>CM023451.1:3584356-3898793 GCA_013339765.2 Haemaphysalis longicornis | reverse complement strand
AGTGTATCCGCATCAGAATATGTGTTTTAGTCTCGTTCGTATGCCATGGAGTCACTTTTCTTCGATCCTCCTCCCCGGTTTACAGGCCGCCCTGCTTAACACGCGGCCTCACGATGATGCATGCACGGGCCGGATGATCCTTCACAAGCAAAGCACCCAATTTTTGATACGATAGGGCATACCACAAGGAGATAAAATCTCGCCAAAATGGCGTATATAAATTTTTATTTTCCGCGTCCTGGGAGCATCCATTTTATCAGTGGGCTGTGCTAGCGGCCCTACAATTGGCGGAGTCGACAGGAAGATGTAACTGTGCATGCGCAACACAGGCCAGAACATGATCTGATTGTATTAAAGATTCACGAATGAAAAGGTTTATACAGAAAGCCTGTCTGGGAAAGCTTAGGTTTACGGATAAACTGGGCATGCGTGAGCCATTTATGTTTGCAGAAGACGCAGTCTTGCCCAGCGAATCGGCAGAACTACTCCGCAATTGACTTAAGAACTAAAAGAATGCTTCGCTGTGGGGCTAAATGCAAACATGAATAAATCCAAAGTAAGATAATTAAACATGATGAACGCGTCTTTTTCAGCATAGGTGGCGTAACCCTGGAACAAGTAGAGGAATATAGCTCTCTTGACCTGATGGTCAATTCTGTCCCCGACCACAAGGAAAAAATCCGCCGCAGAATAGGGGTCCGTTGGGGCGCACTCGACAAGCACACACAACTGAGGAAACGTAAGCTACCTGTATCCCTAAAAAAGAAAAGTATTCGGCCAATGCATTCTGCCGGTGATGTCACATGGAACGGAATCTTGGCGCCTTAATAAACAAGAAAGCAAGCTTAGGTTCGCCAAACGTATCTTGGAGTGAAACGAAAAACAAGCGACCTGGATAAGGGAGCAAACTGGAATAGAAGATATATAAATAAGGAAGAACACAGACTTGGGCTCGCGGTGTGGTACCAGGAATGTGCAACAAGTGGACCGGGCTAACAGAATGGGTACAGAGAGAGGGGACTAGGAGAAGGTGAGCTCCATTACCTCGATGGAGAGACGAAATGAGAAATCTCCCGGGCCATCTTCACTAACCTGAAACCTGGGGAGGGGCGAAGCATGCAGTGTATAGCTGTATTCGTGGCCCCCTTGGCGTTTATGCAAACGGAATTGAAACCATCGGGGGTAGACGTATACAGCTTTGCTGTAAAACTCTCTTGTCTTTGAAGCACAAATCTCTAACGCGACGCGCCATCGAGTGTCCAGGTGTTTTTAGTACGCGTTACGAAAAGCTCCAGCGTGAGGCGAAACGAGTGTCCCGGTGTTTTTTTTAATCCGCCTTACGTACTAGCGCAAGGCGTAAACGAGTTTCTCGGTGTTGTAGTACCGTGACTGCATGAAACAACGATTACGACGACGAATGATGACAGGAGTCTCCAACAGCCTGTGAGGTGAGGTTGCCGTTGTGACGACGAAAACGGCGACAACCAGCGGGAACATAGACACCCAGATTGCCCTTAGTGTGGCTGCGCCGACATGAAAGAAGTGGCAAGCCAAACGAGGGGCTGACGTGGGCCAATGGGAAGTGGCCATAAGCGAAGAGCTGGGGAGATCAGGCTGTAACAGTAGAGCACGCGAGGAGGACTGGACGGAGCAGAATCCAGCTGCGCGACATCAATGTGGAAGACTCGAAGTTCGTCGGGTTTTCGGGACCCGAGCTCGAGAGAGTTCTACCTGGCGCCTTGGCATCCTGGGGCCGAGGCGCGACTCCTGACTCGTGCATGCGTGCAATGCTGCCGTGCTCCGCCCTTGGACGACCCTCCGCCTGCTGCCCGTCGGCCACCGGCAGTTGCATCCTGCCCGCTTCTACAGGGCGCCGTATTGTGAACGGCTGCCGAGCAGACCGTTGTATACGAGAACAACGAGGCGTCTTCCTCATCGACGTTCCGCCACGCACGGCCACTTCATCGTAGACCCTCGACGCCTCGCCCCGCATCATGACAACCACTCACGACGCTCAGCGGACAACGCTTCCTCGCCCTGAAAGTTTTTTATGTGTCATCTAACTTTGAGTTGTACTTGCTTGCCGTGTGCGTCTTGGTTCAAGAATATATGTTTTTATGCCGTTGTCAGACGCCCTCGCCTAATTATTGCCACTGTGGCAGGTTCCAGTCGCCCCAGAATACCTGAAAGACTCTGCGAGAAAGCTTCCCCTCAGCACACAGCCCAAGCTCCTAAGAGGCATTTCCCCTAAAATTCGGTGGCAGATTGGACTCGGGAAGAGAAGGACTGAAACAGGTGATGGTGATTAGGAGACCCCTTTCTCCTGCACTTGACCTAAATAGCCTGTTGATGATGATGATGAACACCATATTGATAGTGCTTATAACGTCCTATTCTTTCCCGTGCCACGTGTGCTCTGTTCCTTCCGTATTAAAAAAACGTCACCCGCGTTTTCTCCACCAGTATACACCTGACTGCCCTTTGCGGGATCTTCAGCCCATTCATCACAGTGGCAGAGCGGGCGAGCCAGTGCTACAAAATATGCCCACAATCATTAAACCTCGCCAGACTCTGCGATGCTTATAACCACTGCAATAGTATGGTTTTAATGTTTGGTAATTCTTTCTTTTACCGAGTAAGTGTCTTTTCTTGTAAGTTGCGGATGGATGCCGCAACATATTGCGATAAGCCCTAGGGGCTATCGGTGTCTTTTCTTGAGTGAAAATAAACATGGCTCTTTTGAAAACTGTTTATATGGTTGGAACACTTTTTCTTTCGGTCAGTTGGTGGACTTAAATATTTGGCGCTGTTTTAGCTGTACTGTATCAACGTTGATGGGTTTTTCGAACTTTCATTATCGTTGGGTATGTACATACTTATGTACATGCTTGTGTATGTGTAAATGTATCACCAGTACACATTTGCATTTCACTTTGTTTTGTCCAAAACATGGTTGTTTTGGGCTATTCTATCTGCCTCATTACACCTCGCCAGACACTGCGATGCTTATAATCACTGCAATAGTATTGTTTTGATGTTGGGTATTTCTTTCTTTTACAGGTTAAGTGTTGTTTCTTCTAAGTTGCGGCAGGATGCGGCAACATATTGCGATAAGCCCTATGTGCAATTGGTGTCTTTTCTTGAGTGAAAATAAGCATGGTTCTCTTGAAAACTCTTTATATGGTTGGAACACTTTTTCTTTTCGTCAGTTGGAAAACTTAAATATTTGGCGCTGTTTCAGCTGTACTGTCTCATGTTGATGCGTTTTTCAAACTATTCATTTTGGTTGGCTATGTATATGCTTGTGTATGTGTAAATGTATCAGCAGTACACATTTGCATTTCACTTTGTTTTGTGCAAAACACGATTGTTTCGGGGTATTCTATCTGCCTTATTTTCTGCACTTGTGTATTTTCCAGGGTGGCGGGAGCCTGTCAAGCTGATTTTCCATCTTTTTTACCAATCCGCCTTCATCAAATGAATGACAAAGGCATTACTATCTGTTTTTTGCGTCCCACTGGTGAAACATGTGATGAATCGGGATCGCGTGGAGTTAAAAAGTGAAGACATCAGGCATTATTCGAAAAACAATTTGAGGGGTTGTCTCTGCAGGTTTTTATTTATTATGCAAAAGCAGGTCATGCACATTCCAAAAAACTGAGCTGCGGTTTTCTGCCGACGTATCACAGAGCAGTTTATTTATGGCAATTTCCGGTTTCTCCGCCGCATGCGGTCTTCACACTTAATATGTCATGGGCAGAAGTTCACTTGATGGAAGTCATACCCCGCGAGCCAGTTTTTGCTGTCAAAGCTGGCAATACGACAACAACTAAAACGTAAGCGTCAAGGACAAATTCACCGCTGCAAACGTACGCCAACCATTTGGGACGAGGGGTAGTCTGGTAAACAAATGAATGTGTGTGACACTTCGGAACCTTATGGCCTGAAGTTTGATTTACATCGGGAAGTTTTCTGACTGGGCGCAATTTCTTTTGCAGATACCGCATTCGAAGGTTAAGACAGATTTTCGCACCCCTATCTATAAACTCGGGGCCACAAGGTCAACCTATTTAACATGGACTGTCCTTGTTCGGGCAACAGGCGACCGCTCTGAGTAAGTATAAACATATTAGTGAACCACACAGTAAAGAGAAGTGCAGAATTATTTCATTAAACCTGAACTTCAGTGGTAGGTTCGCAAACACATAACCCGTGCAACTTGTGAGCCAGGGGTGAGCGAAATATGCATAGCAAGAAGAGATTTTGATAAATGCATTGGGAAGTTGTATTCAAGAATATTCATTTCCTCTGTAAAAACGCTAAGGTTTTCCTAACGACACACATTCGGAAGCAGCAGCAAAACAAGGAACAGCCCCATCGCGCCGCTACTCATGAACGATGTGTTTCCTGGTGGTCATGATTGAAGCACATAAGCTTCCACACTACTAGAACGAATGCAACAAGCCCGTAGTACCTGACGCAACGACCCCGTAGCACAAATTATCCAGACAGTTATTCTCTTTGGATCAAAACAAAGCTGCGTAAGAATACAGAGCAGTCTGTTTTTTATTTTAAATGACCCATTTACGAGCTGTCAACATGTATGGGAATTGGAAGCCCGACACGGATGTCCATTGTTGTTAAGGCAACTTCTTGCAGCAAAAGCTACACTGGCCGAGGTTGAGCAGTTCCGCGTGTGCCTTGAAGGGCTGTTCTGCGCAAGCACGAGCAGCATTGGATTGGCTTAGCTTGGCTGGCTTGAATTGAATGGGATTGGATTGCTTGGATTTGGATTCGGATTTCGATTGGATTGGATTGGATTGGATTGGGTTTAATTGGGTTGCACTAGATTGTATAATCCAATTCAATTGGAGTACGGGTGTGTAGAGAATTAAGTCTGCACATTCACCGGTCTGCGCATTCAAGGAGTGACGTCATAGCCGCGGCAGACGCCCTGGCGCCGGCGCGTGCCCAGCTGTGTGCCTCCGTTGCGGAGTAGCCAAGTCTGACGCTGCTCCGGAGCCGCTTGATAGCCGTTTCACGTGGCTCCTGGAGAGCCGTGCTGCGCATGCGCGAGGAGCAGTAACTGGACTGGACTGGACCGACTGGAGTGGGCTGGACTGGATTGAATTTAATTAGATTGGATTGGAATGGAAAGCGTTTCAGCAGCAGTAAGCATGATAATCAGCTAATCCTATACAACCAGGAAACCTAAGAATAACCATCTGAATCTTAGCTCACACTACGTATATCCTGGCATAGCCGAGCTAAGCCACTGCCAATTTTTTTCGTCACACCATTTGTCATCTCTGTTCCCCGATTTGCGCGTAAAGCTTGCTGTCCATCAAACCATTTGCCTCATATATAGCAACAGAAAAAGTGTACACATGCCATTTACTTACTATATGCGTTCAACAGGATAAAATGAGCGCATTTTTTTTGTAATGACAATGAGTTATCTACTTCTTGGGTTCATATCCTCAGTCAGTATGGCACCAAGAGGGATATAAATATAGAGAATTTGACCGCCACCTATGACTGTACTAACTTTATTTATTTTACAATGCCGCCAGCCTTGTTACCAGGCCTTAGGCAGGAGTGGGCATTCGGTATGTCACGTGAACGGATGGTGAGGTTGTCTTTACAAGCTCAGAGAGATAGACGCAGGGAAGCCGTTGACAGGTTTAACACAACATCCATTTAATGAACACTCGAAAAACCCTAAAACAAAGCCCTCCATAAACTACACACCAACGATAAACACTCACACCTCTAACAATCGCAAATTACAATTCAACTCTAAACTCGAAAGTCTGTACAATAAAGTTCTACCCTATCAGCGTGAATCGACTTATTCCATCACCCTCTATGTGATATCTCTAAACCACAACTCCCTAGTTGTGTCCTACAACTGCGTCCCTTATGGACTGGCCTACTCCGCTGTCGTCGGCGCTGACGCGTCGCACACGCTGCGCGGCCGCGACTCTGTGGTAGCCGTCTTCGTCTCCTTCGGTGCCGGCGTTCGATGCGCGCGGTCACTCCTTAGAGGGCGTGAGCTCCGCGCGTCCTGACGTTTCCTCTGTGACTACCCCCAGGTAGCCGCTGCTGCTGGAGGACCTTGATGCCGGCGTTCTATGCGCGCGGTCACTCCTTGGGCGGCGTGCTTCCTCGGTCGCTACCCCCCGGTAGCCTTTCGGAGCCGTCGAAATGAAGGTCGACGGAGTGTGACGTAGGCCGCAGGCGCCCGACCACCGGCGCTGGCGCTTCGAAGAAACAGGTTCGTGGTGCGCCTAGGATGCCGCAGCCGAATCGAAGTCGGGCTGCTCCCGCCCAGGCTTGGTAGGCATAGTCGATGGCCTGGCCACGTCCCCCTGGCTCGTTGCTTGAAGCTCACGCGGTCCTGCCGCCTCCTGGTTTCTTGGCTCCGCGGTTTCTTGCCTCCCGGTTTCTGGCCTCTCCCTTCTCTTTGTGTTCCCCGCTTATAACCCCTCTGGGTTCTCTCGTCGCGCACTGTCATTGGCTGCTTGTACCTTCATGTCCATATACGGTCACCACGCCACTGGTCTCTTGCGCTGCGTTCTCTAATTGTCTGACCAGCGCGCTGCCATAATTGACCATGATGCTTCGGGGTTTGGTTGCTGGCATTGCCTCATTGATGCGGTCATGGCGCACCATTCAAATTGTCGTTTCTTTGTTCTTTTTTTCTTTTTTCTTGGGACTTTTTCTTGCCCTTGACACATGACACGGTACAAAGACCAAACAAGGTGGAATACAATGAACAAAATATGCACAATATCACCACATATACTCCAAGAAAGGTTAAACAATATTGGAGACAATGCAAAAGTAAATGCGCCATAATCAACCAAAAATATTTTTCTGTACCATAATTTTTCGGAAAACCATGGGAAATGAATGACGTGATGTATATGCAAGTTTAAAAGGAATTAACACCCCCGTCCGGCACTAAACAATTTTGGAGGGTATTGCATTGCATTCGGAAACACTGCGAGGGAAGAATGAGCTTTTAAACGCACTGGTTCTTTCTGAAATATCTTTGACCTTTCTATCGTGATAGGAGCGCCTGCAGTTGTGGCCAGCTGGTAGAATTTGTAGCGTTATCTATGATAAATAACCGTTATTGAGTAGCTAGAAAAAATATAGTCAGTCTCGGTAACGCCTTCTTGAAAGATTTTCAGGTTCTGCAGCGTTAAAAGAATTGACGGCGTACGTAAGCACAACGCATCAATTATGAAGAAATCTAGCTGATTTCTCGGCAGTTTCTCAAATTCAGTAATGTGCTTCGAGTGCGTGGATCCCAGACCATCGAATCGCATTCTATAATAGGTCGGATAAATTGTTTATATGCCAAAAGTTTTAACTTCCTTGGCCTTACATATTCCAAATGAATTATTTCAGCTGTATTTATAAAAAAGCAAACAGATATTCGTTTACCCATCCCAAATTGATTTACCATGGCGATTTGGCGGGCGCCCTGAATGTTTATTTGCTAACAGTTTCTAGTCTGCCTTTTCCAAGACAGGCGTACATGGCAGGAGGCATTAGCCAGTCATACAATTTCCTCAACTTGGGCAAAATACTACCAACGTATCTGTACATTTAGCGTGGGTATTTAAAGCCCTTTTATTTGCCATCTGGTAGCGCAGCATTCGTGTGCTTCCAAGATCACCACTGGTGAATAGCCGTGCTTTGCTTACAAGGTGTCGGAGTTAAAGGCCAAGTCAAGTCCTCGCAAATTTTTCAGCAAAATTCCAATGTGTTTATCTTAGCTACTTAAAGAACTTTATCCAACGAGGAACCTAAAAGTTAAAGAGTTTATTGTCATTCATCTATTCTGAAATCTGGCAGATTTGTTATGTGAACTTATAAGCCCTGTAATGCGTTTTTACACAGGGACACTTCTTGCTCGAAAGGTCCGTCTGGTGCATATAAACATAAGACGAAACGTTTGTGCCAAACTATCGACCAAACTCTCCATTTTGTAATGATTCAGTAAGATGAAACATTTATTTCGCAGGGCGTTGAGCTAAGCTTTCAGGTGACATACCTTCAAAAGGAATGCCACCTTAGTTTTTCTTTGGAAGCCTGAAACTAGTATACCGTAGTTTCCTTTACCGAAACACATCACATCTTCTGTTGATACCGGTTTAGTATTTCGTTACATATAACGTAGCGGTAGGTTGAAGGCTTCACTCCAGCCTAGGATTGACGGGGTCTATGAGCATTGAGGAGATTTACTTCACAAGCCGAGACAGGGGCGAAGCTGTTACCGAATGTGGATGACTCCACAACTTCGCCAAATATGTTAATGGTGGCAGCCAGAAGGCAACACGAACCATGGTAGTAGAGAATTATCAATTTTCAATATTTTCAAAGAGGCCATCAGGGAACCCACGCAAGTTGTGCACCCCAGACCGCTTCTTCATCCAAGCTTGTGCCAACAATGCTACGCTCAACTGCTCTCTTCTTCGATTTCGCGACAATATTGCCTAAATTACACTTTGGGGCTCATTTTGTTTGTTTCGTATTAGCGCGTCGGAGCGTACGGCTATTGTATACTGTCTTTCGAGCGGAGCAGCCGTTTCCTTCTATCGTGCCTCCGTCCAACAGACCTGTTTTCATTCCCGTTCTCGCTGTTACCCCGGATGAGTATTTTTTTTTAATATCGACCATGTTTCTTTATTTACTTTGATGTCTGTGGAGGCAGAAGGTCCCTGGATAATGTCATGCAGACCAAACGCTGCGAATCCGAACTGCCTTCAAGTGTTCACTTTGTTGACCACTTCGACGCCTCTTTTCTTCTTTTTTATGCATACGCAAGGAAGCTCAATAAACGTAATTTCATAATAATTATTCGTTGTGTTTCAACTTTGTTTTCCAATGCGTGGCATCTGGGTTAGGTTTTAAATACTTTCACACTAAACTTAAGCAAATTGCCATGCAAACTGAATCTTGCCAGGCCGGCAACCACAAGGTCTGCACCCTAATGACCGAGGCTCTCAAGGAGCGCAGCCACGATAAAAAAAAGGCACCACGCAGAGCCACACCATTCACTGCGTCCCTTTACGGTGGTTCTGGAGAATCGTTGGAGCAACTCCACATGAAAGCACTTGTAAGAACTGGATGACCAGGAAGCACTAAGGAAAAGGTTTCTTTGCCTGAAAGGACCCGCTCGCGTGCTGTTCAAAAACCACGAGCCCTCATTTACGATCAAGGACCTCTGCTCACGAAATAGAGGATATTCATCACCATCGTGCAGAAGCAGCGTGTTGAGCTGTTCGACACACTTTCATGCAACATCCCCATAAGCATGTGATTGTACTCACTGAGAAGGATATATTGTTTCGCATTGCGACACAGAAAAGGATGGGACAGAAATTGCGGCCCCTCGTGTGCAGAATAAACCGAGAATTCTTTCGGTTTCCTCACCCGTAATACCTACAAAAAGATAGAGATTGAGCTTGTGAGGCACCCAAGATAGAGAACTCGCTTGATAATTTGCACGATGCGGTACGACCGCCCATTAACAGGCTTGTGACGAAAAAGGGTCCTTGGCGGAGCTATTCGCTGTGACAAGCCAGTTAGTTGCCCGTCGCAATAATGTTTGCGACAGTCGTCTGTGCGTTTCACTTTGATTACCTCCGTAATGCCAGGTCGGTTCTGTGCCTCTGATGACGCATTTCCTTCAATCCAATGAGCTGGCACCCTGGCTAAGTTCCTAGCTGCGACTCACCGCGCCAAAACGTCGGACGGCTACTTGACCAGACGGCGTTACTATGAGATATATAAGAACCTTGATTGCACCAGCGCTTATCCACATCCTCGCTTGCATTAATCCGGTTTGGCTCTCTGGGCTAAGCGCCAGAGTCTTGCGTGACGCTGATATTTTGCCTATACCGAAAGCCTGGGTAGCCACCCGACAATCGCGCCAATCTGTGCCCATTCGCTTTGACCTCCACGCTTTGCAAGCTATTGAGCAAATGCACGCAGCTGCCCTCCACTGGTAGTTGGACACCCTCCTATTTAGGCAACCGGCTCAGATTGCGTTCAGATCCTCGTCTGGGTCCAGAGGATGGGCTTGGCCATATGTCACAGTGGTGTTACATGGGTGATCGTGCATACAAAGTGCGGATAGTGCTTCTCAGGGACATCCACAAAACCTATATGGGATCCACGGGGCTATGATGGATCCTCTCTAAAGCCCTTTTCTCCCAAACAAACTAGGCTCTGTCATCAGGACCTTTATTATTAAATATCCGTTTCCATACGAATTGGTGGGGCAAGCTACGACCACTTTACGCGAGTTCGTGGAGTGCCTCAGGGGATGGTTATTTTGCCCCTGTTGTTAATATTAGATGTTGCCACTTGCCTGACTTTCCGTTGAGTCGTCAACGCGAATGACATAACGGTATGATCCGTCCACCAATACCTGCATCGACAAGTCTTCACCGGCACGATAAACGGTTGTCAATACGCTGCATTTACCCTTTTAAGTGGAAAAAACAGCAGTTCGGCTCTGTAAAGTGGTTTGTACCGTCGCAACCTGGATATCTCTTCAACTATACTGAAACTCTCCAGCCAACCGTAGGCACTTCGTGTGCTAAGGTTGCCGCAAGTGCCCTCATCACGCCGTGTAGGACGGACTACTCCAGTAGACTTGCTCGCTGGGAAGAAGTTTTGCTCCGCAGACTTCACGTCTGGAGTGACCCTTTCCACCTGCTGTGACCTGTGCGTGGCCACCAGGCTACAGGAACCTCTTAATGACACCTGCCCCTTCTTAACAGCGCATGCCGAACGAGATAATACGAACCATCTATAATGGGCGTGTTCTTCGGTAGCCTCAGTGAGAACTCGACACCTTAGAGTATTAGGACGTCATCCTGGAAGACACCCCGACCTCCAGAGGTGCATCCGGGACCCCACCACAGCTTCCTTTTTGCTTCCCTCTGGGAGACGGGTGCCTATCTGTATCTCTAAATGTTATTTTTATGTTAACGGGCATATTATCGCCAATAAAATACTGCCAAACTCTATCTATCGTCACCGCAATCTCGTGTCGCTTCCCTGCCTATCGTTATTCGGGAAGAAGTGCAAGAAGCACTACAAACAATCCACGCCCCAAGGAGCACGTCCAGAACACAAGCCTTGACTTACGCCGCCACCATTCGCCATCGCTGCGCTTGTAACATCAGTACTAGTGTTGCAAGTTTGAAAAATGCCGTCATGTGTACAAAAAACTCTAGCTTTTTTTCTGGCCAGGATTTAAGCGCTAAGGAATCGCTGCCTGACCCGCGAAAACTGCAGCACGGCCAGCTTTCCGAGGCCAAATAAAGAGAAAGGATAGGGGCCATTACTCGGGCTGTCCACGTACTACCGACGCTTCATAGAAAACTTCGCAAAAATCAATGAACCCTTAGCGTGCTTCACTAAAGAAATGACTTAGTTCTGCCAGAAGGAAGTGCAGCAGAACGCTTTCTCCTAGTTTGGAAATCGCCTACAGCGTCCGCCTGTGCTTGCACATTTTGACGAGCTCGCTGGAAAGAATGCACACAGACGCGGGTGACGTAGGCTCGGGTGCTGTTCTCATCTAAGAACGTTACTGCTCCGAAAAAGCTACCGTTTACGAAAGCCTCAGTGTATCAAAAGACGAAAAAATAATTCAGCCACTTAAAAACGATACCTCGCCATATTATAGCCCATTTCGTCACCCGTATGCCTACGGCAGGCCATGTAATGTGGTAGCAGCATACCAGGTGCACTGTTGGCTCCAATATTTGAAGCACCCCTCTCGGGCATCTTAGCGCGCGAGAGAGAGAGAGAAAGAGAGACAGTCTGCAAAAACTCGACATGAACGTGGTTTCAACTTCGACGTACTGCCGAGGCTCAAACATCAAATTATAAATGGAGAGCGATACTCCCAACTTTACACCAGGGTGATTGTGAGGCTAGACCTCACCAATGCATTGTTAAACACAACGGAACTCTTGAAAACATGTAAAACTTATAAGTCGGTCAAAAAGACACGCAACTACATCAGAGATTTTTTGCTCTCACAGGATGGCTATCCTGACAATACGGAGTTTGAATCCGGCGAGTTGTATCTGGAGTGCAGAGGCCCACCGCAAACTCAGTCGTCTGGCTTTTCCTTTTAAATGTCCCCATGATTGGTTTCCCGAGAATCTCAGAAGAAATACACCTCCTGAATCGAAATCTAACTCTCACGACGTTAACTTCTGTGTGGGTGGATGCAATGATGGCTACTTGGAGACTATACAACTGGAGGCAAAAATCGCAGATGAGTACATAAAACCAAAAGGCTTGGACTTCTTTCCTCAAAAATTGCAGACGGTTTTTTCGGGACTACCCAAAAAGGACAAATATGAAGCACCCACCGAAAAACCACGAATTCAGCTACACGCCAGCAGGACCGCAACCCATTCCTTAACTAAAATGTATTAGGGTCTTGGCCCTTTAAATTCAAGTACAACGGTTCCAATATCAAAGAAATTGAGACACTCAAAATACTTGTAGCAAATAACCCTGCTTATTTCGTTTACAGCTAACCGGCATTAAGAGATGAAGCACGACCTCCTGGTCAGACTTGTGCAAGCATTCAACCTGGGTAGTGTACCCGGCGTCACTAGGTTTGTTCTACCTAGACGTAGGGGAGCACTTGTATGGACATCAATGCAATAATAAAAAACGTTTTCACGCAGGGAATAGATATACCAATTCCTATGTCCAGTGAGAGCTTTGAAGCACTACGACTGCACAACACGCTCGACAAGCTGTGAGAAGCACAGAGCATAGGAACAGCGCAGCTTGAAATGATAATCAGGATCTGGACTGGCGCACGCATCCTAATGCACGACACATAAACTACGAAGAGAGATTCGGGGAGAAACACGACATTCAGCCAAGTGTCAGGGCGCATATATACATTTCACCGTTGCCAAGGAGGCATGCACTGAACACACTATACGGAAGGATGAGTGCAGGGAAAAAAGAATACAGAAAAAGTTCGCACACTGCGAGGACGTTGTTTACGTGGACGCCCCAAAATACAGCTGTCACGACCTCAAGGCCACGTCGGTAGTTGACCCACTGGACCATTCCATCACCGCTGGCGGGGTTCGCACATCACCGGGCGTCGGGGAAGGTGCGCCAATTGCACTCGCAATGACATCGTCCTCCCGAACCAAAGTGATACTTAATGACTCCAAGCTTGCGGATCTAAATTAAACTAGGGGACTTGTATCCTCTGAACGTCCCGACACCCCACGGGGCCGTTTCTACGGCGATGAAGTCCGGTGAATCGAAATCATACGGGCACCAGCTTACTCTGGCCACCGGGAATGACAAGGCGCATGACGCGGCTTTGAGCTTCACTGACCGAGCCCATCTCGCAAATATCCTCGGCACACTCCACGCTTCGCCGGTCATAAAAGGGCAGACTTGTGACCTACTGAAACAGTACACCACTACAGGCGGTTAAGGGCTAAACAGACCGCCTCAGAAAGGAGCCTGTCCAGAGGGCAGGCAGTGGCGTGGCGCCTCCTCCAAATACCTTTCCCAACGCAGTCTTGTACAACCGCTGCTAGCCTGCGATATACTCTACCGCAAGTAAAAGGTGCGGAAACAGGGCGGACATGTGACATATGCTCTCGGATTTCCCCCAACAAGAAAAAATGAACCCACAGCAATAAAGATCACACTTCATCGTTAAACATTGGCAGCACTGAGCAGTGAAAAATCATGTCACTGAGTCGGACCCGGTAGAGCAGGTCCATCGGGCCCAGATAACTTATGCCACTGACTGGGAAGGACTCCTGGGTGACTTCTGAGAGGCGAGGACGGCTCTCTTCAGGACATCGCTTCCTTGACTCTCACCTGTGGACAAATATATGTCGCTCCCTGGGCAGCATACATTCTGACGCCGACAGCATTTAACGCGCCGCTGTCGAACCGCCGCCATCGGACTCCGACGAAGATACCGCGTTTATCGGCCTAAGGGCGGAGGCGACCTAGCTTCACAACAGCGTGGCAACCCTGAGTTGCGTTTCATGATCGATTACGTGGAATGACGCAACATGACTGTGCCATTGGTTTTAACTGCATCTCCGCTGCAATCCGCCTAAAATATCGTGCTAGGTAAAAATTGCAACCCTGAAAGAAGAACGAAGTACCTTTTCGTCCTACCCACCTTCCCCCAGGACGAAATCATGAAATGTGCTACGACAAATCATCATCAGGGCACTCCGACATGGCAGCACACTCGAGAAGACGAAGACGAAATATTACTGGCGCCACCTTACCTCAAACGTTCCCCGCTGTGTCAGGGGCTGCCGCTGCTGACAGCGGCACAAAACGCTGCCGACGACACCCTCCAGATTTCTTCAGCCCATCGCCATGCCATCGCGGCCTTTCCAGCGGACCGAAATGGACCAACTCGGCCCGTTCTCTACGTCACAACTCACGAACAGGTGCTTTCCTGTAAGCATAGGCTTAGTGACGCGCTATGCAGAGGCGGTCGCTCTTCCCAGATGGACCACTGACGAAGTCGAAAATTCTCCGTTCAACAATATATGCTGCGACATGCAGACCCTCGAGCCTTAATGACGGACCACGAAACGGCATTCACTGCAGAGCTTATTCAAGGCCTCCCACGGCGGAGCAAAACGGATCACCAGAAGACCACGGCGTTCACCCCTAGACGAGCCCACTAACCAAACACACGAACAAGATCGCGGACATGCTGTCTGTGTACATCGGAATTGAATATAAGAAATTGGACATAACACTCTCTTACATCACGTTCGCGTACTATACAGCTAACCAGGAAACTGAGCACATGACTCCATTCGGCCTTGTCTATGGTCGACAGCCGACGATGATGCTCGATGCCATGCTGCCGCACGTAGAAGACTACGACCTCACCGCCCACGTCGAAGCATATCAACCGCGTGCGGAGGAGGCCTGCCAGCTTACTCGAGTTCGTATAACGGACCAGAAGCTGGTCGATGCCGGACGCTAGAATCCCCGCCGCCGAGACGCGGAGTATCGCTCAGGTGTCCTTGCGTGGGTTTGGACATCACTTCGACGACTCGGACTCAGAGAGGAGCTCCTCCGACGTTATTTCATTGCCTGCAGTATTCAACGACGTGTCGGCAAACTATGTGCGAGGTTTTCTCAACTATGACTCACGCACATCACGAAGGCACGCGGTCGAAATCATCCTCGTGGTTTGCCTGAAGCCTCACTATGCCCGATGACCGACCTTTTCATGCCGACTTCATTTTATTTTAACATCAGATCGATGCACTCTTAAGCGACATAATGCCGCGAACCATGCTTTATGTATTCTTGTGAATGTGCTTTGTCGTTTGTTCTAAGCGTCTGGCAGCGCCCAACTGTCTTGTTTTCGAAACGAAGTGCGTTGAACCTTATCTTTGTTATGTCGCATAGGGAGAGTGTATAGAGGGAGCGTTTCGTCTGTTGTCACTAGAATGAAAGGTTTTCTGATTGCCAGTGTCGCGACCTAATTCGACGGTTCCAGAAAAGATAAATAGTCGCAGGACGAACGCCCTGCCTTTCAATTCACCGACATCGTCTCTGCAGTATTAACGTCACTTTATTGACTGCTTTTTCCCCGCTTGTTTGTTCTTGAAGTTGTTAGCGGGGTACACGTTCGCCCCAATAAACGTTGTTGCGCGAACAACCCTTTTTTCTTCCTCCATGCATGCGTCGCCCGGGCCCACGTGACGATATTTGCCGAGCGACACATTGAGCATATCGGTGCCTGTTAATGCCTTTCTCGTTTGCTTTTCCTCCATGTAGAGGGCGCTGGGAGTTTTGAGCCAAGGACGCAGATAGAAATACGGTTTTCAAGGCGGAAGCCAAGCGTTACTGATCAGACACTTCTTCACGGCTGCATCTGGTCTGCGTCTCTCTGGTTGTTTCAATTTTGTTAAAAGCGAAGCTGTAATTGCTGGCCTAAGTGTGTTCGCTCTGCGGCGTCGTAAAAAAACTCCGTCACAGTAACGCCCGTCGCTTACCGCGCACGTGAGCATGCACTTTATGAGGAGTGGCCGGCGTAGTTCAGGCTTGCGCGTGGCGCTCCAAAATAATGAAAAAAAAAACTGTTCACCTGCGTCCGCGTGTCAAGGGGGTAGCACAAGACAGCTCGCGCAACACACACGCCCAGTTTAGAAGAACTTGCTGTTGGACGACTCTCTGGCCGAAACGGGAGGTACGCGGCGCTATTCCTACTGCGCTACAAAATCGAGACTTGAGCAAGTGCTACGAGCACGCCTTATGTCCTTGACTCATTCAAACTACGTCAAAAAGCGACTGATACAACAAATGCACGCGAAGCTGAACGTCAAAGGAAACGACGAACTGAAAACTTTACAGGAGGATGTTCAATTTTCAGTGGGAAATCTGTGGCGGGAAGCGCCACGCGCCTTGCAGCTCAACCAGAGAAGACGATGAAGAGGGCGGGCAGCGGGGTAGTAGAGTGAGCACGCAATAAAGAAAGACGGCAACCAGGAGGTGTTCGATCAGGTAACGCCGGGGTCGGTCTCTTCGCTGTCTCTACATTTCTCTACATTTCTGTGTCCCTACATGGAGGTTAACACTACGTTCCCATTCGTGCTCCGGTAAATGAAACATAACGGCAACACAATAAAACCTACACGGAACCCCTCTGACGCTTCGCATCCTCCTCATGGTTCCCCACGGGAAGATGGTGTAATTTTGTTCCACCTTCGTCTCCCTCCGTCGTCGCGACAAAGCGGCTGTGGCTGAGAGCAGAGACCATTAACAGTACAGCAACCAAAGCACAGGGCAATGACTCGATCGCTCACTCTCCTCCTCTCCCCCCCTCCTCCAACTCTACACCTAACACCACCACCACGTAGCCTTAAAGACGTGGAATGAGCCTCCGTTTTTGCCTAATTGTGCAGTGCGGAGGGGCCGAGTGTGGAGGAGCCGCCTGCCTGTGTACAGATTGATCTTTTCGAGGCTGATCGTTAGAGCCGTTAGGCGCTCGCAAAAGAGAAGAAGGGATTTTGATTTTGTAGCGTGAGCTACACTGGCTGAGGTAGAGCAGTTTCTCCTAGCTCCGGACAGTCGTGCTTAGCATGCTCGAGAAGCAGTGACGTGTCACGGCACACAGCTGGCATGCCTGAGCCGGCGCGGCCACGACTGAATTGGATTGGGTTAGATTGTTTTAAATTGGATTAGATTGTATTGGAATAAATTGGATTGTATTGGATTGGATTGATTGGAAATCGTTTTAACTGCCGTAAGCATGATAATCAGCTGATCCTAGACAAGCATGAAACCTATTAATAACCAGCTAACCCTTCCCTCACGCTATGTTTTATCCTGACATAGCCGAGCTAAGCCACTGTTTTTTTTTTGCGCTGTTACGTGTAGTGGCCCCGTTGCCTTACTTTATTGCAGTGATCAGTGTAACCCTGCTTCGTCAGCGTGTGCTTTCGGTGTCAGTTTGAGCCAGTTGTTCGGAGGTAATGACCGTGGCGGCAAAGGCGATTGTGTAGACCATGTTCCTTTATATGAAACCATCGTTTGTGGAAGAAGTTTTTATTGCAGAAAATTGAAATGGTTTGCTTACCCAGGGTTCGCATGCAGGACTATGAGGGACGCAGGTTGCTGTGAAAACAGCCTTCCCGTGAAAGGTTATTCTGAGCTCGTCACTTCTTGGACTAGTTGGATAATTACGCGAGCATTCAGGTTGGTGAACGGAAACGTCAAAAGCTTGTGTGTTTTTTTTTCAATTGTTGTCTAGGTATGTTAGCTAGCTCCCGCCTTAAATAATTATCTTTGAATTCTAACTCATGAAGGCAGCCGGCCCTTCTTAGTAGGTGGTGAAAAATCACTTTATATAAAACATTTCGGTCCATTTTTTCTCTTTGCTAGAGAATTTTGTGTATGTAACGCCGTACAGCTGGCGGTAAAACCTCAGTGGCATTCCAGTAGGCAAAACATTTGCCATGGGGTCGTTGAAAACGTGTTCGCGTCCGAAGTAGAGTTGTTTGTGAATTGTGTTTAATGCTTCGAAATTAATCTCCTCCAGTCCGTAACGACATTCGATTGTTATTGTGTGCATAGCTGATTACCCAAATAAAGCAAGAAAAGGTTTTCGCACCATCCAAAAGGGTATTTTTCGCACATCGATTGTCACAGCTCTAATTGATTCTTTACGTGTTTTCCTTCAGGTAACATTAAAGAAGGTTTTGCTTTAGTTTTGGCGACCGTTAGGACTGTTCCACCATACAGTAGCGGCGCAGACGACACATTCCCTTAACTCACCGGTTGAATGAAACAGCCAGATTACGGTACCTTCGCCCAAGACATGGTGTAAGATATACTTTCAGGTGTGGACACCGCAGCCCAAAAATCTGTCAAATAGAGTTGGTGGCACCTTGGTGCCGCGCGTGGACCTTTGATTGAAAGGATATCTGGTGGAAGAACTCCTAACTAAGCTTCGAAGCGAACCGAGGATTCAAGTGACTTGAACAACGACTGTCCGAAGCCAGGTGGTTCGCAAGCACCAGCGGCATCCGTGTAAAACAACATTATTTGATCTCACCATGTTCTCACACAACGCGATATTAACGCGTAATTTATTGCATTATTTAAACAGCTGCGACATTTCGGCCGTCCTAAGTTCATTAAGACGCACGCGCAGCTCCTCAGAACATTGCACACCGGCAGTGAGTTTGACAACGTCTATTCGTCTGCGCTGCTTCGTGCATGGAGGGCCCACTTGATGTGGGGATGTGCGGACCACGACTCAAGTGCGGGGAGGCCGATCCTCCCACCGGACATTGCGGACTCAGTGCGCTCTTCGGGGCGAGAAGATCAGCTAAGGGCCATCCAGCGGCTCGAGGCTGCACTGGACAGGCAAAGGCGAAAGGTGAACCCGCACTCCCCTCGGCCTCCTCCTGCGGGAGCGAGGGCTAGGGGCGACAGCGGCGGCACTCCAAGTAGCCCGCGCCGACCAGACGCAGACCTCGGGGTCGGCCCGACGCCGCGGTGAGCGGTGAAGACTACGGGACGGTGAAGCCCTGCGTGGCCTGATCCGTCCCCGACTGCTGGTACCTCAATAAAGTCATTTCTCTCTCTCTCTCTCTCTCTCGTGCATGGACTTACCTCAGTTGTTCAACGTCATTTACAACGAAGAAACATGAGCGTATTCGCCGCCAGTTTAATCCATTTCACAAACTGCTCACGTTCCTTGTATGTCGGGGGCGTTGTTCCGGCAGCGGACGCTTTCTTTTGCCGCTGCTTGTACGGAGTAGCTTGGGGGGCTGTAGCCAACGGTAAAGTCGACGGAACTGCATCGTGTGCGAGCGCGCACCTCTTCGACAGTTAGTAGTACATAACCTCAAAGCACCAAAAAGAACCCTTTCACGCAACCGCGCTCTCAGGAAAATGCTGACCGCACGTAGCAGCATTTTCTGCTAGGAATGGCTGCAGAGGATGCATTCAGTCGTTTGAGATCGCAGGTAACGTTAATTACTGTCACTTTTTCTTGCCATCCGTTGCAGTATGTACTCAATAAAACATTTGCACCGTATTTTTTCTTTGCGCTAGCATAAAAAGCGCAGCATAAAATCTCATTTGTGTGAGCGATCAACGGCTACCGCGGCGCGCATTCCCTTCGGTTTAGTGTTTTATAAATTCTGTTTATTGTTATCGACTCGAAACACATGTTAGAACACGTTGAAACAGTGGGGCGAGCGCAAAGACTTTCGCACGGCTTTCTACAAATTATCGTCTGCGCACCCGGCCGGCGGAACCAGCCAAGCTGCGGCGAGCAGACATCGAGCAGACGACCAGTTACTGAAGCTGCCGAGAAGGCCCGAAAAGGAGCCGAAGGGATCCGAACCCCTCCGAGTGAGCGGCCCTCGGGCAGCTTCTTTTCTCTGCCGCTGGAGGGCAGCTGCAATCAACGGCACATGAGGTGCAAGCGGGAGTATCCACTCGAGGATACAAGGTTCGGGACAGCTGATGATGCAGAAGGGCAGGACTTCATGTGTAGAAAATGTGAAATGGAGTCGCGCCTCGACCGGCTAGAGCAGGAGAAAGAGCAAGTGAAGGTACAGGTTGACGGGTTAGTGGAGGAGCTGAAAGCCGAAAGGCAACAGCGGGAGGTGCTGGAAGGGAAGCTAGCCCAGGTAGAAAGCGTGTGTGTGCCGAGGGATGCCATTCCGGAAAGCAATGGTGTACACCACGGGGTAAGCGCACCGAGGGTGCCTGGCTCCGAGGCGGGAAGACAAGAGAAGGCCAGGGCCGCCGAGCATGAGGCAGCGGGCGGAAATGACAGCGCTGGTCACGGAGAGGGGCCTAACGCTGTCGTGGAAGAAGGGAAGGGGTCGCCGCCGGGCAAGAGCTACTCAGAGGAAATCAGCGCGAAAGCCTCGGCGGCAAAAACACCCGCGCAGCCAAAAGAATTATGGGAGCGGCGAGTCACCATTGTGGGCGACTCGAACATGCGCAGGGCAGAGCAGGTGATTACAAAGAGGGTAGTGGAGGAAAACAGAGTTAAGGCTTGCAGGCTCCCTCGAAAGATACTTAGCGTGGTGATGGAGAAGGCGAAAGAGCAGGTGTGGGACACAAGGACAGAGAAGTACCTAGTGGGGATAATGGGGGGCTTAAACGACGTGCTTCAGGGAAGAGGACGAGGCATCGCGAAGCAGGTGGCGAAGGGGGTCAATGAACTCCGAGGCGATTTCGGACAACGTCCAAATCGCAGTCTGCACGGTTCCGGAAGTTGAGAGTAGAGGAGTCCACGTAGCAAGGGCAGTTGTAGAAGCCAAAAGGTAAATTTGGACGCTTGCTAAAGCAATGAATTTTGAAGTGGTTGACCTCAACCTGAAAGTGCACCGTGCGGGCCGGGGCCGGGCGTTTGTTAGGAACGGAGTTTGTTAGGAACGGCTCCGCTACGCCCTCATTTCACTGAGGGCGTAGCGGAGCCGGTGGGGAGGCGACTAGCTGCGCGGGAGGCAGCTTTTTTAGGGAGGGCAAGAGCATCCCGGAAGCTGGACTAAATAACAGGCACAGTGAAAATGCGGCAGGGACAAGTGATTGCGATCGAAGTCGATTGTACAGCGCAAAGGGAAGTACCAACGTTATCACACAGGGCGCACAAAAGCTTAGAAAGGGGCGTGAGGTAGCAATGCAGGCGAGCGAGGAGGCAAGCGACGTCCCCCCGGTGACCGACTCTTATCCCAAACATCGGAAAAGAATTAACCGAAAGAAAAAGCGTGGGGTGAATAAGAATAACTACATAAACATGCACGGTGGCAGATCACGGGAAAAATGGTTAGAGGTTCACGGTCAACTAGAAAAAGAAAAAACTGAAGTATATGCCTCTACAGAAACTTTTCTTCGAGATTTAGAAAAGCCCCCACCAATGCATGAATATATATGGCAAGGCTCTAACAGAACGGTAGGTACTAGGAAGGGTGGGAGTGGTCGGCTTGCTTATTCAACAGGGATCCAACTGGCACAGAGTAAACGAAAACTGCGAAGAACATATGTGGGTTAAGGGCACGATAGCGGGAAGAGAAACGCTGTTGGGAGTCGTCTATCTGTGGTCAGGTGATGACAGGGAGGTTAGAGAAAAGAATGAAAAACTGGTAGGATGCATTAAGCGGGACCTCAATCAGTTAAGACAATAGGGAGAAGTGACATGAATGCCCACATTGAGGACCTGGACGGATACACAGACCACAACGGCAAACTCGTACTAGATAGTCGTACTCGTAAACAGAGAGAATAAATGTGAGGGACAAATTACTTGGCAACGAAGGGAAAAGCATTCCAGTATAGACTACAGGCTCCTTTCAGAAGTAGTGTATGAAAGGTTGACTCTAATAAAATTAGATGAAATAGGTGCCCACAGCTTAGGAAGTGACCATAAACTGATAGCATTGACTTTTGGAAACATTGAAGGGAAAAACCAGAAAACGGTGCTACACGATTGGAAATTAAACGATCAGCAAATGGGTAATATTGCCAAAAGCCTTGGAGACAAAAATCGAGAGACAACCTACGAAAGATTGGCAATACAGCGAACTGATTGGTTTCATTCAAGGAAAGATAAGGAACGCGAAAGAAAGCAACTACTGGAAAGGAAAAAGAAAACCTAGAAGCTGGTGGAACAAGGATAATCAAGGAAAAGCTATAACACAAACGTAGCAAGTCTCGAGAGAGCACAGGGAGGCCAAGCGAGTGGGAATGCAAACAGAGGAAATAACTTTGAAGTGGATTTGGTACCGCCTTAAGAAGCTTGGAAGTACAAAAACTTGTACAGCAAAAACATAAACGAGAAAGTGAGCGATGGGTCTTGAATTTACGGGCAAAGGATGAAGGCGCGCTGAGAAAGTTTTGGAATCATGTAAAGGAACTAAGGAAAATGACCGAAGAAGTGCAATGTCATGTCATCGACGGCGAAGGCCAGGCACTAAAAGGGGAAGCAGTGGTATTTCACATACGCTCAATGATACAAGAGAAGCTCAGAAGAACGGAGAGAGGGCTACAGCATTCAGGGAGTGGGGCAAGCGAAGTGCGTACATATAGAGAGCTAAAGTTGGAGAATCTAAACTGGAAAAAATCCGAAGAAAATGTTCAGCTAATACGGCAGCTATTCCTATACGGCTGGTCGACCTACTGTGTCCAACAAGCAAGGAGCAACTGATTCGAGCAATCGAAAAAGTGATAAAAACTAAGCAAGTACCGGACAATTGAGGTAAGAGCAGGATGAAGATGATATATAAAGGTAAAAGAGACAGGGCTGATGCCAATTCGTACAGGCCTATTACAGTTACCTCAGTGGCATACAGGCTGGCAATGCAAGCCATCAAAGCACAACAGCAGGTGTGCATAGAGGGGAACAGCATACCGGGAGGACTACAAAATGGTTTCAGGCAAGACAGACGCTTAGACGACAATTTATTTGTCCTAACCCAATACATGGAGGTGTCAATAGCTCAGAAGCGACCACTATGGATAGCATTTCTCGATATAAAGGGAGCCCATGACAACATAGATGGAGAACTTCTATGGAGCATACTTGAGCGGGAGGGATTGGGCCAGGACTTTACACAGATGTTGCAGGGAATTTACAATGAGAACGAGGTGCAAAATTCTTGGGAGGACCAAAAGTGCACGGAACCGGTAGTCACAAATAGTGGTTTAAAGCAGGGTTGTCCTCTGTCGCCAATTGGTGTTCATGCTGCAGACGGCTAGACTAGAAAAAAAGCTCGAAGGCAGTAAAATAGGTTTCAATCTATGTTATAGCCGCAAAGGACAGGAAGTGGAACAACATATAACGGGACTGATATATGCAGATGACATAGTACTACTAGCAGATAGCAAATAGTGTCTGCAACAGCTCACAGATACTTGCGGGGAAGAAGCCACTGAGCTGGGGTTAGAGCTTAGCACAGCAAAGTCGGGAGTACTTGTTTTTAATGACAACGCCAGTAACGAATCTGTATTCGTTCAAAAAGCAGCAATACCGTGGGTAACGGAATACAAATATCTGGGCATATGGTTACACGAAGGTCAGGCGTATCTAAAAACTCATAAGGAGCATTTAAGAATGAAAGGCAGAAGAAACTCCTCTATCATGAAGCACAGAGCAAGGTGGGGATTTAACAGATATGAAGTAGTGAGAGGAATCTGGAAGGGAGTAATGGTACCAGCACTCACCTTTTCAAACGCAGGAGTGTGTGTCAAATGAGAGATTCAATCAGGGCTAGAAGTAAATCAGAGGGCCGTAGGGCGATTGGCATTAGGAGCACACAGTAAAACAACAAATGAAGGCAGTGCAGGGAGACATGGGATGGGCATCCTTCAAAGTGAGAGAAGCACAGAGCAAAATATGTTTTGAAGAACGACTTAGAAATAGCATGATCAGAGATGGGCGGCCAAAGTGTTACGGGTATCTTTACATGAAAAGCGTGGACACACAATAGAGGAAAAGAACCAGAAGGCTCAGGACAAAGTATATGAAACCTGGAAGTGCAGGGGAAACGACCAAGGCAATGAAAAATGAAGTGCAAGAAACAGAGACAACGACCTGGAAAAAGAGGATGGATGCGAAGAAGTCCTTAGATATCTACAGGATCGGGAAGCAGGAGATCACAAAGTAAAAAGTATTCGATAATACCGAAGGGTGTGCATTGCTTTTTGAAGCCCGAGCGGGTTGCTTGCGGACAAAAACGCTTATCCGCGAGTCGGTACAGGAAGAACTATGCGCAGGCTGCGGAAATGAGCCAGAATGCATGCGACATACTGTAACGGAGTGCAAACGTATCCGTCCAGACCTCAGTGATGGAGCCATCCAGCTTCCGGAAGCCGTTGGCTTTAAGGTTAGCGGAAAAGTGAACTGGACAGCAGTAGAGGTTAGTAAAATAAGGTTAGAATGTTGGTGGGAAAAGAGTAGAGAACAATCTGGGAAGGCATGCGAACAAAGAGGTCAGACTAGCACAAAAATTTCGTAACAGTATTTTCTGTTTATTTTGACATTATTTTTTTTATTTTGCTTGTATTTTTTTGGTGAGGTGATTGTACAGTGGCGTTGCGACTAAGGCCGCTGTGCAACGCCACCCCGTTACAAAGGGGAAGCCACTAAGCATCACAGCGCGCCAGTTTTGCGCCAGTAGTTTCCTAAAACGAATTCATAGAGTTGGTTACCCTCAAAGCGGGCGTCAGCGACCTGTCGTTCTCAGGCTTTATAACTTCGCCTAAAAGTACAAAATTCTCTCCTGTTGCAATAAGCTCAAAGGTTCCGACATCTCAATTTCTGAAGATTTTTCAAAGACAGGGAAATACGCGCAAAACTTTGGAAATCTGCCGCTGGTAATAAAGTTAAGGAGCAACGTTATCGCTTTTTTATGACAAAATAAAAATTGACGACAAGCTTTATGTTTGGGATGCTGACAAGAACTGTCGAATTGAACAGGCCAAAATTTGCGCGACTTCACAGAAACGCCCAAGAACTCCTGAAGGCAAATGACAGGAAAACATAAAAACTCTCCGAATTATCTGCCTTAATGCTCGCAGCGTAGTAAATAAATTCGCACTGCTTGAAAGTATCATTCTAACCCACAATCCCCACGTTATAATCATAACGGAGACTTGGTTGCACGCCAGTGTGCAGGACTCTGAAGTTGTTCCTTCGTCGTATAAGCTACTCCGCAATGATCGAGGCTCACGGGGTGGGGGGGGAGGAGGGGTAGCTATTGCCATAAAAAACAATGTTAAACTTTCTCGCATGCCTGTCATCATTAACCATGAAAATGTGTGGTGCAAACTGGCATTTTGTGACAAAGCAATTACTTTAGGGGGCGTTATACCGACCTCCTAAATGTGGTCCAGAATATATTGAAGTAATTCATCATTACTTAAGTCTACACACTTATTCTCCCTCAAAAAAAATTATTATTACGGGAGATTTTCATCTACCAGGTATCAAGTGGCTTAACCTGACGCACGATGGCAAGAAAACATCAATTGCCGATTCTTTACAGTTCACTGCCTTCAGTTTCTCATTAAACCAGCTTGTTAAAAATAGCACTAGATGTTCCTCTACGCTTGATCTTATGCTTGTTAGTAGTTCGTTAGAAGATTGTAGTACCATAGTAGAGAAGGGTATTTCCGATAACATGATGATAAACCTAACCTGCCCATTTTCAACTTCGCGACAAAGGGTAAAGCCCAAAACCACCTTTTTTAGAGACTACACCCGTGCAAACGACGCGGCTATCCTGAAATACTTCGAAACCTGTTTCGCCCAATTCGCTGCTACTACTGATGTACGCACGATGTGGTCCTGCTTTAAGGCCATTGTCTCGTTTTGCGAAACATACTTTATACCAGTAAGAAAGCAACGTGTTAACAGCGAATACCCTTCGGTGACAAGAGAAATCATTCACCTAAAAAGAAAGATAAAATGGCGACGCAAGCGTGGCGATACAAGCCAGCTTCAAATCCTTATCACGGAGATCGAGATAAAGTGCGCGCCACAAAGGAGCATTTTTTCACGAACATGCTTCCTTTGTTTATGCGCCATGAGCCGCATAAGCTTTGGCGTTAACTATCTGCTGAAAACAACCCCAGTCCCAGAAATAAAATCACCTACTGGTAGGGTGGTTGATCCTATGGCCGTAGCCGAAAAGTTTAATAGCTTTTTTCAATCAGTATTTACCCGTTCTTGCTCACAAGTAGTCTTAAAACCTTATACTGTTAATAATTCTATGCCTCAAATAAATATCAGCGAGCAATGTGTCCTCAGCCTTTTACGCAAGCTCGACTTAAAAAAATCTCCTTGCCCTGATACCATAACAAACAACTTTCTTTTTAAATAGGCTGAGTGTACTTCAAAATACCTGTACAAAATAGGTACCGTTTATTTCCATCAGCCGTCGGACTGTGGAAAAGATTACCGGCGGACGCCGTCAACCACACATCTGTAGAGTGTTTTCTAAGAGCATTAAATGATCTAGAATTTTAACACGTGATAAAGGAAAAAATTGCATATTTAGTGTTTATATAACTTCTTTTTGTGAACTAAACATTTACACTGTATAGCATGCTTCTGTCCATGTGTATTCTATATTGTTCTTGTTTCTTGCCTTTTGAATACCAATGTTATCCTTACGATGAAAACTTGAATTCATTGTAACCACTCCTGCATGGGCATTGTAGGGCCTGCAGTATGTTGAAATAAATAAATAAATAAAAATGAAGAGCACACGTTCGTTTTGTAAGCAGTGTCCTCACCTAATAACATATGTTACACCGCGGCCCACGGTAGCGAGGTATTGCGCACGGTATCTGATTGAATAGTTTGGGTTGTCGTGTGCTCATCAAAAAATACGTACTCAAGGGAACAGCGCATGTTGCGTAGAGGGTGGCCCACCGCCTTGAAGCGTACTTCGGTCGTCGTTGAAATAGCGGGCAGTGGCGTTCATACGTACAGCTGTTTGAAGAATTAGCTTGATTGAGACATTAACGGAGCATGTCGTGCGTGTTGCGCTGCAGATATTCGCTTAAAAGCTGCCCAAGGTGGCTAGCTCTGTTGTACACAAAAGCGGCAGCCATATTTACTCCCTCCCAAAACAAGCCTCGACCGCGACTACAATTTCCGTAGTTGCCCGCTGGTTAGTCACCGCTTCTATACCCTTTAAATGACCTCTGCAATGCGAGCAGCACTAGTTGTGGCTACTAAGGGTGGTCACGGGTCATACTTAGCGAAGTGTGAAGCGCTACTCAGGCCTTACTCACATACGTGAATACGGGACTAGTTCTTTCAAAATAAACGAAACTATATTCGGTATTCGTTGCCCTTTAGGTGATTAGGTTTGGCAGTAATTTTGGTGCTTTAAAATAAGCCCCAAATAATTTTTCTTGAGTTGAAGACCCTTGCAAAGTTCGGTCATAGCGAAGTGTGGGGCACACGTTCCACGATTACACTTGTCTTAAGTGCGAGGCACATGCACGACTACGGCATGCGATTGGCATGGAACTGATTGTTACGGCAGTCTCCACGACTAGTCGCACGCGTGAACTTGAGAGAGAGAGAGAGAGAGAGAGAGAGAGAGAGAGAGAGAGAGAGAGAGAGAGAGAGAGAGAGAGAGAGAGAGTAACTTTATTTCTGGCGAGGCTCAGTCCTAGCGAGTGTCCCTCAGGTGAGGGACTTGAGACACATGGTCCGATGCGTGCTTGCGATATGTCATCGGCGTCGTTCCGCCCACCGTTTTCGCTCCGTTTTCAACTCCAAGTTTATGTGCACTGCAGACGATTTAGATACGTGTAGGCTAATCTGAGCAGCAGAACAAGAATTTACAGTAGAACCCCGCTGTTACGTTCCTCACTTGCGTTTTCCTGGCTGTTACGTTGTTTGTCATCTGTCCCGGCAAAGCTCCCATAGGAAATAATGGATTGCGAACCCCGCTGTAACGTCGCACCTGTGGGCCCGTTCCTGTGTACAGCTCCTGCCTTGACAAGAGTGCGCTGCGAAACCGACTTCCGGGCTGTACTTCCGGGTAGTACAAAGCTTCGAGGGGTCCCATAGGATTCCCTGTTAACAGAAGCAAAATGAGCTCGATACTCCGGATTATTTTGCGACATGGTATCCAACCCATCCCCGATGTGTCCCATCACTTCCGGAGATCTACGCCGGATTAGGGAAAAAAAAGCTTTGCTGTGCTAAATACGTTTACAGCGGCTACAAAAGTGCTGGGACGGGGACGGCGCTCTGCCACTGGCAGGCTCACCGATCGACGGTCGCATGAAGTGAAATTTTAAGTTAAAGCTTCTTGTTTAAACTAATACACTTGGTATCAAGGACGTTCGACAGCAAGTGATCAAAAAAACAAACAACGCAATCGGCGATTATCGTGCGTAAAAGTTTACGAGTCAGCCGTACTGCAGGCTCGTCTGCAGCAGTGCCCCGCGCTTTTGCGTACATGCATGTGCACTATGTGTGTACTTTCATTAAACACTGGTGGTTTGCGTCGCCGTTACGATTGCAAGGTGCAGCGCTAACTTTCCATGTCATTGCTTGGCTCAGTGACAATATGCAGCGAGCGTCAGAAGCCTGAAATCGGTTTTGTGATTCCGAAAGTCGTGGCCGTAAAACAAATTAACCCGGTGAACTGGGTGGCCGCCCTGTTTGTTGTTTGCTCTCACTTTATTTAATTGCGCTCTTTTGTCATATATCTCCAGTTCGCAATTAACACACTAGAATAAGGGTCGGCAACGTATTCAAGTGTAGTGCCGAGTTGCTTGAAGTCGACATGGCGGTGGGCTGGATGGCAAATCAGTTGGGAGATGCAGGCGGAGGCTTTGAAGGCAAAGAGAAAGAAATTCAGCAAATTTCCCATATTTTTCGATAATAATCCGGCAAAGTGTGAATATGTTTCTTGATGCCAACCACCCGCTGAAGTCCCTTCGGCGAAAACGAGCCGTCACAACTCGATGTCTCTGAATGTAGCTATGTCTTTGAATGTAGAAATGTAACTATCGCCAATAATTTTCAATTGTGACCTCATTGCAGTGGCGTGACGACTCCTTCGCTCTTGAGGAATGTCTGGGTCTGGAGCGTTCTAGGCACTAGTGTTCAAACATGTACCGTGCTCGCCGGCTGATTGGGGGAGTTTGTGATCACTTATTTTATTTTTCGTCCCAGACGTTCGCCAGTGCACTGAAGATTGACCCACGCCCACGTACGCTCTACATTAAAGCACATGGCTTTTTGAGGTATGGTGCAGCGAAATAGGCAAAGCGCACATGTGTTTAGCATGGCAGGATCTCTACCTACTTCCATGCGTGTGCTTTTAGATCACCTACGGGAAAGACATAATATTTAGAAACCAGGGGAAAGTATGACCGGGAACAGAAAACTTCATATGCGGATCATATTTGTCTTGAGCTGAAAACGAAAGCAAGCGCGCTACATCCGGCATTCAGCGTAGCGGTGGCATCATGCGAGAGAGACGTACCCAGAGTGCTCGTGTCCTCAACCGGATACCCTTCATGGAACGACATGAAAAGGAACGCCGGCCGAACAAAACGGTACGTGCCGGTGTTCGACATTTCGGTAAAAAACGAAACCTAAACTAGAAAAGGAAAATTCCTACAACACATTAACCAAAAAAATAGTCAATTCTAATATAGAAACGACATTTCCTGAAAAAAATGGCGAATGAGGACGTTCCCTTCGTGCACAATTTCTACCCCCGACCGTGCCATTTCGTGAAAGGGTCCGAAAGAGAAGGGTGGTGGTGATGCTATTATTTTGATTGTAGTGGCATGCTGCCATCAACTTTGTTTGCTACTTATCCAGTTTGCTACTAATGCGGTTATCCAGGAACCTCTTGCAAACAACAAATTCTCATGATCTGCCCAGCCAAAATATTGACGTTGTTTATTTTCATAGAAACGGTATCGACTCATTTCCTGTCATTAACACTCTTTTTGTTCCTTCAGATTCTATGTGCACCTTTTAGAGGAACGTAAACAAAACTGCCTCACAATGGGCTTTAGTAGCGGTGTTAAATACTACATAAGAGATCAGGCAACCTGGAAAGAAAAGACCGCAGAGAAAAACTCCATCACATGGAAAAACGACCAATACATGGTCTTAACAACTCACTTCGAGTACCCCAACGGGACGACTGTTTGAACCAGTGAGGGTGAGCAACAACACTTGACGGATGCAACACGATATTAGGGATATATTATTCAGAAGGATCACAATATCTCAATGGCGGCCGGCGCTGTATTGCGGGGATTTGAGAAAATATTTGTCTCGCAAATGGCATGAACAGGTCAATATTAGTAAACCATCTCATTTTCCCTTCGTTTCCCTTGTTTTTACCGGAAAATAACAGGGAGGAAGGCTATTTATACTTCGCTGTAACTAAAAGAAAGGGTGTTGGAAAAAGGTATTCCAGTTTGGTTTCTATTACGCTGCACGGTTTTAAAAATGACCGATTTATTCTTCATACATTGATGTCTATATTCAGGAAATCACAATGAATACTTTTGGAAATAATGTTGAGAGGCATTATGTAAAATACGTTGAATAGCTTTAATACGAGAGTAATATTGTGGAACACCTTGGGAAATGCCGTTTGAATTGATTTCTGATGTGAATATAGGAAGACAAATGGAATCATAACCAAGTGCGATCAAGAAGATTATCGACCTGTCAGAAACAATGCTTACATGTTATTGCCAGCAGAGTATTCCTTACAGCTCTTATATTGAAACGTGTTAAACCTACTACCGGCTTTATGGATAGGGACCGGACCGTTCTCGGTGCGCTCGCGTTTCGTTTAAGTTATTGCTTGTTTGCTTAGCTTAGTCGTTTCCGGCGCCAAGGCACCGTCTTTCGAGGTGTTAAATCCCCTTACACCGCAGCATCTGCGTTTGCTTGCCATGCCGTCGTTATTTTTTTTTTTTCTCCACGGATGTGCAGATAATTGGGTCTGCACATTCGCCGGTCTGCGCATTCCAGAGGAGTAACGTCAGAGCGACGGCAGGCGCACTGGCGCCGGCGCGGGCCCAGCTGTGTACCCTCGTTGCGCAGTAGCCAAGACTGACGCTGCGCCGGAGCCGCTTGATAGCCGTTTGGCGTGGATCTTTGGGAGCCGTGCTGCGCATGCGCGAGGAGCAAAGACTGGACTGGACGGGAGTGGACCGGACTAGACTGGACTGGATTGGATTGGATGACTGGAACTTAGCTCACCTTACGTATATCCTGGCATAGCCGAGCTTAGCCACTGCTAATTTCTAATACCAAGTCGTTACGTGGGTAGGATGGCTAAAGAATGCACCCTGTTGGCGTCCACAGAACGCACCTCCGGTTGTCACCCGCACAAGCGTCTACGGATGGCCGCTTGCATTAGAGGTGCACGGCTGGAGAAACACAGACTTGTTGGCCCCACCTGGTTCGGGTACGTTCATGCGTGGTTATGCTTAGATACACGCCCAACGTTTCTGTGAGGCTGTGTTTCGAGACTAGGCGGATGTTTCTGCGTGGTGTCCTCGTTAGCCTACAGTAGACCAATGAAGACTCCGTCATTAAGTATGAGCAATCTACGGGAGCTTGTAACTCGGGTTCTTCTGCGACTCTCTGACATATCGCCCCCGCTTCACCGTCGAGATATATGGGATTTGACCGATGTCATCGAATCCGTTCTTCAATAGCTGCGCTACGGCAGCTTTCCCGCTACGCGTTTTCGCTTGGACTGACGTTCCGCATTCATGCCACCTCTGCCTTCTTCGAAGACCAAGGTGCTGCACCTCACACGGTATTGCCGCTGAAAGTTCTTCATATCTGGCTGTCGCGATTGTTCTGTCCACGTGATTTCACATCTCTCGTAATGTGCACCGCTCCAGCACGCGCTAGAACCACGGCAACCATCTCCGCGAACTGGGCGTCTGTAGTGCGTGCTTTTCGGTGCTTACCGATCTTTCCGCTAGGGGGCCGCGGTGCTCACATGTGTTTCACGTCGGCTGTGGTACGCTTCCAACTGCGGAAATTGCTGCTCCACAGCAACGTGGGTGGTACGAAAGCATACAACAGATTGAACAGACTCTCTGGACAGAATGATGATCTTTCCAACCATTGGATGACAAAATATTGCTTGAAAAGACTGTGCATTGTTTTTTGGGCGAGCTAAGCCTAAGGCGCCTTCGAACTTACCCGACAGCGCCTGCTCACCGACTGCAGCTTTCTGCAGCTGCCGCGCAAGCCCCCAGTGGAAAGCGTCGCCCAAGGATAAAACATCGACAGAGCTGGCCCACCCAGACTGCGCGCAGTCCGCCGAAAGCAACAAGCCCATGAAGCACAAGAGGCTACAATGCAGGCAAGGGCCAACCGTGTTCCCACCAATTATTCCACTCGGAATCAACGGCGTCACCAAGTTGGGCGCAAACCACCGACCCAACCCTTGCCTTCAAATGATAACAGAATAAACCTTTCGCCCTTATGGCCGTGTTGGGCTCACAACTGTCTTCTAGCAATGTAGGCAGATACCATTTAAAGGCAAGCGGGTCTTGTTCCATGTATCGACTACCAGGGCAGAAATACAATGAAGAGCCGAAGTTATCATCGTAAGCATGCCCTCCGCGGGACAAGCTAGAAAGTTCGAGAAGATCGCTTCCCTCACGCTGAACGGGCAACATTATGAAGTTTGTATACACGTACCGGCCCCAGCCAACAGAGTAACTGGGGTAATCATCCATATCCCGGAAGACGACACGCCAGTGCAAGTACTTGACCGTTCAACCTGGACCTCGGGATACTGGATGCGAAACGCCTCAGTACCAGCAGTATCGCCACACTACTCTTCGATGGCACCAAAGTTCCCCATTGGACCCGGCAACAGGCGGCAACCTATCGCTGCCAGCCGCTTCGCAAACATGGTCGCGGCTTTGCTGAGCTTACCTGGGGTATGCAAAGCAAAAAGCTTGGCTTAGTCAGGTTGACTCGTGGTTTCGCTTGGTTAACCTTTGATGTAGCTGTATTGCCGACCACGGCTCCGAGCCGTTCGGTCCCGTGCAACACTCAAGGAAAGAAGCCCGGCCTCGCTTTCTTTCACCCCGTACGTGTGGCACAAGATGATTCACAAAGCCCGAGTGGACCCTGCGGCGCATGCCTGGGGGCGGGACGGCCCGTTTCACTGTCCGAGAAAATGACTTTCCTAGCTCCACCGTCTTCTTTGGACGATTTTCCTTTCCGCACTGACTTATCAGGCCCCTTCCTCAACACGTTTTGGTCGTCTTTCGGCTCCTGCGCTTCTCAGCGTGCGACAAACTTGGCGGCTAGCGGAGCTACACATTCTACACTATTTTCGTCAGGGGGAGTCCTGCACCCAGTGTTTCACATTTTCTGGTAGATGGTGCGGTAAAACTGTTCGAGACCAAAGCACTCAACTATCTTGTGCCCTAAGAAAGCCTTTTACTCTTTTATCCACTCTTCCATGTTCGCTCTCAGCTTATAAACAAAATCCGAGTGTGACTCGCCCTTACGTTTATAGGCTTCGTGGCCCTCTTGGCGAAATGTCTCTGCAGACAACCTGTACTTGACCTGTATTTGCAGCCCCAGTCTTGACTTCTCTTTCCTCCTAGTCCCACACCTCTTCCTTTCACAAGCGGGCCATCACTTCGGACGCCTCACCTGGCTTAAGTGTAAGCTTGCGTATACGCACATGAGTCTCGGCTAAACTGGGCCTAAACAAAAAAGACCGATATCTTCTACCACCTTGTAGGGTAGCATTAGGTCGCTCAGTCGCCGCAGACTGCGCGCTGCTGTCACGCTTACGCCTAGTTCAAGATGCCTGGATCTCGAGACGTTTCACCTCCAGTTCATGCTGCCGCTCGAGTTCACGTTCCTTATCCTGCCTCTCTAACTCGTTCTTGCTTTAATTCCCCACGTAGTAGTTCCTGCTCTTGCTTTTTTCTCCGAACTCAAGCCTTTCTCGCTGGCGCTCAGCCTCTGCAGGCTGACACTCAGCGGTCGCTCAGTCATTGATCCGCTCACTGTATTCCGACAGCTCATCATCGTCAGCCTCACGACCGAGTATAGCCTGTATCACCTCCCGCTTTCTTCAGGCGTTCGAAACATCCAAGCGCAACAATTTTATCAGCTCCAACAACTGCGTTTTTTAGAACGCTTTGAATTCATCTGCGGTCTTAGGTACTGCTTTTCCACGGCACCAAAATTGTTTTGCGCGATTAACCCACGCGACAAAACACACGTCCTACCAGCTATCCTAAGAAGCCAGTTAAAACTAAGGGAAGAAAGGTGCCGCACTTACCAGTGACCGCCGCGAATTCTGCCAAGTCCGAAGCCACCTTGACCTCGGTGGTGTTGAATTTCGCATCGCTGGCACTAGTTGTTACGAAGTTGCCCTCTGACTGCTGCCAACCAGTTACGACGTTGACATCCCACCGCTGGCAACTAGTTGTTACGTTCGGGAAGGCGACCACGAACATGGCCCCATCGCCTCCGTGATGTGCGGTAGTGTGGTGAAAAGCGGCCAGCAAGTCTTGCTGCCTTTGTCACAACCACAAAAAGCCTAAGGTAAACTTAACTTATTTACTGCATGGCGAGAGATGAGCCGAAGCAATGCAGAAACAACACCCATTCAGTCGAGGTTACAGTACAGCACTCGAGCAGAGCGACGGCATGGATTCGCTGCTCTAAAACAAATGGAATTCTGGTCTCAGGACCCCGCGTATTTCTGCCCCAATCTCTAATGGTCAAACAGCCCTCCTACTGCGTTTGCACACGGCACAAACATAGTAAACACACACACAACGATTTTTCCGGAGTTCCTGAGGGATGGCAGCAGCAGCTGACGCTGAGTCTGAGAGAGATAGAGAGAGAGAGAGGAGGTCTTGGCTGCGGCGTGAGCCTCGCCGGTTCAGGTCTCAACACGCAGCATTTGCACCCGCCGAAAGTTGAATCCCGCCGACAGTGGAGCGCCCAGAATCCGGCCATTCCCAGGTACGTTGCGGCTTGCCGGAGGCAGCTTTCGTACACACCGGGGACTCTGCAAAAACTTCCAGCAAGCGGGAATGTTGTAACGACGCGCAGAATCGTAACGTGGCGAAGGCAGAGTGGGGTTATTTCTGGAATCTAATGTGAGGTGATCTTGGCATGCTTCGCACATGGGCCTTACTCCGACATATGCTCGATCCTATGTAGTAAAAAAACGGGCATCACCATCAATTACCAAAAATAATTCAGAGCTTCCCAGGCGCCAATGAAGAACTAATAGAGAAGTCCAAACAGTCTACATTGCCCAGGGCTCATCTGTGCCCTCACCGTCTTATGTAGGGCCCGACAATAGCGTATTGAATCTCTGTATAAGTGCAGCTTAAGTCAGAACAGCTCTGACTTGTCCCCGTCCAGCGTGTATGCCTGGTATGAATGGCGTGGACAATAAAATATTACAAAACCTCGATAATTACTCATTTACCACGCGAACCCGGTACAATACTCATTATTGGTGTTAACAAACTCCACCCCCCCCTGGGTAAACATGCGAAAATATTCTAAATTCCTAAACCGGGAACCCCTTCACCCTAAAACACCGACGGCCAGTTTATACACACTATTTACAGTAGGAAAACTGGGTACATGAGTAATAAATGGAAAAAAAAAAACTTCACACTGCAGTTAGACGCTAGCTCTAAGTGCGTACAAATCACTGGAGCTTGTCAAACTTCGTCTAACTCTGCTATCCTCGGAGCGTACACAAACCGCTGAAGAAACGACGGCCGAGACTCTGTCTCGCCGGAAGATGCGTCTAGTTGCCCGGTATGGCGCTGCACCCTAAACTTCCGACGCGATCGTAACCTCTAGCCTAGGGGGCTCACAAATACCCACCTAGCTTTAACGGTCAAGACTCCTTGTCCCAAGCTCGGCATTATAACACCTCGAGCTCACCTCTCTCAGGAACGCCCCTGTAGCATTCGTACACGTGTAAGGGAGTGCCCAAATTAACGTATACACGTGTCACGCAGCGCGCTTACGGAATATTCAATGAGGCGCCACCATCATTGGGTCAACGGCCCGCTCGCGGACGAGCAAGCGCGCGTGACCCCGCGGGGTGAGGGCAAAAGGCGGCGACAGTGCACTATCCCGACCGGAGCGCGTTAACAATGGAGGCTCGCGCGGCGCACGCTCCGACGTCCGCAATTACACCTCCCCGGCGCACCACGCCGTCGATTCTCGGAACCCGGTGCCGCCGTCTGTGTTTTAGGGGCGAAGCTCCTTAGGGCGTGGGTCTGTCCATCCTCGACGTATGTATGTATCCACCTCTAGTTTAGTTCTTGGATTGTTTACTAGATGGCGTGGCTACCTATAGTTTAGTTCTTGGATTGTTTACTAGATGGCGTGGCTACCTCTGGTTTAGTTCTGGGATTGTTTACTAGGTGGCGGGGAGCGTTGTAATAAAATCCGTTCGCTGTTGGCGCGCGCTCGGAGTCGCCCGATGGATAAGGCTGCAGATGTGCGAGCCCGCGAGGCAGAAAGCGCTCCGTGAAGCTGCGCGACGCCGCCGCCAAGATCCTGCCGTACGAGAGCGGGAGGCCGAAGCGTGTCGTCTGGCTGCGCGACGACGCCGCCAAGATCCCAGCGTTCGAGAACGAGAGGCCCAAGCGTCACGGCAACGGCGCGAGGACCCTGCCGTACGCGAAGCGGCACGGCTGCGGCGCGAAGAGGATCTCCAAAACGTCAGAGAACGGGAAGCGGCGAGAAAGCACGCGTATCGGCAGGCAGACCCCGATGCAGTGAGAGCTCGTGAGGCGTCTGCAAAACGCATCAGGCGAGCTCAGCCCCAAGGTGCCGACGCGCGGTTTAAGCGAGACTTTCTACACGTTACGTTCGGACACAGATGTAGTGGGCGAACTTTCACTGAAGAGTCACGGTTTAACCGATGATTTCCCCTCAGGAGCTTCGCCCACTCATCATCATTCACCCCGTGGATATGCTGTGAATTTTTTTAATGAGGGATTAACCCCGTGGTATTCGGTCAGCCAGACAATCCGTCTCCCGTGCGGGCCGTGACAAATTGGCGATGGCTGCCGCGAAGAGTCCACAGTGTTAAGCCACCAGACAGAGTGGCGGGTTCTCACGCGCGGCCTGCACACCTTGCCACTGACCTCATAAGTGGACCTTACAATATTTTTTCGCCAACGCCAACCGACAAAGCTTAGGCTTAAACAGCTCTACTGCTAAAAACAAAAATGAAGGCGGATTTCTTGAATTACAACTAATACCCACGGATATTTCCTTGACGGCAGCATCCCTCAAGATGCTATTTTTTATTAATACCTTGAAATTCATAACGCTATAAACGTATCTTGAAATCTTCACAGTGAAAGTATCACCAACAAAAAAAATCATATGCTTGGCTACACACGACCAAGTTTTATACAACCCCGTCTTCGACAAAACAGTTCTTTTCCAAATCAATCACTTGTGCGTGCACAGCTCGACTGTGCATCACTGATATGAGATACATGTGCTGAAAGTCTTAGCCTGTATTCGTAAAGCATACCGAACTTATGTCACAAGGATGTCATAGAAAATAACGCTTCCGGGAGGCCAGATTCGAAGCATTCAGATCAGCCAGCTCAATCTGAAGCCGGTACTCGTAGGCATGGAGATAATATACTCCCGTAGGGAACCTTACGCTTAAAGTCGCGGCAGAATACTGATAACCGCTTGCGCCACCATCGCGCACGACTATCTATTCCATGAATTATCACCCGAGTATCATCCCCTTTACCGCATGCGTGACTTGGTTAGCCTGACTGGTTGCATTCGGGCACGCGGCAACAAACTGCAGCTGCACCTAATCGCGTCGTATACGCGCGGAGGCAGCGCCATCGTGCCGGCGCTGCGCTGGCCGCATGACGCCGGGCCGGCGAGCCGGTGTGCGGTGTGTGGCCGGTGTCCGTAGTGCGGTGTCATCGGTGCCCGCCAACTGTGTCTTGCACGACGAGTTGGCGGGCCCTGCGGTCGCCAAGTCCTTCGCTGTAAAGTAGCTGCTGTATGTACGTGCGCTCAGATGCTGCTGTACGTTTGAGAAACGCTGCGTTCAGCTGATCGTAGACCGTTACATGTGGGTTGCGTATGAAGGAGGCTGGAATGTCCGCAACCTCTTCCGCAGCAGACGCGGGTAGAGCTCTCTTGACGTAGTGAAAATTGCGCTTTTGGGAGGTGATGCCAGACAGCGCCAATTGCGACTCGGCCTGGAGGCACCAGATGGCCGGGTCGGGCTCCCAATGCGGCGGCGTGGATAGCCTTTCGCGGCGGCCTCGTTTCCGGCTGCTTCCGGTGCTCGCTGGTCCTGGTCGTTGCTGAACATGGCTCAGCAACTTCGCTGAGAGGGAGATCACGTCCGGATCACCGACTGTAGTGTACATGCCACGTAAGCGTTGGAGGAAAGACCATGTAGCAAGACCAGTTTTATTACGAACGCAGTAGGGTCTCCTTCCCTGATGCCAGGGGCTCGCGAGCACGCGAGCCCTCCGGCGACTGAGCGCGCTCACTGGCCTACATCACGCTGCTGCCACTGCCACTTTAGCTTGCCGCTACATATCGCTTTGCTTGTTGAAGGTTATCCTGCCCGTGCATTCCTTATATATGCCTGTCAGAAACCTTACATAGGCTTCCTCTATTCCCTGGACTTTCAGTGCTTCTAGCGCGACTGCGTGTGGACGGGATTAAAAGCTTTCTGATAATGTATATAAGCCAGTGAAGGGGTTGGCGTATTGTAAGGTTTTTGTTAATATGATTGACGACATGAATGTGGTCTATAGTGTAGTACACTTTCCTAATCCAAGCGTGCCTTCTGGGTTGTTAGGAATCCATGCTGTCGCCTATGCGGCTAACTAAAACTTTGGTAAAAAACTTGTAAACAACTGACAGTAGACTGACGGTTCTGTAATTATTGAGTTCCTTAGGGTCTACCTTCGGAATCAGAATAACGTTGGCGTTTTTACGGGCTCTTGGCAGTCTTTCAGTATTCAAGTATTGCGAAAATATTACAGCCAACGTTTACAGTGCAATATCGCCTGCCTCCTTCAATGTATCCATGGTTATGCTTTCGTCACCTGGAGCTTTCCCTATATTCGGGCCTTTGAGAGCCTTTCCAACTTCCTCTTCAGTTACTAGTGGGACATCCAAAGTTGAGCTTTTATTCTCACTAGCTTCCCCTGGTCCATTGTCGCTGGCCAACAGCCTGTTGTATAATCGTTCTTATAACTTTATTACCTCGTTAGCGTACCCCACAGAGTGTCATACAATTATTACTAGAGGAAAAACTCGCGCTAGTGTCAGTGCGAACACCGAGGTGGCGCGTGCAATTCGGTGGGAATGATGGGTAGTTCTGGATCAGGATTACGTGCGATCTAAATAGGACCCTCTGGCTGCGCAAATTGTGTTTATTGACAAAAAAGCTCTCATTGCACCGATTGCCATTTACAAATTACATGGCGAAAAAGAACCTTAGTGACCACAAACTGGTTTGTGAAATGACCACAAATGACCACCTTAGTGACCACAAACATTAAATGGCGCGTTTAAAAAGAAAGCAAACGCTGAGTTGAGGAAGTTTGTGACGTAGGTTTGCCATTGCCACCAGCCGCAGCAGGACATGGACTTTTTTAAAACTACTTGTAGAAGTTTCCCCACTTGTAGGTTTTACTGGTAAGAAACATTTTGTGCTCCTAAAAAGAGAGATTATATTGGCCGAAGTTATTCTAGCATGAATAAGGGACATTTATGAATCTACGTTATTATCAGCCTACGGTACTGTCGGTCTACGCCATAGGATCCGACGTTCGCACTAAAAGTGTGGCTGTTCCAAGCAGTTCACAACCGTCGTCGGCTTCTAAAATGCCTTGCTCTTCCGAATGAGCAGCGCCGCAACTCCTAATTCACACGGAACTTCGCTGCACACACCAATGTCATTTCTGTTTTCGTGCTCGCTGTCGCGGCAATGCACAGTCACGTGATAATCCACCGTCAAGCGATAACCCACGCTATTTGCAACGACTGTTACCAACAATTTCCACTCAGAGGGGCGTGCGCGTGTGGCATTCAGTTCAACGAGAAAGGTATTTTTGAATGCTTCTTCCAACAAAGATGCAATTCCAAAACAAAAACGAAACTGGCTGCACGATTCAATTCATAGTAACTTTTAGAAAGGCATCAAGTGCCAATCTGAATCCAGAACTACCGTTCACGCCAATTGTGGCAGGCGATCGCAGCGCCAGATTCTCCCTTGTGGTTATTGTACGAAACTCTATGGGTGTTGCCCACATGCACCTCTTTGTTGTCCATGTCTGGTCCGGTGTAGCCTACTTATATATCTGCTTGACCACACAATCAACATAACAGAAATGCTTATGTTCCCCCCGCACTGGAAAGTCCTGGAATCAGCTTCCCTGGGGGCATATCGAAGCTACAACCGACAACGAATTCCTCGTGGCTTTGAGCAACCGTCTTCGGGGCTAAAAACTCTGGGCTATTCTTCCTTGTGCGCATGCCTCTTTATTGCATACTTGTTTTCTTTTATAGGCGAGTTTCTCTATATGTTTGTTCAGACGTGTTTAATTTTATTGCTGGGAAGGGTTACATTTTGTGCGGACATTTGCACATTTCTGTCTGCTGTTTGTTTTCCTGCCTCTTCGTATTCTTTAGTGTTGTCATTTTTGTTGGCGCATTTTGTGTGTAGGAATCCGCTTTTATGCCCCTGCGGTTTGTCCTGTAGGCGAAATTTAGTTGTGTGACCGAACAAACAAACAAACAAATAAATAAATAAATAGGTGTACAAAGAAAGAAATTTGGAAGGAAATGCACAGGCCAACCGGGCCAGTGTTATCAAATGCCCTTGCCTCTCCACTAAATAAATATTCTTGCCTATTTCTTGCAACGTGCTTGTTTAAACGTTTCAGTTCGCCTTGAATGGAGAAGAACAAAAAGAGACACTCTTATTCGAAAATAAGAAAGATTTCTCGAGATTGGCATACTGGTTTGGATTAGATGACTTTACCGTTGTCGAGACAGAGATTGTAGAACAGCACCTCTTATACAGTGGCATCACACAAGGTCTACCACCTCGTAGCTCTCCAGGAGACCCTGTAAGTACTCTGCAAACTCCCACAATCTGCACACAGTTCTTTTGCGCAACATTCTGAACATTGTTTGTTCTAATATGAGCAGATTATTGGCTTATTAGTTACTCCGAATGCAACACGCTCTAAAAGGGTGTGACAGTTTAACTATATGTAAAATCAGATTCCGCCATAATAAAAGTGCTTCACCTGCATTGTCGCCTTAAAGTTTACCCAGACGGCGATTATTGCTAAGCGCGAAGATGCTTTAAATTCGAACTGGGTATGATCACGCACGCGTTAAAAACACGTGGGCTGCTTCTTGGAATCCAAAATACAAACAGATGATTGCTGCGGGGTGGAATGTCACTGCACCGTCAGCCGTGGAACAGTAAATCTTAAGGAAGAGGCCCTGGCACGAACTTTTTCCGCGAAGTGATAGGCAGGGCAGATATCCTGTCGACTTCGTGCGACTTAGTCTGGGTATACCGTAATACTTCGACAATATAAAACGTGCTGCCCGATTTCGAGCTGCTTCGAGGCTTATGTTGTGAAGGGCACCATGTGCTTCCCATACACATGAGAGAACGACAATGCCACAAAGAAATGTGCACCACATCGGCACGAAGGCGAAGGTATTGCTTAAGTAGGAAAGAGTACGGTTAGCATCATTTTAATTAAGCTCGGGGTGAGTCTGCCTCGAAGTCTGCCGCCTGCCAGGCGAGTCTGCCTGAGAAGGCCGTGAGGAGGCGTAACTTCAAGGTAGTTGTAAGAGGCAGTTTTGTAGGAAACGAATTTCGATATGTGCAGGATGTGGCGCAAACAATGCCGTCGGTTTTGTTTCATTTCCTTTTGGTAGGCTGCAAGTGGACGCGCGACGCCATTTCATCTGCTTTGTAACAGAAGCACGTGTTCGCTGCTCCTTCTTTTGTAAGCCGTAGAGGCCAGATTATTTCATAGAGCTAGGGATTTGCCCAGTCGTCCCTAGACTAGAATAATTGTAAATATTCTCGATTATTTCGACTGTTCAAGAAATGGTTACTCACTAGGCAAACGCCGCTCTATCCAATTCGCCGAGATCAGCCTCCGCAGGTCACCTCGTTGATTACCTGTACACTGCTTGTATTCCTTTTTTGTTTTTGGAGAACACACGTTAAACTCCCATAAACATCTTTCTTGTAAGAGCACCGCATCTTTCTTGGCTGCTTGTTATCCTGTGGAGGTGCGAGATACATGCACCCTCAGCTTCAATTCTCTAACCAAGCCCGACTCGAGCAAGCTGCGGACAACGAGTCCACAAACTCGAGGTCGCACTACTACCGGAGAAAGTGAGAAAGGGAGGCGTAGCGTCATGTGACATGAATAATGCACCCACAAGAACCAACGCTGCCGTAATTCGTGTAGTGTTGTATCATCCCCGGGAACCACCATCATTTCACTAGTCCTATACGGATGGCCCCGAAGAATGGCTGGGACATTTCAAGCGGGTCCGGACATTTAACTGGTTAGACGACGACGAAACACAAAGGCAACACTTTGGGGATATTAGAACTATGTTCGAGAACAAGGAAAGCACCCTGATGACCTGGACATTATTTAAAGCTGTTCTTGAAAACGTTCACGACTCTGGCACAGAAAGAACGAGCAGACCATTTTCTGCAAACACGCCGGCAACATCCCAATGAAAGCGTGCTCATATTCGTTGAGAAAATTGACTTTTTCGCCAGGCTGAGCCGGAAATAGCGGAAGATTCGAACCTGCGCTTCTTAATGCGAGTGTTAAAGCAAGAGCTATTCGATTGCATTGTCCGCAACACCCTTACGATTGACCCCAAAATTGCATCTGAGGCAGCCGCCCTGGAGAAGCCGCTTGAAATTCGAACGACGCAGAACGGGTTACCTAATCAATACGGTGGTTTCGGGGACGATTGGTGCCCCGCCGATATTAGCTCCGATTCACTACGCGACCACCATCCGTGAAATATTCAGGGAAGAGGTGCGGAAAGATTGCCGAACAACGCTGCAACCCCAAGTTGCTTTAATAGGTGACGTGATTCACGAAGTGCAACAAGCAGTCGGGACCTCTATGTCACTTGAAGAACCATAGAGGTCCCGAGTGCTTCTTGCAAGCCGCACGCTATGACGGACGGCACTGCTCTACGCCGCATCTAACCACCGGTTACGACTCGTCCTTAAACCCGTCTGACGACATTCCGCTGTGACCCACCAGTAACGCCACGGTGCAAGACTACCCCGGGCCCCCCTTTTCAGAAGAGCAACGTGTGACGAACCCCCGACCGTTCTCCACTTATCTATATCCCTACAGACAAGCCAGACACATCTATCATCGGTGCCCTTTCAATAGAATACATTGGCGAGTCCTCCCCGGTCACGCACCCCCACCTATTTCCCGGACAATGCCCGGAGGAGATCGACAAATACTTCTCCTACGCCAGCGGACGCCCGAAGCGCTTCACTCATTTGTCGCGTCCTATCCCTACAGATTGGCGAGGCCATTTCCGTATCTCACGCGCTCTACTAGCAGAAGTTCTTGTGACGGCACAAAACAATCAGACACAATTAAAAGTTAAGTTTTTCAGTTTTGAATTTATGGCAAAATATTAGCCGCCTTAAGTAAAAAAGCCACTCAAAAACGTTTTAACTTTGTAATGAGGTGTCGCAAAATTACGCCCACCTCCCATCGCGGGAACCCTGGTGTGATGCAACGCATCTCATGGGGGGTTCCAACGGTGTTTTCCATCGTATTGACTACGCTTATAGCAGGGATTCTCACGCGAATGAGAGGAGGGCATAATTTTCTATTTTCACCATGCAATGCACATGCAGTACACGAATGCTCAGGTACGGTCTTTATTGCAGACGAGGATGAGTGCCTTGTGGTCCGTAAAAGTGCGCAGTTAGGGGCTCGACGAGTGCATCAAGCAATCGTCGAGTACTGCTAGAGAGAGTGCAAGCGTAACGCGGACGACCGTCGACTGAGACCGTCGGAGAGCGGCATGCCGCTTTATATTCACAGCGCCCGAAGGAGAGGAGAGCGCGGAGAAAGAGAGTACTGACCATGTGCAGTGCCGCCCAGCGGCGCCTAGCAACGGAGTCAGAGTGCGCTGCGCCAACCCGCAGTAGTTTGGGAGAGAGTGTTCGCTATCGGAGAGAGGAGAGGAGGAGAGGCGCAGCTGTGCGGACAACGGCCCGACAGACACACGAAGGACACAGGGGCGAGCATGAGATCCGTTGCATCTAAAATGAGCTAAGTTTTTACCCCTATGATTACGCTTTCACACGATTACACTTTTACGCAATCATAACATTTTTACACTTGCGATTACGACGGACAATACTGATCCACAGGTGGCAAAATTAATCAGGAACCCTCCACTACGGCGCTGCTCATCGTCTTCGTTGCGTCGCCGCGTTAAACCCTACAATCAATCAACGAATCAAACTTGCACACACGACGCAGGAAACCCCATAAAACAATTGCGGCTCGCGCTGTTTGCGATTTGTGTTAGGAATGTAGTGCATCAAGAGGGCAATTTATCGGCTTTACCGTCGTTTCGCCCTTGTGTGTCTTGTCGAGTGGTGATTTTTATGTAGGAAAATCATGGTGGGCTGTGTTTGTGGGTAAATTCGTCACCGGTTTCGTGCCAGGAACGTCGAGGTTACATCTACTGCAGGTGGGATATCTCGAAATTATATCGTTGTAACGCAACTTCTCTGAGTAAATAATATGAGTGGCATTATTCTACTGCAGCACTGGTAACCAGTTGCAAAAATTCTTTTTTCTTGCTGTGAGTGTCGGTTTTACCGATGTTGGACACGAGGCTACGCAGTTGGTGTGCGCACAGCCAGTCGGCGTCGTCAAATCTTCCTGACAACAAAAGGTATTCTTCGTTACTGATTCGGAGCGGCTGCGCATGTTGCTCTCGCCGTAAGTCCATGGTACGGCCGGCGCAACGGTGCGGCGTTTTACAGCAAAGCTGTATACAGCAAAGCCCACTTATATGGAACACGGATATATCAAATTATTGCCTACATCGAAGGGTTGTATAATTCTGGTAAAAGTTAGATGCATTTAAACCTTTTTTATATCGAACGCGATTTTGCTCACAATGGATGTATCGAACTCCCCCGCGCGAGATTATTCTCTCTCCTTAGGCATGCGGCAGGCTTTTCCGCAATACATCGGCGCGTAGCGGGGGCGCGGATGTCGCTTGCGACTCCCGCGTGAGCTGGAGCGCGTCCGAACCGGCCGTGGCGGCCTTAGCAGAGTGGACCTAATGGACCGGCTCCACCATGAAGGAAAGAAAAACTTAGGAGAGGCCCTGACGTCACATTTGTGAAGCCGAGTTCCTCCATGAGCCCACGGAGCCCAGCACTCTATCCCATCATTCTTTGCAGTCTCCGGTTTGATTTGACTAACATAGGCGTCGCCCTGCCCTGTCGCTTCGAAGCGAAACAGCTTCGTCGCTAATTCCTCGGGGCGATATTATGTTGTAAGCTGTTGATTTCGCCTTCAATTTGCCCATTCTAACCCTCACACAAAGTTTCAATCGAAAAACGGCCTTCGTTTTTGACATAGAAGGACGATTTTTCAGCTCTTAAGCCTGGCAAAGTAGCGTTTGTCGTAGTCATAGCAACAGGCTCGCGGGATGGTGAACGCAGACGACGGGTGCATTGTTTGGGGTCGAACAGCACTGCGGTCTTTGCGCGCTACGTCTCAGCAGCGATAAATTTCACTTCACGTCACAACGAAGAACGCAAAGTGAGCAAAGAACGAACTGTGGCTCTCGCCAAAGCTGAGCGAAGGGGATTGTCCCGGCAGGTAGCCGGCGGCGGCAGCGGCTCGCTCCGCTGATCTCGACGCGACGTAAGCGCCGCTGCGGCCGGGGTACGAGTTAAGGCCGCCTCCGACGGCAGAGTTTTCAAACTGGCCTAATCTAAAAACGTTTATCGTAGCGACTGCGCTGGTTTGCAAGCGTAGGGAGGCTGCGACATACCAAACTCCTTAAAAATTTGTCCGTTCTATTTGCCCAAATTTGGCCACCGCAGCTGTAAACAAGTAAGCAACATTGTCCATGGGCTCAAGAAAAATGACGTAACTTCCTCCACACTTTTCGCAATGCATTGGGATGCTAGGGGCCTCTCCTGAATATTCTTTCCTCCATGAGCTCCACGCGTGCATCCTGTGGGATCCGAAGCGCCACATTGGGCACTGGGGCTGCGGTGTCGGAGAACTTCAAGTCCGTGCCACTCGCTGCGCGCACTTGCTCGGTTTGCTGGGTTCGCCGTTATTCCCTTGTATCCATGCGTGTCTCCGCTCTGTCGAAGACGCCTCCGCACCGCTTCCGAGCACGAGAGAAGCCATCGCTGCCGTGGCCCTGCTACGGCGGTACTGCAGTGTTATTGAGGGCAGCGGTCTTGTGCTTGGCGACTGTTTAGATACCGTGGAGTAAGCAGTCACCAGCAACGCGTTGCGCTCCAAGAAGCAGGCTGCACTCACGCAGTTCTTCCGCCCTAATGAAATATTGGTTTCTTTCCGAGAAAGTGTCCTATAACTAATGAACTGCAGGGTGGTCACGAGCTCAGCGTTGAACTGCAGTCACGAGCTCAGCGTCAGCTTGTGACTCCGTCGGCAATATTGCTCTCGTGAAAGTTTTGTTTTGCCTCACTTTCTATATCAAATTTTTTCTATATCGAACAATTTTACAATCCTCGTGCTGTTCGATATAAGCGGGCTTTACTGTACTTTGTTGCATATCTGATAGCGTGACAGGTGATGGCGTCCGTTGGTGCGGAGTTGGGGCAAACATTGGGGCCGAGTAGGGTGAAGAAATAAACTTTATTTACATAGCTTCTGAGAGAGTGAACAGGGATCTGGCACTCGTGCGCGCGCGAGATGAAATAATTATTTCGGGTCCGTCCCCTTGCACCCTTTCTCCCGCTGCTTTAAGGAACGCACCAGTCACAAAAATCCGTGGCACTGAAACTGCTGTCCCCACACTCACAAAGAGAAGGCACTTTTCCCCTCGCAAAGGTCAGGGTCCGGTTGACTCCGGTGCTGCAATCTTCCTAATGCCGAAGCCCTTAGGATCATCCGAGGTTGAAGCGACCGGAGGATGGCTGGGCCCGGTCGGTAATCAGGCGTGAATCGCTCGTTGAATAGCGGCGTCACGGACCCACAACAAAAGGGCCCCACAATGCGTGGCTTGTAGCTGAAGATTGCCGCCGAAAGGGCAGTGCTGCACGCTTTTGTCTACCCCTCAGTGCAACATTCTCGCTCATTGTGACTTGCCTCTCCGGCGGGTGATTTGGTTTCCGTGCAGTTGCAGAAAACGGCTTGTGTCCAACAGCAGGGTCAGTCACCACCGCTTATTTCGGCACAATGCCCGGTCGCTCCCCATCGATTAGGGGGAGGGGAAACCTAAGACAGCCGTACGACGGGAGGATTGGATGATTGAACCCGATAATATTGCAGACGGTCGCCGCAATACCGATACGCCGGTATAAAGAACCTCTACCGCCCAACGGTTCCATCATCGTAGGCGAAAAATGATCTCCTACACGCCGCTGTGGCTCAGTGGCTAAGGCGTTGTGCTGCTGAGCACGAGGATGCGGGTTCTGTTCCCGGCCGCGGCGGCTGCTTTTCTGACGGAGGCGAAAAGCAAAAACGCCCGTGTGTACGAGATTTCGGCGCACGTTAAAGATCCCCAAGTGGTCAAAATTAATCCGGAGCCCTCCACTACGGCGCGCCTCATCGGATGCGTTGTGTAGGCGCGTTGAACCCTACAATGAATAAAAATTATTTCCGTTGGCCAGCGAGGCAAGGCGCCAAAACCTGACACGCCGGGTGCAAGTGTTAGGCTAATCGGGCACACAGCATAGAGCTCAGAATTTGTTTAACGAAGCCACAAAATAAGCATCGAAACCGCGTTGTTGGTGATAAGGCGCCTATGAACAATGGAACCCACCCACCATGTGTTCCTGCTAGAGAACATGTTTGCAGATTGCCTTTGAAGGCTAGGTTGGACCGAGTGTTTCCCACCAGGCATGTCGAGCGTATTATCAGTGGATAAGGAATTAGAGTTCCGCCACCGAGGCACGCAAGTCAGCAACGGCTACCATTTGGTCACTACTGGGATATTGCGAGATTTTCCCATCCACGGCTTTGCAATTAACATGGACCGTGTCGTTCTTAAGCAACACCACCCAAGATGCAGCAAAACGACATCTCTGGACACACTTTTGCTGCTGCAATTCTGTTACGCGCGTTAGCTTTGATTCGCATTTGGAACGATGTCACTCGCGGGCAGCCGCAGAGCAGGACAACAAACTAAGATTGCCAGAGTTGACCGACTAAAGCACAGTGCACCTAAATGGCGGCGCCCATGAGCCGCCTCTGTGTGAACAAATTTCACGTAATGTGATCTAACTGACTAATGATCATGACGGAGGCACGGAACAATAGGAGAAAACAGTTCTGATACTCTGTACCGTTATCTACTGACAGTAGCCGTACGCAACCGTCGAGCCCGCCGAGACGAGGATAAACATGTCATTCACTACTTAATCACCATTTGTTGCGGTTTACAACAGCTTTGCTGAGAATCCAGTGTCGCAGGGCGTAATGCCGACCAATTGTTTCATCTTTACGCAAACAGCCAATATTACGGCAATATTTGAGAGACGTGCGAAAAAGGACACGTTCGCACATAGTCGTCTAAAACTTGCAGCAATGCAGAAGGAAGGTGGAATACAGCAGTATGAACGAGCTTACATATTGTTCACCAATAAACATGAAGTGGCATTATTTCATGACTGCTTCGGACGGTGGTTGTCCGTTGTTGTAAGTAGTGTTCATTAAAAGGTAATAGACGGATAACTAACATTAAGACCATAGCAGTATTGCTGGATATTGGACATTGGACTGGACATTGAGGAAAGCTTGAAATATGTCATCCCGCTGCGTTACTTGCGTATTTTCGATTATTCGTAAGAATTGCATGCGCAATAAGCGTTGATTATGCCTGCTACGCTGTTGGATATCCTCCCATTGCCAATAAAAGTGACCTCAAAGAAGCTGACTATATCCAACTGAGCTCGAATTGCCTTGTATTTCATCAACAGTGCTAAACGTTGTTAGAAGTGTGCTCGACTATTCAGGTCGTTTTGAAATAGGTCCCTGCATATATGGGAAGAATGAACCAGCAGTGTATTTTGCCTTTTTTTTTCGAGTTTATGTGGTGGCCTTAGTGAATACTAAAATCCGTTTTTTGCAGTTTTTTATAGTGTTGGCTGAAGTCTCTCTTTGCAGCGGTTTGCTGTTGCTTCTGACTAGAAAGCTTAGGTAAAAATTGAAGACTTATATAATACGTTGGAATGAATTCATGCGAGGCCTTCAGGGTTTGAAGTATCCCAGTCTCAAGCCTACATTCTTGCTTACGGCCATGAAGCTGTGGTAAGAGCTTAAGACATTTATTTGACTTAATAGAATGAACTCATGCTCGGCCATCAGGCTGTTAAGTTGATCCTCTTGCATTTTTTTTCAAGATCCATAGCTTCGCCATCAACTTTGCCGCTTCTCTCAGAATTGGCGCGGTGGAACACATCAGCGTGCTGAGCAATTCAGAAGGAAGTCGCCCGTAACCACGGCCAATAGTGATGTTGTCTCCAAGCTCACGGGTGCTTGGTATCAAATTTGCCATTGGGAAGATAAATTCGGATCCTACTTGCACTTTACCGTGACAGCATATTTTTTTTTAATCTGAAAAAAGCCCACCCGGGGAAGACAAAAGCCCACCAGCAGGGGGCCGTCTGTATCAGTCGTTTGATGCATGTGACGTTTTTCGTCAGCAACGGCGGCTAGAACACACAGATCTCCACGAAAGCGTACCGCTGCAATCCTTAGGACGAGTACACCCTGGAAATACCTAACTTCTCGCCGGTGAGTGATATTTTTAGCCGTTGTCAACTAAATAAACCCCTACCACGCCAAGCGGGCTTGCTAAACGTAACCTGGAAAAGAACAGCTGCCACGCGCGACGAGCGCCAAGTGCTACGACCGCTAGCGTCACCGTGTTCGTGCTCCACCTTCGCCTCGGGCACAGGCCCCAAGGCCTCGCCCTACCACTGAGTTTGAGTGCACATCGCCCAAGATTCGCTCATGCCACTAGAAAAGCCGACAGGCGTGGAAGGCGCAAGCTCAAGCGCTAACCCGCTTCCACAAATTCCCCATGTGACGCCTCTTGCATCCCAAGCTTCTCACGCCTTGTAATTAGAAGACGAAGACAACCGGACCACGCGCCAGCAGAGGAAAATGCAGAAGCGGAAGAACAACGCTCATGTATGGAGATATACAGCCGAAGCAGGTGACGTAAACTAGCCAAGGAACGCCAACTAGCTAGCACTTCAGCGGCCCCGCCTCAGACGACAAGTCCTTCAAAGAACCTGAGAAATATAACGAAGCTGCTGCCTCTTCTGAGAGACAGCTTCAAGGTGATGACCCGACCTCGATACTCTTTAGACTTCAATCACTGGACAACTGTACAACTGGGAACAAGCCTTTGCCGCAGACTCGAAGCAGGCAAATCGAATTCTCTTAGGAAAACCACCCTACGACACAATAAACTGTGCATCGACCAAAATCAAATTATTATAAGTTACAGCACTCCGGATATGAGCCTGGCGAATAAGCTGACCAAACTCCAAACGTTGCGTTTGGAGCAACCTACTGCACCGTCGCCATATACACGGCAGCCCTATACAAATCAGTGTAAGGCATAGTGCCTGGAATTTGCACGGAAACAACACCAGGAGGCATCTTGGACAATTAGGAAGCTCCAGTGCATGAAATTCTCTATGGCCGAATCTTGCGACAGACGTACACAGCAGTAATGACTTCCGCAGAAACATGACTCCCCTTTTTCGTGTATTACATGAACGGAGAAATGAGGTGCACCCCACACCACCCAACGAAACGTGTCTGCCGAATTGCCTCCAAGAGAGACACCCAGCCGAAGTGTGCCCTGCCCCGACACTGCAGGTATCAGACATGTAGAACAACCAACCCCGATCCTGATCACCCATTTGTGCCAAAGTGCGTGCTCTGCCAGGGAGCACACCCAACGGCAGCGCGCGAGTGCCACAGAGACTGAAGCGCCCGTACCTACCGGGGGCTACCAGCGGACAACCACCTGCATCTGGCCGAATAAGCCGCAGAGGCATCCCGCCCCTCCGGACTGAGACCCCATCCACCGGTCAAAAACGCCGGGAGACCAAGTCCGCTCCCAGTCTGTTCACCTGTCCAAGAGGGGCCAATCAAAACAGAGCGCCAGAGACAGCAGCCATCTTAAGGCTGATTTGGTGAGCTGGAAGCGCTGATTTTTCAGAATACCACTGCTCAATCTTTCCCCACCTCTCCCCCTGCCACACTAAATCGTGCCGTCACTGTGTGCAGACCAATTCATCGCCGTATTGCGAAACGCTAACTTGGCAAGTACCCAACCTATGGCACAAATTCGGCAACTTTAAGAATCTGACAGACAGCGACAGGAAGAAATCCGACAACTACGAGAATCATTAGCAGCAGTGGACCCAACATCGCCGCTGCTAACGCCATCCCGGCTCCGAGAACCAATGCAAGTTACACAGACACCACTAACAACTGAACAACATCCATCTAGTAACAAATCAGGCTAAATGCAGAGCCAGTCAGGCCAGGAACAGTCGAAGCTATACGTGATTACGAACATCATTCGGGATACACAGCAAGCTAAACACTCCTTATATACGGCAACGCAACGCAGGATAACACGCTCACCGTATCAAATTTACGTAAAGGCATTCATACTATCCTGGACAGAGGGCCTACGCGGAAGAAATTAAAAGGAAGCATCTGAAGCAGCAGAAGCAGCATAAGCATCTGCCTCTGACGTGTACACCAACTTACTAACCCCGCAACATGGCTAGTTCTCGCAAGGCAAAAAAAAGCTATCCTGCATGTCTAGTGGTGGAACTGTGGGGGATAAAAGGCGAAAAATGTCGGTCTACAACAATTTATATCCAGCCTTCAAGAACCGTAAGCCATTCGAATGGCCTTCTTAGGCCATTCTGCATATTTCTGCAACCAAGGTCAGCCTATCACGTAATCTGGATGTATACTGTATACGGTTCTATTCATAGGACATTCGCGCAAGTGGAGTCAGTAAGAAGTTTCCGCGCAGTAACAGTTTCCTGTAGTAAGAGGTTTTCCTTCTGCTATCCTACGCACAGTAGCCGGTACGATGTATGTTGAAGTTGGAATGGGATAATGGTTAAACCAAAAACACTCCGTCGTAGATGGGATGTGGTCGTTTATGAAACTGTTCTTACCCAGTTTTCAAGAGTCGGGATATGGAACTAGGATATAGCCCATAGGTAACCTCACTCAAAGTGATTCCACTTTTAGATATGTCGTCACCCAGATAGCCGACGCCTCACAAGGTATCAGGACTCGTTTATGGTACCAGTGTAAAGGCCCAATCGTAGGTAGCGCGTCGTAAGGATGTGTAATGTGTTTACCCAAATGCATACAGCCGTCAGGGAGTGAAGACACAAATTTGAATTGCAGCTGAATTAGGCGCCATTTCTTGAGTTCAGCACTACAGCACCCTGTGCAATTTCCACTTCAACGATAATAGCGTATTTTTAATCTGCGCAGTAGGAAACGAACTGCTGCATTGGTATCACCGCTGTCTAATGTTAATTTAGATATTTTAAATTTAAAATTTCCAACAATCAGGACGGGCGATCATTTCTGGGCGTGGTGGCTAATCTTCTGGTGGCGGTGAAAAGCGAAAAGTGCCATGTGTCCAGATGCCGGCGCACTTTAAAGACCCCAGGTCGCCGAAAAATATCCGGGGCCCTCCACTTAGGACAGCCTCAGAGCCAAGGTGTAGAGTCACTGCGCTATACCCGACAATGAATGAATGAATGATCAATTGAATGAGTGAATGAATGAATCAATCAATCACTCAATCAGTCAATCTTTCAATCAATGAATATTTCAATCAATCAATCAATCAATGAATCCATCGATCGATCGACCAATCATTGACTTGCACCGCAGTGGTCAAAAATTCATAACCTTGGCGCTTGACCAGCTCAAGTAGCGGAGTACTCTCCGCTGGGTTTCGCAGTTACAGGAAACACTGTAGCGCATATCGGACGCAATTTTTGGCTTGTTAAAAGGTCACCTATAGTCGTCATTCGCCACCGCTCGCCGAGCAAGGCCAATGGGCCAGGAGTCGTTTCCCGCTATACCGAAACCGCAACAAAAAGGCTTGAAAGAAAGCCTCGGATTCAAAGGTTTACAGGAAGTCTGAATCGAAGGTCACCCTTCCGTTTTTTATTGGGGTTGTATTTCTGCCACTAATATCATCGAAAATGGTAGAGTTGATAAATCGTTTTAACCGGTTGTTATATAAACTTGTGCTTGAATAGTCTGTTAAATCCTAAAACGTTTCTCCTTGCAGATTTCCTTAAAAGATTGCAACCTTTGTCATCTCAGTCTAGGCGGCAGGGCCGTAATACAGGGAAAGTATGTACACAGCAACTCCAAGTACACCGGGTAAGTAACCTCTAGAAAACTATCTGTGGGTACAGCTTTTATATTCTGCTCCACAGCACGTTTGTTGTTCTCTATTGTTTTAACGAATTGAGAAAAGCAGAAGCGAGAATATTACCAAATGGTGGAAAACCGACAGTTCTTTACTCAAAACTCTTTTAGACCGAAAAGCAAAAGACAATGTAATTAGGGCTTTTTTTCCAGCGATCTATAAAACATTAGTTCGTCCAAAACTGGAGTATGCGGCCGCTGTTTGGGGTCCGAACACGGCGTCCCTCTGTTCTGAGTTAGAAAGTGTTCAAACTGGAGCCTCGCGTTTTATACTTTCAAATTATCACCACACATTCAGTGTTGCATCTATGAAAGCAAGCCTATCTTTGCCTCTTCTTGAAAATCGCAGAAAAGTGTTTCGGTAATACTTGTTCCACAAGATTTATCATTGTAATCCCATGCTCAGAAGCAGGCTATTGTTCAGTCCATCTTATATGTCGTCCCGGATCTACCATCAGCACAAAGTCCACGTTCCATCGGGTCGCACAAGCCTGTTTCAGGATTCCTTTCTCCCCAGCACTTGTGCAAGTTGGAATCGCCTTCCTCGTCCATGGCTTAAATCGGCAATGAGATTGCTTTTCGTTTAGCCATAACCAACCTGTTTTCATAACAAGTTGTTATTTGTAACGTTTATTGTTTTTTTGCTGCTTTTGTCGGTATTATTGTGTATTTCCCACTCCCCTCGGTAACGCCATCGGGCCTGAGGGTAACACAAATAAAGAAATAAAGAAAAATAAGTGTGTATTTTGAATGGTGACGTAAATACGCGACATGCAATCGCGTGCCTTTTTAAGTGCGGAGCACTTTAGCGGCCCGGATTGCCGTCGTCATCGAGTTTCTTATTGAGAATACTAGAAAAGAAGTGCGCATGGGAATCCATGTCGAAATGGGTGAGGGGTTTATGTCCTTATCGGAAGATTACAGTTGCTGGCTCGGCATGTCTAGCTGATTCTTAAGAGTATTTTTGGGTTTTCTTTCTTCACTATGCATTGCTATATCTACGACTTAGTAGCGAGTTGTAGCTGACCGTTTGCACGGTCCGCTCCGCTTCGATAGCAAGCGCAAGAGCCACTCCGCATGCGAGGCGGGGCAAGAGGGAACGCCACTGCGAATGCGTGGCGCACTTGGCCGGGGACGGCATTGGCTCCGGTTGCGCCGAGCGCTCCGCCAAAACTGGAGCGGACCGTCGAAAACGGTCAGCTCAAAACCTGTAATCGCTCCAGCCGAAACAGCCGAAATGGCCGCAACTCGCTTCGCTTTTTCCGCTTCGCTTGGAAACTAAAAATTGATTCGTTAGTAAATGCTTAACCAGCTGTACAAATAAGCAAATCGGAGGAATAATTCAGGCGAGCGACCATCAATACGTATTTACGTATAGAAACCTACAACCTACACGTTATTGGTGGTGGTAAGGAGAATGCGCCTCCTGGTTAGGTCTTGCAGTAGCCGTACAGCGCTCGGCCATATTGAGTAATTTCCCGCAGCGAAAGATGTTGCAGAGGGTCCGTTACGAAAACACCAAAGAAAACACCCCGAAAGCGATGTTATCATACACAGGCGCGTAAAACCTTTCTAAGCTTTTAAAACAATTCATAATTTCAAATGTCTGCAAAATAGTTTTTCCTGAGTTCCCCCTCAAACTTTTACGTCGCTGTTTACTAGCAGCATGGGCTGCGGATTTGTAGGCAGAACCGTTTAGGCAGTCTCTCAGTAAAAAAAAACATGCTTTATTTTTTATTACCTTAGCTGTAGAACGGCGTGTTTTATTTTGTATTTATATATTTATTCACTCGTCCTTGCGTTTTTGTGCATCGTATTTAAATCTACGGGTGATAAAGCATCCCAATCCAAGCCAATGACGAATAAAAGGTGAGCTCGGGGCTGAATGGGGCTTATGACGACACAGACAGCCTTCAGGTGAGCGGTATAAACGATTGCGCCGGATTCCTACGAAGTGATATAGTGAGAAACTCTATGGCAGTCATAGCTCATTCTGCCTCACTTCATCACGCACCCAAACAGAGGCTTCGAAAAGACCACCGCTTCCCCTTGTCGGTACGAACCGTGGGGTGTTTCGTGTAACGAAACGAATGCCTAACTCATTAAGCCACAGCGGCACACCTTACGCAAATGCGAACTGTCGGCGGTGATCCTTGCGGTGTTGCCACGGGCACTGCATAAGTACACAATTATAAAAAATGAAGAGAAAATCACGAATTAACAGAAAATTACCCCACATAATAAAAACTAAATCCAGTGTCTCTTTATAAGTTTTTTCAGGAGCTGCGCCGCCCTCCCTTGGCTATTTTCGGCATCATCACCATGCTGATACTGAAAGTGTGAAATTTGAAAACGATAAACACACATGGTTCCCACAATAATAGGAAAAGGGAAGCAGTAGTGAATCAGTCCTCCGAGCTTCATACAGCTTTACATTGAGTGGAAATATTCTGAATTTTTAACACAAAATTGTTTTATTAAGGGGCACACAAACATTTAAGTGACGTCATATCCGTCACGTATGCGACGTCAGTACAACAAATCAAGTGGCGTGAAAAATGAGCACCTCTGCACATAGCGGGGAAGCAACCTTGACCCCCAAAGAGTAAGTTATACTTACGGTTCATCGTTTTCGGGCTTTATATTTTAACACAAAAGGGTTTTATCCCGGGATACACCAAGATTCCACTGACGTCATATTCGTCACCACAGTGACACCGGTACACCTTTGCCGACGCGACACCGCGAGCAAGACGTTGATCGTCAAGCACACCCACAAGGCAGCCGCAAACCTGCAAATGATGCTCCGCTGTATGTTTCTCAGCACATTTTACTTTCGTGATTTCCCGATTCCCATGACAGAGAAATCAACCAGAATTTTTAGTGTAATCTGGTAAAAATATTTAGTGGAAGCGCCGGCTCAATAGGCACACGAAAGTTTTACACTTAACACTGCACCTAACAGGAGTTATTGCGCTGCGATAATTTTACACATATAAAATGCAGTTCTGGCCGAAGTACTCAGGCCGAGTGACAATGCTCCCAAAAGGTTTGCAAGCCCTTGGCAGGTTGAGTCACGGCATTGCAGATACGATGGGAAAAGGAGGCAGCAGCTTTTTCCTGTCCTGTAATGCTACTTTAGTGGGCGTGAATTCACATTGCGCAGCCATGTCGACTCCCTCCCTGTGCGCTTGGAAGGTGTTACTGTAGAGCTTTCGATGGCTCAAACACGGGACAGAATTTCAAAACGATGCTGTTAGTAATGCTCAGGAGACAAATAAGGGTGAGAGGCACAGCTATAGCGCTACACATCACACCCCATTTAGCCAAATACAAGTGTGGCAGAAAGAAGAGTATATAAAGGAGTATCGCATATTGCACGGCCCCATTCTCTGCCATTCTCTTCTCTCCCCCATTCATTCAATTCCTTAAGGTTTGCATTTTCGGAAAGATAAACCCTCATTTCGTATTCACCATCAACGTTGCCACAGCAAATCTTGCCTAGTATGACTGCACTGTTCTTAGTGTGGAGAAGAAAAAAGTCCATATAACATGTATCACAGCATGCATGAGGAATTCTAATGGAAAAGAACGGAGCAGGACATTTATCTCCGCTCAAGGCTAGTAAGATACAAAAAGGCAAATCTGTCAATAAAGCAGCCTCCCATGCATTGTATTTTGCGTAGAGCATCATCCACCACATGCCTCATTCCCTTTCAAGTTTTCACCGATACCTCAACAAAGAATGTCAGCCTCTTTTGCCGTAATCTTAACCCTTTGCGACACGCATTATGATGCAGCCGTCAGAAAACTTTGTGAATCTCTGTGTATGCTTTTGATAACCAAAATATCTCTTAAAACCATAAACAACCCGATCTGATTAGTAGTTAACAAAATTAGGTCATGTCCTCATTGGAAAACGTTTCCAACGTTTCATAACCATTGCTACAATAGGAAACGTATACACAATATGGCGATCTTTAGGCCTTATATATTAGGTAACAGCTACAGTTTCGCTTTAATAAACGCTTTAACTAGATGGAAAAGGAAAAACCGAAACGCCTACTAGACGCGCTGTTGAACGCCGAGGCGTCCATCTAGCTCTCTTGTTTTGCTAAAGCATTTTGCGCGGCATTCACAAGATGGCAGCGGCAAACGCGAATGAGGTTCCGTAGTGGGGGAAGGCGAATGCTGGATGTGTGGTTAAACTGGGGATCACCACGATTGCCACTAAAAAGATGCTCTTGAAAGTCACGTGCGCAATTATACACGCCGTGTCGCAAAGCGTTAATCCTTCTCCAAAAGTAGATTGCTGTGAAGAAATGCATATAATTAAAACCGTGATGGCAGCCGAGCCATTGCGCTGGCTTGCTATGCCAGTGGATTGTTTTCACAAAAGGTGTGGAAGGAGTGGGGTGTGGGGTCATCAGCGTAACTCACAGATTCCCTCATTCGTCTTGATCTTGAGGGAAACTACGCGCATTGTTATGTGAACGTCCTCCATGACGCTCCTGGGAAGTGTTAACAAGTTTCCGACCCCTGCTTGAATTTCTCAACGAAAATGATTCTCCACATTCTGGCGATAAGTGTGCGGCGTGCCGCGGGGAGACTGGAACCATAACGCACATGGTGGGGACTGTACCAAGAATCCAAGCGAAACAAGGTCAGGAAGCATACCGCCATGACTGGAAGCAGCGACAAAGAGCGAAATCAAAGTACAACTCTGGGCCGTCCAGCAGGCCCTCGAGGCACTGGCCAGGCAGGGGCCTCGCGAACCGACAATGGCAAACTGAGATCCACGCTGGGCGCCTGCCCCGACGACTACGTACGCTCAGACTTACGCACACGCAAGAGTACTACAGGCACCGGTAAAGCTTGTCTAATCCAATGCAATCCGCCTTTTGGTTGCCCTCCTTGCCGCATACTGCTGCTAAATATCTTTGAAAAAACACGCCAATGCCAATATACAGAGGGAAACACTCTTGTCGATAACACAGGTTTTGTACTTAGAACATACTTAGGGTATATCCCCAAGGGGGAGTACGTTTCTGCCCAGGAAAGTTTGACATCCACCTGAATGCAGCTGTACGGCTACAAAGGAAAGCTCTACAGCTTCCTCAGAAACTTCGCAGTTGAAGAAAAATCCGTCCTGGTCAAGGATTCAAACCCGGGACCACCGCTTAACCGGAGCAGTGGCTCTACAAACTGAGCTAACCAGGAGACTAGTAGTTTGTAGCGCGAAAGTGAATTGATAAACAACTCGAAGTGAACGACAGGTGTTAATCTAGAGATTTAGGGTAAATCCCCGAGGTGGAGTAATTTCTGCAAAGGAAAGTTGCAGAAACCCGTCCTTCACTTCGAGTTGTTTATCAATTCGCTCTCGTGCTACAAACTACTAGCATCCTGCTTAGCTCAGTTGGTAGAGTGGCTGCTCCGGTTAAGCACTGGTCGCGGGTTCGAATCCTAGACCAGGACAAATTTTTATTCAACTGCGAAGTTTCTGAGGAAGCTGTAGAGCTTTCCTTTGTAGCCCTACGGCTGCATTTAAGTGGATGTCAAACTTTCCTTAAAGGTTTCGTACTTATAGCCTTATCTTGCCTCGGTCGAAAAGCGTTTGACGAAAACTAGTGTGTCATTCTGAAGTCTTAATCATATATTTTGACCTCAATGTTTTTTGTGACAAGTTTTAGTCCGCAGTTTTTAGTGGTAACTAGTTGAATTTGAACTCAGTGCTACAGACAAGGGTGTTGCGCACTGTACAACTAACGCGGATAGTAGGTTTAGACAATCAGAATTTTGACTGCGGTTCTTCAGAATTGATTTTCTTTAATGGAAATAAATCTTCCTCAGCGATTACGTCATGTAATAAAGCATTTGTTTTGAGGACAAGTAATAGCGTTACCTTCTCTGAAATAGTTCAAGTCGTCAGCAAGGCATGTCGGTAGAACGAAACATTATCCGATTTCTGCGTAACAGGCGCGGTTCGGCGGAGCTTACTTTCCACCGCGGAAATCTTTTCCCCCATGGCAAATTGTCTGCATTAAATATTAAATAAAGGATTTTTCATCAAGACTACGAAGCAGATGATTTCATGCCAGATGAACGGAACGACCTGCACCTGGAGGATTAAACAGAAGGCAGTGCTTACAGCTCTACCCCAGTCGTTGTGTCCTGCGTGATCACCATGAAAAGGTTACAAAATAACCTTATAAGATCAATTGTAGAGCCAATTTCAACTAAGTTCTTGTGGTGCAGCGATGCATGTTTATCTTGTCTCGAATCGACCTACTCCGCTGCGCGTACTCTGCAAGAAAACGAACGGCTGTGCCAAAAACCGTTGTGCTTAGCGAATTGGAGTTGCTTGCAGTAAATGTTCCCCCCTGAGCCTAGTTTTGGCTGGCCGGGACGACGTGTGGAGCATATTATGCGGATGGGGGGGTAGAGGGGGGGGAGCACCCATAGGTGCTGAAATTTCTCCAAACACTGGTCATAATTTTAATGAGGGTGCAAAATTCTCTTAAGTCAAAGCGATCTGCTAAGCACAAGATCAACCTGTAAGACTAACAGATTCAAATCGGCAAACACGACTTAATCGAAGACGTGGGGAAAACCGCATGAATCAGTATAAAATTCCTAGTTACTGCGCTACGTTTTGTATACAAGGAATTACGCAAATATGGACTTCATGTGGATTTGTAGTACCCAGGCATATCAAGTGCATGCAATATATTTAAAAACAAAGTATAAAAGTACTTCTCAGTTCCGAAACGTTAGATACCTTTTTCGGGTTTGTTTCTTCATTAAACGGTGAAAAACACCACCATTTGTTTTCTGTATGTTATCCGTATACCGGTAATACATAAGGAATTCACGCGAACAACAATTTGGTGTTTCTGGTAGCATTACAGAGATACAAATGGTCTCTAACTTTCCTTGCGTTCTGCGCTACTATGCGTTGATATGTTGCCGAAACATATTCTTGTTTCCATGTCGAAGAAGCAGCGCAATGGGGAGCGTATATAAGAAGGATGAACGACAACAGCGCTGTTTGCACTGCTTGTTCGATATGGTCGCTATGAACCAAATATCTGAACTGGCCATCTTTCTGCATCCCGTCGTTTGTATGTGGGTGCTCTGCCACTAAACGTAAACATTTCCTATTTTATATTTCCGTACATACGGATCATTTCATGGGCAATACGCTCGCGCTCTTACTTCCACGAGGCAGAGTGGGTGCCGAGCTATTTATTTTTTGTTTCAAACTTCTTGCGCTGAGCCCCACGACGCGCGTTCCATCCCGTTCCCCGTGGCTGCTTTTAAGATTGCGGTGAAAAGCCAGAACGCCCATGTGTCGAGATTTATGCGCACGTTAGGGATCACCGTATGGTCTGCGTTAATCGGGAGCCCTCCACAACGGCGCGCCTCATAGCCTAGGGGTAGCTTCGGCATGTTAAGCCTCTTTGTTGAAGGTAATAATTTAGGTGGCTTAACAGAAAAGAAAGAACTGGCAGGCAGCGAGTTCGAAATACCGCCTTTGGTGTTATTAGGCAAAGCGAGACCGATATGCCGGGCGTTCTAAATCTTTGCCAGTGCAGCCATAACGATTGGAATGGTGTCAGATGGCACTTCAGCCATCCCGTTAGCGCTGAGCTGAAGCACCATAAATGAAGGCTGTCTACACTCGTCGAAACAATAATCGCTCGTATTAAAAAGCTGATTCGTAAAAAGCCATTTTCCTACGGTCGTCATTTTGTATGCAACGGAGGACGTACTTGAATGGTATTTCACTTCATTGTTTCGCCTTGGCTCCATTGGCTTCGTTTGGCATCATTGTGTCGCCTTGGAGAAGCCGTGGTTTCAGTGCGTGTGGCCAGGGGGCTTCAAAACCCTATTTTAGACAACAAACCTCAAAGCCAGGTGCCTGTCCGAAAAGTGTCCGTTCGTGTGACGCCTGCCTTGCATCCAGTAAAACTTACAAATGTCTTTCTGACCTGAATCACTTCATTCACTTTGTCAACGTTGCTTGCCGTTGTGCGTAGTGTTTTTATGAGGGCACACAACTTTGTTTATCGGCCTCCACAGCATGTGTCGGCTGTTCTTAGTTCTTTTGTACTTACACAAGTATAGCGTAGTCTGTGAGCTGAAACTTCTGTAAGCTTTTTTCGTCCATGCACTGAAACAAATGACATTTCTTTTTTCTTACTAAATTATCTGGAGTTCTTTGCGACAATTGCATGCTTCATTACGACAGAGAGTTTGGTGTATAAAGGCTTGCTTTTTTCTTTTTTCCCTGACATCCTAAAACTTTATTCCTGTATTTAAGAATCCCTGTCTGTACAAACACTTTGAGCTTTTGGTATTTGAAAGAGCAGAGCATAGGATGTATATTCAACTGTTGTAAGCTTGTTTCTTTCATGCCTTCAATTGTTTAGTAGGTAATGTAATCTTTTCATACCAACGTTTCTTTAGTTGTTCCTAACGAGCGTGTGCTTTCTCACAACAAAATTTTCCTAGTGTAAAATCTTGCCTCATTGTATATTTCAATGGCATTTTCAAAAAACGTCCGGGGCGTGTCTACTAGCATGACATTGCCAAAAAACTCTCGGGCCATCTAGAATAACGTTAAACCTGGGGAAGCGGAAAGCATGCAGTTTATAAGTGTATTCTTGGCGCTCTGGTGCTTTTCTCGTGTACATGAAACCGTTGGGGGTAGAGGCATGCAGCTATGCTCTAAAAGCCTCCTGTCCTTGAAGCGCGAAGCATTCGAGCATGAGGCGTTAGAAAACATGTGCCTCAGTGTGTTCCTTTATTGCGAGTTACATTCTAGCGCGAGGCGTAACGATCGTCCCAGTGTTTTAGTACCGCCACTACATCGACGATGACATGAGACGATCACGACGTTCTACCGCGAGGCGTAAACAAGTGTTCAGGTGTTTTAGTACCATGATTACATCGACGATGGCATGGGACGACGACGTTCTAGCGTGGGGCATAAACGAGTGACCAGGGGTTCTAGTACCCTGACTACAGCGGCGATGATATGAGAGGACGTCGACGTTCTAGCGCGAGGCGTAAACGAGTGTCCACATGTTTTAGTACAGTGACTGCATGAACAATGACATAAGACGATGACGGCGCTCCAGCGCCAAGCGTGAACGAGTCTCCTGTGGTTTTGGTACCGCGACTGTATCGACTATGACATGAGACTACAACATGAGACGCCCACAGCCCAAGACTTTAAGTAGCTTCTCCGCTGAAACACGCCATGAACAAAGCCGGTGTTTTCACGTGCTTGGTTGTGCCGGTCAATGGGTGATTCTTTTTGGCCATTGAAGTTCTCATCTCTGGGGTCTTCCGGGAAAATATAGCATCTCTAAATAACAAAATATGCACAAGTTCACACAAAGCTACCCAGCGAATGCAAGCCCATGACCTCATGGTGGGTGCAAGAAATTGGAAATGCCGCAGCCAAAATTTATGCAAAGACACAAAGATGCACGACTGCGCGTGGTGCATGTTACGAGCAGTTAAAATAAGTAGGTGGGATCGGTCCGCCTATGTCGATGATCGATGATCGCTGATTCGATGAACGACGATTGCTGGCTCGTTGGCGGACGGCCCATAGCCGACAACACTCTACTCCAAGTAAACTCCAAGTGTAGATGTACACTTTTATTTACATTACGTATTTACAACTCATTGGTCGTGATGGCAAACAAGAGGTCGGGCAAGGCCCGCGTCGAGCGGGGCTCGCCGCTCTCTTCTCCTGTCTCTCCCTTTGTCTGCCCGATTCCTCCCAAACATCAAACACCTCGGTTTTACCAACAAAACCCCGCCCACGGAAGTGACGTCACTACTTGAGAGTGCGGATGGCTCATTATTAGCCCACACTTTGCCACTGATTGGCCACCATGACAAAGGAAGCTAAGTGGGTTAAAAATAGTGACGTGACCCACCTCCCTCACTCTCAGACCGAACCCCGAAGGTATTCCGCAAAACACAAATATAGCAGAAATGAAAACCAACCACTAAAGCAGACCCAACTCCAGGAATCGGCTCTCGGGCAACGCGTCTTAAAGAATTGTCATACCATGCACGCCTATGTTTGTGCTCCGCACCGCCAGAATTCCTTTCCTTTGTAAACACTTGAAGCACCTAACAAAGCTTGGTCGCCTACCTATTTACGCATACTAGCCGCGGCGTCGCCTGTTTCAGACGCGTGACGAACGGAAACTTCGCCCAGTAACCTTGAGCAGTGCAACTATCAAAGACCGAACGTCTGGTGACCTCTTCCTAAATCTGACCCAATGGTTGACCCCTTGATTGACCTTCAGCTCCCGTCCGCTTCGGGCATTCTCGTAAGGGAATCCTTCTTCGATAGCTTACGTCGCTTTCAGCTATTATTCAGACCGACGCGTTTGTAGGCGTCGCCTCCGGGCCCGCTCGCCGGGTGGACACAAACGCACGGCGAAAAACAAAAACCTTCGCGGTTTCTCCCTACGCCCCTCACGCCTAACTCAGCTCGGCCGGCGGGGAAACAAACACAATACAGGTAAACAAGCTATACCCAGCGGAAGATATCTAGTTGCCGGGTGGTTTAATTTTTAAGTAAGGGACCCTAACTTAACAGGAGCATTTTCGTCAGCAGCTGCGGCGCAAAACAGAGGCTTTTTTTTATTCGGGTACCTGCGGCGGTGATGACTACATACAACGAATACGGAATCGCTTGCATGCACGTTCGGCAAAGTCGAGAGACGCCGTTTAACCTACTGGGCGTACTATCGAAACTAAAATGGGCGAAAGCTGTCGTCCAACTTCAAGTCATTGCCAATAGGGACACGAACCTCGCATAATGTGCAGATTTAGGGGGCGAAAAAAGAACTCGTGCAATGTAGACAAGGGCCAGAGCTTGCCTTTGCCTTCTTTGTCCGGGTTTTTTTTTCGTGCGCTGAAGCTGCGAGTTGTGAAATACCAACTAGCTCCAACCCGAGCCCTTCCTCGCTTAGTGGTTGCCGAGGTTTAGATAAGCACGACGTAGCATACACTTAATGTCTTGCGAGGGCTTCGTTTCGGAGGATAAATTCCAAGTGTCTACTCATACCCTACGTGCAGATTGCATATTTATAATAACAGCACACAACCTCATTGCTACAGAATACAAGAAAAAACAACTAGATTGACGGTCAAAAACCGGTTGGCAGCATCATAATCTACGTACTGATTGCACGTTTACTGTAGCGGCACACGGCAAGATTGCTACAGAAAAGAAAAAAATGACTAAATTGACGGCCAAAAACTGGTTGGCAGCTTTCGTGTGTATTTTAAGAGACGAGGGCGAATGGCAAATGCACATACGGAGCTGAAGCTTAGCAAGCACTAAAACTGAAGGGCTAACCCCATGATACCAGACGCGATTTTACACGTCAGTCCAGCATACTTCAACTAAGGTCTGAGAATACTCTACTTGCAATGAAGGGCCTTAACGATCAGCACCGGAAAGCGGCTCACCTCAAAGTAGCTGATTGTAGTTTAAACTAAGTTTTCGAAGAATGGTCGTCTTTATTGTTTATTCTAATCGTGATTTCTTCAGTAGCGTGGGTACTATTACTATTATTAGTGTGTTCAGCACACAAGTAGATTCGAAAGCACCCTGTATTGCAGCAATGTGTGGGGGACGATTCTTCTATAAAAATTTGATCATATCTACAGTTCACGTCTAAGCACAGGTGATGCCATTTTCATTAGCGACGTATATTCTCTGAAACATCCCTTACTTCCCACTTGTTTCATTTCCATGTTTTGTATTCGTTTTTTCGTCAGAATCATGATTGGAGTGGCCATGACGGGAACTTCTTTCCCACAAGATTTCGCCTCTCAGAAGGACCCCGATGAACTTGTGACCTTCACAGTTTCGGTTGGCTTTCTTTGACGTCGTTATAAGATATGAGAGCGAGGAAAAGACGGTAGGTATGACACTTAAATACGACGACTACATTTGGCTTATTGTGGACAACATCAACATTTTGAATATGGAAATTGTGAGTACACATGCATGTTGTGTCTGCGTACTGTCATAAAATATCACTAAGAAGCTTAAAATCTGAATAGACCTAACATAAATCAAAATGGGCTTGCTACATAAAATGAACTGACACGAAAACTGGAAATTTAAACAGAATATTGATAAGAGAATTCTCGATACAACACAACTGCACCAAAACTGGCTCGATTTTTCCTTTCGCTAGCATATCTACTCGCTTGTTTCCCGAGTTATCGGTACAGAATACAATCTTCAGTGTACAAGCATATTTATCAGGATAATCGGTATTATTTGCAGCATATATTACGGTCACTGCCGCTTGACACGAGAGATATATAAAAGCCTAAACCGCGATATTTTGCTTCTCGCAATCTGGGATGGTAACGAAAGGCACTTTATCAAGAACGTTTATAGCTATGCGTCTGTTAGTATCCTCTATTTCGTATCCTCTATTTGGTATTTTTGTATGTGTATTCCAGTCTTACCAAAATAGATGCAAGTATTTCGCAACCATTGTGTGTTTAAAGAAGGAATGTCTGTGATGTGTTTTAGAATGTGTGTTCACACACCTGGGGTAACAATACTTTGCTCTTGAACGTAATTCCCTACTGACATATGTGGAACTTCTCGCCACTGTTTGCTCAAAATCAATGACTTCTGTAAGCATGAATTCATCCCTGACCATTTCTTGCTTACTTTGGTCTTCCCTATTCCCGAATACGTGTCCTAGAGCAAAGGCTCGGAAGTGGGTATTTACCTTCTTACAAGGCCGACATATCAGACGCCATGGCTCGCATCATGGCGTCTGACTCGCATCATGGCGTCTGACAAGAACCCACTACCAATTATGTGCACTTAGGGGATCATCAAGGCTTCACTTGGGAGTAGTGCTGTTTAATATAGTCATGACTTCACTGTCCCGACAATTGGAAGTCGACACGGATGTCTGCTTTACCATTTATGCAGCCGACTTTACAGTTCGTACTTTGAGGCTGACTTTGGCTCTCCTGACAATCACACCGTAAATCTCCAAGCCGCAGCGCATAATCTCGAGCTGTCCCTTGGCGACCTGGGACTATCGTGCAGCAGTTCCAGGCACTGCTCGTCAGCAACTGCTGTGAAGACAAGATTGGTATGATTCAGTGGGGATGCAAAGCAGGAGGAAGTTGCACCCTGTACCAAGGGTACCAGCCCTGCTGACCCATCGGGAACTGCAGAACGTGGCACAAGACCTGGGTGTAGTGCCGCCCAACCACTGAAGAAAGACAAATAAACTTTTTTCTAGTTCAGTGCTAGTCCAGCAGGCTGCAGATAAGACCCAGTCTTTAGCATATGTGGCTGCAAACCACCCGCTCCTTCCAATGTCATACAGGTTATCACTAAGGATCGTGCAATGCAATGCACAACAGAACCCATTACCCTCCTCTAATTACCATTCTGAAAAAGAGCGTATGAATATGGCTTTATTGATTGAAGCAAACGTAGTATAGTCAGCTCCGCACACTCTGCAGACGTTCGAACAAATATGGAGCAGCAACCCAAAAGGCTACCCTGACTATGACTAGCTGTCACAGTGAGCCCTCTCACGTATGATACTCTGATCGACGAACTCAACGAAACCTACACAATAATCCCCCAAGTTATCCTGACGGAAAAACGTCAAACCATCAGTGGTTTTCCGGCGAATACATTTACACAGAAACTGGAACAGGCAGGTCGCCTTCATCCCATAGGGGAAATCATGAACGGAGCCAAGGCGAAGGCTGAATACAAAAGTAAATTAACACACCAAAGACGTGCCCTCACTGAATGGGACCCGCGCAGCCCCCAACCTCCTACAATCACCCAACCCACTGCCAGTACTCGTTTTCTGCTGCTGTTTTCTTGCCCACACGATAGCATATGTGTTCATGATTATATGCGAATTTGTGCTGTCGCCTAATGTACTGCGTCAGGGACCTTTTTTGTTCGGCGATGTGTAACTTAACCAAGGGCCTCTTGAGCAAAACAAGGGAAAGGGTGCTCCTGCGATGGTGCTCGTTTGCGAAGTTCTTCTACTGCTGAGGAAACGGTGTCCACAAATGCCATTGATGTTCACTCATCGACCATGCCTCAAAAGCTTGCTGTTAAAAGTATCATCATCGCGGCACCGATTCAGTTATCATCATCGGTGCCCGTTATTACACCAGAGCACCTCGCCCTCAGCTCTTGGTCCTCTTATTTTATATGGTGCCGAAACCTGGGAAGAAGGCCCAGTGCGGTTCGGAGTCATCCGAACTTCGGCCTACGAGAAGGAGGACCCCTCGATGCCGATGACGGACCGTTTGATGGACATATCGACGATGGAACTACCCATGTCCGACCGACGCGATGGGCAGACAAGAAGACGAGGCATCCTCCCCTCTGAGATTTTCTTCGATGGGTCTAGAAATCGATTCTGCAAAAGGTGAAGGGAATGCCGCAGCTCATCGCACAATGAAAAACAGACTACCTTTGATGCACGAACAGCGTGTTCCTCAATCTAAGATGCGCCTGCAAGAACTGAAGATGACAATACAAAGGACGCGGTCAATTGCCCGCGATCTACGCAGAAACGCCGAAGCCGCAAGGGCTAACAGTAATGACGAGCGATGTTTTGCGAGGTGTTGACGCGCTTTCTGCGCCAACTACGAACAATTTGAAGTTGAACTGAGACTGTTGAACGAGAAAGTAAACCCGCTTATTGACATCGAGCACTTTGATGAGGAATTTACAACCAACGTAGAATACAATGACGAAATTGCTCACGTTATGATCCAAATATACTATCGATGGAAAGCCCAAACCAACCACACCACAGGACATTACAAGATCCTCGAGAAATTGAATTCCTCTACAAGTGTCGGAGAGTTTTTTACGGTTACAGAGGAATGCTACAACCCACGTGATCTCGAAACTTCGGGTGAAGAACTTGTCGAGACAGGAACGTCCGTGCCATCAGATTTCTCACAAAAAGCAGAACAGAAGAATGCGACACCGTCAGTGGCTGCACTTGATTTTCAAAATGAAGATACCTTACTCTCGTGTGTTTTTCAAGAAACTGTCGACAATACCTCGAGCGAGACATGTATACTCATTAAGTTCCATACCACCAGCACAGGCTACGTATGACGAACGTATCGAGCAGGAGACCACGAATGCATTACCTCGAGAACATCAAGGGCAAGACAAGACAGAAAAAAGAAAACCGATGCACGACACTGAAGAGCGGGACGCTGCCATTTTCGAGAAATATCCCAAGAGGACTGCTGCTGAACCTACGAGACAACGCGGCGTAAGAAAGTTCGCGGAAAGCACGCTTTAAAGAAACAGAAAACATCTGATATCTGCAGCCGAATTGTCCATGTAAAAAGCTCTAGAAAGAAGCAGAAGTCTCTGGGAAACTGTTTTCAGACCGGAGGATCTGCATTAGAACAACTCACATCTGAGTGCAAAAGCGTCGAAGATTGTCTACGAAGATTGTCTACGAATTTCGACCTGGCTGCATCGTCTGCACCGACACTCCCGGCATGTGCTCAGAAGACGGCCCCCAAGGACAGTTGCGCCTTCCGATTGCCCCAGCAGATCTGGCAGGAATGTACTTGTTGTACCCACTGGACGCGGACTCACCAACCCTTTGTTGTGGATGGGAAGGTGTTAAATCTTTACTATCATCATCACGGCACCGATTCAATTATCATCATCCGTGCCTGTCATTACTCGTGAGCAGCTCTCCCTCGAGCTGCTTCGTCTTCTTCTAGTCACTATATTGTAAATAGAACAAACCATCGCATCACTGGAACGCGTCGACCCTTGGTCCTCTTATTTTATACATGCCGAATTATTAGCGTACCGCAGGCAATAACCGAAATCCATAAATTTCTTCAAATTATTGACTCAAGGTTTTGAGCCATAGAGGCACGTCTCCGAACTGGAATCTCTTCCCGACACACTCCCCTCTGCCGGGCTCAATGGCAGAGTTGAAAGCAAGCTTCTGCAGCCAAAAATGAAAATCAATAAACTTGCTTTGACCAAAGATGAGTTAAAAAAATTGTTCCCGCCTTAATACCTTCCTGCTTCACGACTTTCCTGAGGCTCGAAACCCACGACCTTTTGCGGTATAACTTTTCGGCGTGAGAGTGAAGGGCTTGAACTTGAATTCCCGAGTATTGCAAGAAGCCACAGGATTGCCCTGAAGCATGCTGATCACCCGTGCCCGGTTACAAGAAAACTTTTTGACATCCGCTGAAAATCCGACGTTCTTACAAATCAGTACAAACCTAAAATTCTGGCTTTCCTATTTCAGAAGACTTGTTCAGAGGGATACGTTCATTCCGCAAAAAAATTGGGAAGCGGCTAAGCCCTGCCCCGAAAATGGCTCGAGCATTCGCGTAATCTTCGACCATGCGTTTATAATTAAAGTGCCATACAAATGGTACGATAATAATGACCATCTGTTAGGGGTTCCTTGTGTCCTTCAAAAGGCGCATCCAACACCGTTTACTGTGGCCCCTTTACGGCAAGGGACTACATGCGCCTTTGAATGCGTGCACCTTCGCGCGTCCTCGATGTTAAGGCCAGAAGTTTAATCATGCGCAACTTTCCTGCTCATGGCAGTACTTTCAACTGTGATTACTGTGCAGTTATTTAGCGAAATTTAAACTATTTTCGCAGAGCTAATATTGGAGGTGAAAATTTGCTTTGTTTACAGTTTCAAGTCTAGCACAATGCGCGACTACGCTCCAGAGCCATGGAAACTATACTATACAAATGCCTGGGAAGTAAGACTTGACAGCGAATTACACAAAAAATATTCAGAATCCTGTAAACTTATTTTAGAGTTTTTATCTGCACGTTGACTTCTTGCTTTATGCCCAATATCCCTTTCCTGAAGTGGTTTTGCTAGGTTCTTGAGAGGTGGGACTTTTCAGCGAGAAAGGTGGGACTGGAATTTCCTAAAATCCTTTCACTGGTTTCCACCCACTCACCGCATATTGTTGGTGTTATTCAGTCTTGGCTACACAGGGTAGCGTTTACAACAGCGAAGTAGCACCACTAAGCTTTATTGTTATAGAACTTATCGGCAACATAAACGAGTAGGTGTTGCGTTTTTTTTTCGGTGTTATATTCAATTTTCAGTACTCCGTAGCCCATTTGATACCAAATCCGTTCGGTGCAGTCTTTTTGGGAAGCCTTTGTAATATTAATGGCGTCAGCTATCGTCCGCCGTCACCAAACTTATCACAGCGAATACCTTCAACAACATTCATGCACCAGCATATCTTGCTTTCTTGAAATTTGATCTTTCTCGGCGATTTCAACGCTCCCGGTAACATGTGGCCTTCTTTATCCCGCACCGGTTAAGATGTGGACGCAAGCAAAGTACTGTTATATATTTATTATTGTTGTTTTAAAACAAATCGTAAAGCAAACACAGGGGGTGCTGCAGTTTTGATTTTATTTTTTGTTAGTCCCCATTTATTAGAAAATGGCTATGAATGCGAGGTTATTTATGGTAGTTCAGATTACAGGGCCGTTCTTGTTTCCATGCCCGTTCTGCTTTGCCAATATCGTTTTGGTTTACTCTACATTTCCCGGTTTTGTTTTCACACGCCGACGACTCTTCGAGTATCAATTATTTAATCTATTCTTTTTACGATGCCGAACAGCTCCGTGTACCTAATGATGTGAATTAATCGGTGTCCTCTTTATAAACTATTGTTGCAACCCGTCTCCATGCCCTCGTCCCAATGAAAACGAAAAAGAAGAACATTCGCCTTTCTTGGATCTGGCGTGCCCTGTCGCATCATGTTGCCGGGTTAAAAGAGCCATGAAGAGAAAACACAAACTTTCGTTCATTCACCAGATTGCCTCGTTATAATCATGCTGACATCACTTTTAACGTAAACTTCGCTCAAATAACGCTATAATTAGGAAAAAAGGGGGTAGCCATGCGACGCACAAGCTCATTTCCCGCAACAGAACCTATAACACCATACCATCCAGCTTTGCGAGTGGCGGAGGGCGGCAAAAGCAAACGCAAATTAGCAGAGCTTATAAGCTTGCATAACGAGCTATTCTCGCTTGAATTTAGCGCCCATTCTTTTTAACCCTTTCGGCCCTGAAATTTTTTCGTCACACCTGCAATTTTTTCGCTGTGATATTCTGCTTCTTTACACCATAAAACAGTGGTATTTACTAAAAAAATATGCGCGGTTAGATTAACGTAAAGTTTAGAAACCATGTCCTCAAATGAGGACATCAGGGCCCAATGGGTGCAGTCGAGGCAAAAGTGAATGTTAGTGTAACGGTTTATGTTCCATTTTATACACATACTTTGGTGCAGTAAAATAGTTTCTAGCAACGCGTGTAATCTTCAGTGACGGACATAAAATTCTTTGAAGCAGTTTCTCCCATTATGAGGCAGGGTGGACATTGCACTTTTTCACACTTGATTCTGGCTTGCCTTGCAGCCTTCCAGCATGCAGCGCTGTTGTTCTTCTTTCGCAACAGGCCAGTGACCGGTTTGGTCATACCTGACATCTTCCACTGGCCTTCGATTGCCACACTGAAGGTTTTTCAATGGCTGCATCGGGGAAGAAGACGGTCTCCCACGCTTTCGCGACGCAACAGCCACACCAGCTTTTGCTAGGGCATCCACAACGTGCAGCGTGAAATCTAGAAGGTCCATCTGATCGTTCACGCGTAGTCCTTGTTGCTCAGCATTGCGTCGATATTCCAGCCAGGAGTTCGTCACAGCCAAGTTCATGAAGTGTGCAATAACGCGAAGTGTCCATTTTCTAGAACGAATGTTGGTGCGGTATAGTGACACAAGAAAGTCGGTCTTGTCAACTCCTCCCATGCTCTGATTGTATTCTTGCACTACAGCAGGCCGTTTCACTTCAATGAAAGCACCATCTATCTTACTCCATCGGGAGACACAATCTTCTTCTTCAACAGCTAGGAAGTTCGATGCCATGTTCACCGCGCGGTTATCCAACCACCGCGTTATGGCAATCTTTCCATCACTGCTTACTAAAGTGTCATGGGACCCTCTTCCAGCTTTTTTCCATTCTTTCTCCGATTTCAGTGGACACTTTTGCATCCTGTTGATGCGTATAGTGCCGGCAGCATATATCTTCTTCTTGTCGAGTTCTCGAATCACAGGCAAGGATGTAAAGAAATTGTCAAAAAACATTCTGTGCCCAAGTCCATCCGGAATCCTTGACGTGAAGTGAAGAACCAAAGCACCCGTGACGCCGAATTCCTTCTTTTGGTCTGGATTCAGGCATGTAGTGGAACCTTGGTAAATAAGAAAATCGTATATGATGCCGGAAGCTCCGCACAACATATACACCTTGACGCCCCACGGCTTTGGTTTAACCTTAACGTATTGTTTTATGTCGAGTTTACCTTTGAATGGTATGATCTGCTCGTCAATGCACAATCGTTCCTCCAACGTGATATTGTGGCACCTTTGTTTGAAGGAAGTCAGCAGCGGTCTCACTGTCCAACAGCGGTCACTGGAATTCTTCTCTTTGGTCACGTCGACAATGTGGAGGCAGTTGCGCAGTTTTTCAAAGCGGTTCCTTGACATATCCACTATCGCGAACATTTCTGTTTTCAGAACAGGCTTCCAGTATAAACGCAGACGGGGGTATTTGACAACGCCCATCAGCAAATGCAGAGACATAAGTTTCCTTATTTATTCTTCATTTGTTAGGACCGATTTGCCTTCTTTGAATACGCAATACATGTTCGTTTTGTCAGCCAGTTCAACAAAAACGCTCTTGGGCACGTAACGTGAGAAATATTCGTATGGCGTTGGCAGCTCACCTAGAAGAGGTTCATTTTCATCGCAAACTCCCCTGAAATCGGTTGACGGCTTCTGAAAAGCTTTCCGGCACCACGATGTTTCTTGACATGCCTGTTCCTCGTCGGAAAAACAGTGATCGGAAAAACAGTGGAAGTTACGAAAGCACACGTAAACACAAAAGTACCGATGGGTACTGCTGTTGGTACTGCGCGCACTGTGCTTGGTTAGCTGCACAGGACGGCAGGACTTTGGGGTTGTCTCAGACAACACTGGCCGTTTGACGCAAGCAGCGGTGTGTTACGTGACCACATTTGTCGAGCGAGCACCATGTTTCACCAAAAGAATATTTTTTCCCTGAACAAAAAATTTGGCCCCGTATCTGCTCCGTTCGTTGCAAATGTCGTCAAAAGACGATAGTCTTTATCAGCTTTTGCGAAGTAAATCCGTCCCTTCGCATTCCCGCTCACCTCTTATGTTGTTCCTCTTGGGTCACGTTCCTCCCAAGGTAAAGACGCCAAAGGTTTGCTTAAATCATTTTAAATTTCCCGTGTTCCACTGCTCCAAACCGGGTGTCTCGATGCGAACGCTGCCGTACGGCGAAGACGCGCGTTAATCGAGGCGCCCTACTTCAACGTTTATAGAACCGCGTTTCCCTACTCCACATGCGTTTCAAGCAAAACGTGGAACCTATCTAGTGGAACCTTGCGTAACTGTTGCCGGTTGATTTCTTAAAATGGCGCCAGAAGCTATAGTGGCGCGGGTGACGGCACAGGCGACGGCGGAGTGAATTCTTTTTCTGCAGTTGATGAAGTATTTAAATTCGCAAAAGTCAAGCATGTTTGATTTTTTTATAAAGGAAAACTGCAAATATCACTTCTGTATTGATTTGTTGTTTCATATTTGCGTAATGCCTTGTTCTTCTCTAACAATGTTGATAAGTATGAACATTACACCGGACATAGACGGGTAGATTTAGCTGTGACTATATAAAACTATTGCGCAGGCGTTGTTTTGCTTTGGCCGGGTGGCTGAATCGAGTCACAGACAGACAGACGGACAGATAGACAGACAGACAGACATACAGACATACAGACACACCAAAATTTCTGGGTTTAAGTAGCCCAAGAAAGACTATCGTCTTTAAAACAATCCAGAGTTAAATGCTGTCGAAAACAAACCAAGGACTGAAAATAGGTTGTCTCGGTATGGTGGCGCCATCTAGGTTCCCTAACGGTAAACAAGGCTTCCCAATCGGCTGCAGAGCGGTTGGTTCCTGTGATGTGAGGGCAGACCACAAAAACGCATGGTTTAGGGGAAATCAATATTTTAAGTTAAAATTAATAATTTCTTATTGAATAAAGCATGGTTTCCATTCTGAAAAACGCTGGGGGCATAATAAAACACGAAGTCAAGCATGTAAAAATTTTTATAAAGGAACACTGCAAATATCACTTCTGTATTAATCTGTTGTGTTATATTTGCGTAATGTATTGTTTTTCTTCAACAATGTTGACAAGTTTGAACATTACACCGGACTTAGACTGGTAGATTGAGCTGTGACTATATAAGACTATTGCGCAGGCATTGTTTTACTTTGGCCGGGTGGCTGAATCGAGCCACAGACAGACAGACAGACAGACATACAGACAGACAGACAGAAATTTCTGGGTTCAAGCAGCCCAAGAAAGACTATGGTCTTTAACAAAACCTGTGCGACATTCTGACATCTTCAAGGCTCAGCCATTCACCAGTGACCGGTTGTGGGCCCTGCAACAAGCCTCGTTGTCAAGTATTCCCCCACATGACGAGAACAACAACAGCCTCTAGCACCGCCTCGCACTTCTCTGTAGAACTGAAAGGAAATTTTAACTGTGACAGCGCCAACGTAGTTTACCTGCTCGAGTGCAATACCTGTCACCTGCAATATATTGGGCAAACAGCGAACGCTTTTAGATTGAGGTTTAACAATCACAGGGCACACGCTAAGTAATAATAATAATAATATAATAATCAATCAATCAATCAATGTTAATATAGTGCCCAGGAACAGCGGAGGCCTTCGTGCTGGAGCACTCAGAGGGGAAAATGCAGCACTGTAGTACATCAACAATTTCCTAATAAACACTCAGTGAGCAAAAAAAAAGAAAGAAAGACTTACAAAAAACGGCAAAGAAGATTAGAAATAAAATAGTGCAATCCAACCGAACCGACTTTACACAATCAAGTCGTGCTGGCGCACAGAAAAGGTATAAGACAGCTATGAAATGCATCAACAGCTGGCAAAAGAACAGTGAGTGAGCAAAAAATAAGAAGAAACTACAACTTCAAAGAAGAATAAAAATACCATAGTGTAATTTTAGGCAACATTACACAATCAATAGAGGCTGTAATGTCAGGTCAATTGCAGAAGACATCTTACAATAAGCGTAACTATACGGAAGGGTGAGTGAAAAGAAGAAAGTTTTTACAAGATTCGGGAAGCGTACATTTTCAGTTTCAAATGGACGCATGAAGTGAATATGGCAACTTTTAATGATAAAAACGGCAGAAAAAGAAAAATTCTACGATAATTACAGTCGCAGTATCAGCACAATACACGAATAACCAGGAACAAGAACAAGCTCGGTGAAGTCAATGCACACGTCAGGACGATAAGTGAAGAAAAAGAGCACTGCCAAGATGAACCTAGTGTGTCAGAGCTGACAACCCGGCCAAAAACTCCCGAAGAGGACGCTGAAAGATATCGAGCTTCTCGGAGTGAACATTATGCAGATGCTGCATCCTTTGAAGAGGAGAACGTGTGCTGAGAGCTCCAGCTGCTTTAAAAGGGTGGGCGAGCCTTGTAGCTTTTTGTGGAACGCGAAAACTGATTGATTCAAGTAGTTCCGGGCATAAAATAATACCATGAAGCAATTTGTACATGAAAAGAAGGTCTGAGTGGGTCCGCCGGGAACTTAGAGAAACAGTTATAGGGATAGGCTCCGAAGGAAAGCGATGCCTAAATATTGATGAAAATTTGGTTTGTACACGCTCTATACGTTGACAGTTGGAACTACAGGTTCCATTCCAAACGACAGAAGCATATTCTAGTTGCGGAATACAAAGCGTTCTGAATAGTTTTAGGAATGAAGAAGGAAACCGGAATTCTCGAGAAAACCTGCACACAGCCCCAAGAGAGCGTAGCGCCCGCCTAGTAAGTTGAGTGACATGAGGTGAGAAAGTTAAGGCACTGTCGAAAAGCACGCCGAGGTCTCTGATCTCTTCAACTCTAGACAAGTAACCGCCGTTAATACTGTAGCAAAATAAAGTGCGGTTCGTTTTCCTGCTATAAGACATGACCTTTGTTTTTGTAGAGTTAAGATTTAATCTATTGTCTGAGCACCACTTGGAAAATGAGGATATATCTTGCTCCAGGGCAATGCAGTCATTAATGGACTCAATCCGTCTGAATATTTTAATGTCGTCAGCGTAAAGAAGGAAAGAAGACATCTTAATTGCGGCTGACACATCATTAACAAAAATGGAGAACAAGAGAGGCCCCAACACGGAGCCTTGAGGCACACCGCTTGTTGATCTGTACAGAGCAGACGTCTGCCCGTTAACGCTAACGAAACTGAACCGGTTATCTAGATAACTACCCAACAATGCCACGAGTGGTGTATCAATTCCTACCTGTAAAAGCTTTTTAAGTAACAGCGTGTGGCAGACAACGTCAAATGCTTTGCTCAGATCACAGTAGACAACGTCGAGCTGGCCCCTCTCAGAAATGGCTGCCGAGGCCTGCTCCATGAAGCAGGAGAGATTAGTTGTTGTCGACCTTCCTGATATAAAGCCGTGCTGTTTACTTACAAGAAGATTCTGTACAGAACTTGACAGTAATTTGTACAGCGCTGTCTCAAACAGCTGGGAACAAGCACAAAGGAGAGAGATTGCTCTGTAGTTTGTTGCATCCGATTTGGAGCCTGACTTGAAAATAGGACGCACTCGAGAAATTTTCCACGCGAGAGGGAACACGTTTGTTTTTAGACACTGGTTAAATATCACCGTCAAAACAGGTACAAAAATGCTGCCGTATGTTTTGAGAATAGCTGGAGGTATTCCGTCAGCTCCACACGACAATGACGGTTTCATGCGCTTTAGGCTCTCCAAAACCAACTGCTCGTCCAAAAGCACTAAGCTAGAGCCCTGTACGCGATTTAACAATATGTTCATTTCAGAGACGTCACGCTGGCCGCATGTGCCACTGAAGTGCTGAGCAAAGTGGTTGGCGACATTATGAACTTCTTCCCCAGAGGAATCTACAAGATTGATAAGATCATGTGAGTTGTTCTTACGAGACCGGATGTATCTCCAAAATGTTTCAGCCTGAGAATTCACACTACTCTCTACAGAATCGAGATAGGAGCGCTGGTCCCGCTCATAAAGGTTTTTACATAATTTACGGTAAGAGCAGAAGTTCTGTTTCCATTCGTCACTCCCGGTTTTCTTATACTTTCTGTGGCAGCGGTCTTTTAATTTAAGAGTCGTACGAAGTTCTTTCGAAAACCAATGTGGGTGCTTGGAGTGGTTTGGTTTATACTTGGGAATAAATTGGTCCATACCGCTTTTGACAATTTCGGTGAACCGTTCGACCTGTGCAATGCAATCAGGGAGTTTTTGAATTTCCGACCAATCAAACGAAGAAAAAAAGCTATACAAGCCAATGTAATCCCCACGTGCATAACAGAAGGGAGAGAGTTCATTATACTTTAGTGAGGTACCACAATGCCGAATCGAAATGGGAGCCGAAACTGAAAATGGAGGATGAAGCTTGTCGGGTTTGACAAGAGAGATATCCACCATTGATACTCGCGCGTTCTGAATGTTTGAGAAGCAGAGGTCTAAGATATTTTCGGAGCAGTTTTTGATGTTATTCAGTTGTGCCATGGATGTGAAATCTAGGAAGTCTAAAACAATGCGAGATTTTTGCTGTACATAATAATTGTAATGCTGGTTAGTTAGACTGTCCCATTGTACACCAGGGGCATTGAAATCCCCCAGAATGATAAAATGGTGATTTTGGTGTGAAGCGCAAACTTCTTCTACAGAAGTAAGTAGCTCATTGAACGAAGAAATATGAACATCGGGGGGAATATAAAACGCCCCTATTAAGAGCCTCTCGCCCCCAGTCAGTCGGATGTCCAGCCAGACACACTCATTGTCGCCCTCAAGGTCTTGACGCCTCTTACACTGAAGACCACAATCGGCCGCAACTAATACGCCCCCTCCCCTTTGTTTAGCCCCAGTAAAATTCCTATCTTTGCGGAAAACTTGGTAATTTGGAGGGAAATAATCATTTGAGCTAATGTCGCTACAGAGCCAGGATTCAGAAATTACAATAATTGGAAAATTTGAAGAAAGTACATTAGCAAAAAATTCGGACGCTTTAGTGCGAAGGCCGCGCACATTTTGATAGTAAATGTCCACACTATTGTTAGTTTTTTTCATCGTGTGGGACATCAGTGGAACAGAACATTTCGGCATGCAGCTTTCCGCGGAAAGGTTTGAAAAGGCAGCCCTTCGGCCAGAACAAAGGATCGCTCAAACGCTCGAAGGAGTCCTCATCGACCGTAACGCAGAAGGAAGAATATGAGCTGTACTTAGTCTTCAGCCGCTGACAAGCCAGAGGTATGACATGTACCGGCGAAAGATGCTCCGTCAGTTGGGCTGAAGTGGTGCACGGTGACAGTTTAGACACGAAGATGTGTCTCGGACGCTTAGATGGACGAACGACGGAGATGCTACACGCATCTGAAGCACCCACACACACTGCACTCCCTCTGCGTTTGTTTGACTGGGCCGAGTCGTTGGAAGGTGGCTTGCAGGATGCATCATTTAACAAAAGGCAAGCCTCGGAAGGGGCTGGGGTCAGCTGCTCGTTCGCTGAAAGCGTAGACGCTGCGTTTATCTTCGCCACAACAGTGGCAAAGGATGAAAGGTCCACTCGCTGCGTGGAAGGGGTCGCCATCGTCACGTTGAGCTCAGGTGTCGAAGGGGGGGCAGGCAGCTCGGGAGGCAAGGGACCGGCCCGCGGTAACCGCGGGAGCCGCTCCCCTCGAAGGCTGCGAACCTCCGCCCGCAGAGAAGCAATTATGCCTGACTGCTGGGCGAAAGCACGCGCGTTCTCCCTGCTCAGGCGGTCGTTGGCCTCTCGTAGCTTTGCCACCTCGTCCGTCAGGAATGAAAGGCCCTCGAGAGCGTGGAGCAGCATTTCGCGGATGTCGGTCGCGTCCCCTCCAAGGTCGCCTGGTCGAGGAGCGCTGTTCTGAGGATCGGGTGGCTGCGTGGCCGGCAGGCTCTCGTGTACGGAATCGTCACTAGGCCTACTCACCACCTCCGACGCCGAACACAGGCACAGATTACACTGGAAGGGCCTCTCACCAGTCTTCACAGCTTGCAGCTCCATGTCGGTCAGCTGAATACATTTGGAGTGCGCACGTTTTTTGCACGATGTGCATCGAAAATACTCCTGTCTGCCGTAAAAAACAGCGGAGCACAGCACGGCAATAATAATAATAATAATAAAATTAATATAAAAATCTTTATTCGCGGAAAACTTGGCCCTGGGTGGCACGCAAGGCTAGACAGAAAGGCTGAGGCCCGTACGCTAGTGCGTCTGCTAGCCTGCCACACAGGGCAGGTGATTTCTGCAGCCGAATTTGCTCTAGAAAGAAGCAGAAGTCTCTCACTGTTTTCACGCACACACACACACACACACACACACACACACACACACGTCTCTTCCAAGCCTTCCTTTGTCCCGTCACGTCGGAATCTCGGGTCATTCATTTAATAATTTGAAGGTAACAATAATTGAATCCAATTCCAAAAACCACCATGCGCGCGAAGTTCGCGAATCGTATCCCATATTTAATTTCAAAACCGCATCCTCTGGGTTGAACGAAAGAGTGGGCGCGCTGACATGTTTGCCACAGTAATTACTCCCCTTTCTTCCGTTCGCGTCTTGCGACACCAATTCTCCTTTTAAGCACACCAGCGCAGGCTTCATACTTCCAGGTTCATTCTCTTAGCCCCTTCTGAGTAACGATACTTGAATCCAGTCTTGCCGGAAACTATTACCGCGTAGTTCGTGAATTGTACTTCGCGTCATTTTTCTAAACTGCGTCCTCCGGTCTGGGAAAAGACATCTGTGCTCACCGGTTAACCCGCGAGGACACTTTCCGTTTACTTCTTCAAAAGTACATCTATTTACACACGTAATCGCAAATCACCTTCCTCCACGCATCCCTTGTTCGGCTCCCCTTTTGTCTGTCAGGGTTTCGGGGGATGCTGGACTGGCGCGGTCTCCCGCGGGCACCACGCACGACCCCTCTCTGATACTATGTGGCGGCTGGTGAAGGGGCAATTCCTTTTGGCGCACCACAGCGTGACACATTCCTAAGACGAAAAGAGGGGGCGTGCTTAGGCGCGTTCCCCAGTTCCTTATCTCTTTCTGTCGCCCTTATTTCTCCCCCCCCCCCTTCTTCTGTTAATTCTCATGAGGAGGGGTGGCAATGTACCTCCTTCCTAGATGTCCCTTTGCATTATTTTTTTCTCTTTGTGTTGTACAACGTGCCAATACTTACTTCTAAGCAGCGCGCTTTGTAGCCGTCCTTTTCTCCCAAAAAACCCGGGGGCAGTGCATTGCCTCTCATGTGTATTTCTTGTTTTTTCTTTGTTTTGCTGAATTATGACGTATGATTTCTTTTAAAGAGGGCGCACTGTAGCGCAACTTTCTCTCTACACGCACCTTTAAAAGCGTGCTGCAGTGTATTGTAAATGTTACTCCGATGAAGACTGGTTCGCCAGTCGAAACATATAAAGAAGTTGGACGGAAAGAAAGAAAGAAAGAAAGAAAGAAAGAAAAAAAAATGCCCGCCGGGTGGGATCCAAATTCTTTATCAGTTTTAATTACCTACCACATCCTCCCCTTTGTTTCCGCGGTTTTCTTGACTGCCAACCCTTATTTTCTGTCTTATTTCAACGAGCCCCTTATTTCCCATTCTGATTCGTTATATGCATAGCGAGGGCCTCTGTTCTGGCAGTCTTGGTGCCATAGGGAGCTTAAGAGGGTTCAACGCTGGTTGACCACTCTCGACATGTCGTAGACACTCGAGTCAAGGCCCGGGGGTGTAAAAGAAGGTCCCCTTCACCCCGAGGAGTCGGAGTGGCGCTGGCTACCACCCCAAGCACAGGAAAAAATTACATTGACATAAATATCCCAGAAAGTGGAGGGGAAAAATAGCCCCGCTGGTAGCGTAGCGGTTATCGCACCAGGCCGGTATTCTGGAGGTCGTGGGTTCGGATCACACCCGGGGCGGGCATTTTTTCTCCACTTTCTTTCTTTCCAAATTCTATATCTGTTTCAATTACCTACCACATTTTCCCCTTAGTTACCGAGGTTTTCTTGACTGCCAACCCTTATTTTCTGTCTTATATATATATATATATATATATATATATATATATATATAATATATATATATATATATATATATATATTGTCACGAGAAGACGATGAAGAGGGCAACGCAGCGTGGCTCGGTAATCCCAGCCTACGACGACGAAGAATATCTGTCTGTGCGCTCTGCCTGCGCGGGCTCTGGCTTGGCCACCATGTAAATAATTTGTAAATAGATCGTTCGACTGTCTCATCGTTCATGTCGTTTGTGCTGCCGCAACGTTACATTTTGGTAGAGGTGCCGGGGTCCCTCCCCGTGCTGGCCGCAGCTGCACACCTCATCGGCATCGTGGCAATCTTTGAGGGGGCGTGACCCACGTCGGAAGCCCCAGCCCCGCCGCTACCAGCACTCGACGACGTTGCCCCCGCCCCGTATCCCCAGCCCGTGTCCAGCCGATTCAGAACCGCCAAGACCCGATGACGTGACCAGACGACGATGACGTGTCTCCAGCCTAGAAGTTCGACGTGGTTCCGGATACCTTCGACGTTTCGTCGGTGCCTTGACGAGGTCGTGTCGCGGGACCAGGCATCGCCTACAGCATGTAGGTATTTCTGCCAACCGAGGGGGGTTCAGGCAACAGCCTCGTCAAAACATTACAGCACAGAACATTGCGAAAGGAACAAGGGGCTTTACTGCAGCAGTGGAAACAAAATATAAATGGCACAGAAGATACAATCAACAACGCACATCACCAAAGCACTTCAAGGTCCGGAGGCTTACGCACGACGGCACGGACGGCTGACCCCTTGCTGACGTGCGGGCTCCTTGTAAAGTGGCTGGCGGCGGTCGCTTGTCTCTTCCGGCTCGGGGCACTACCGGCCGGCGACTCCCCCCTCGTAACAAGCACCGCTGCCCTTATCTAGCATCCCCAAAACGTGCCACGCCCCCCTCCATCGCACAGTCTTTCCGCCGTTTGTTCACAGATGGCAGGAGAGGTGGCGCGCGGCCGTTTGAACCGAGCAACGCGAGCGCTCACAGGGGAGAATCCCCACAAGCATCATCATCTTATGTAGCGGCAAGGGCTTCATTGTACATTGTCATCTCATCTTTCGTCCTCACCACATCGCGCAATACGGCGGCGTCGACCGGGACGGTCGCTTTCATCCGGGGGGCCATGTCACGAGAAGACGATGAAGAGGGCAACGCAGCGTGGCTCGGTAATCAAGCCTACGACGACGAAGAATTTCTGTCTGTGCGCTCTGCCTGCGCGGGCTCTGGCTTGGCCGCCATGTAAATAATCTGTAAATAGATCGTTCGACTGTCTCATCGTTCATGTCGTCTGTCTTGCCGCCACGTTAATATATATATATATATATATATATATATATATATATATATATATATATTATATATAGTCTGGAATCAAAAACTCACACAGAGCGCGAAAAAATAAGGTTAGTAGCGACAGAGACACACGAGAAGGACATTGAAAATAAAAATAAAAGTTTACTGACGTTTCAGGGAGAGGACTCCCTGGGATCCAAATTCTGAAGAAAGTACTCTGAAGAGTACTCTGAAGAAAGGGAGTCCTCTCCCTGAAACGTCAGTAAACTTTCATTTTTATTTTCAATGTCCTTCTCGTGTGTGTCTGTCGCTACTAACCTTATGTTATATATTATATATTATATATATATATATATATATATATATATATATATATATAGTCAAGTAAAAGATAAGAACAACTTTGCGGTTAACTTGTTTATTATAAATTAGTCCGACAGTTTGGGAACTGGAACTACCTTCCTCAGGGACAATCCCACAATGGGAAGGAAGTTCCACTTCCGAAACTGTCGGACTAATTTATAATAAACAAGTTAACCGCAAAGTTGTTCTTATCTTTTACCTGATCGTTTCTTCTGGCCCGTTGCAAAACTCATCGGAATCTATATAATATATATAATATATATATATATATATATATATATATATATATATATATATATATATACTTGTCTCTGCTAAGTGCTTACACTATCTTTTGCTACCTTTTCTATTACAGCATAGGGGTACCAGAGACCCAAACATCTAACTGCTTCGTTTATAATTTCTTGGCTATATACTTGCAGTGCCGACAAGCGCCAGGCCATCCTGAATCAGATACAAGATCTGTGTTTTCACCAGCAAACAATGGTGATTAAAGTGTTGAAAAAGCATCGTTTTCTTCGTGGTACCTATCACAGTTACCAAATCGTGGTGAATTCTACACTGCCTCAAAGTTTCACTTCAGGCCTTGTGTTCTACAGGCGACACAGCATTTGGAATGCTTTTTTGTGTTTTTCTCAAGCCATGCCTATGAGGGAGAGAGGAAATTTTTATCCCGTTCACGGGTTTCATTTTGAACAGCATTGACTATTTCACAGTCGCACTAACGTCGTACAAAAGTGACAAAATTTCTAATGAGTTAGTTGGGCTCGCAAACTGTAATAACTCAGCATATGTCTTTTTCAGCTTGTAAGCTGTAGTCTAGGTATAATCATAACGCCTCCGACGGTACAGCTCGTCTTGTGTGTTCGACATCTGACCTCCCGAAAATTGTTTGTTATACAAAATTTATTCCACTCAGCCAAGCGTAGTAGCGAAAGTGCAATGCGAAGTCGTGTGCAAAAGCACGCAAGGAATGATGTTCAAATGTTAACACCAGCACTCATCCCGATGTAGCTGAAGAACGACGCAAGGCAGACCGGGGCCATCATCATCATCAGCAGCAGCAGCCTACTCAGGTGCACTGCAGGATGAACGCCTCGGCAATTGACCTTCAACCGCCCCTATCCTGCGCTCCTCGAGTCCACAGTTCACCCCAGAATTTCGTTATGTCATTACGACATAGGGTAATGCCCTTGCCCGTCTTCTGGGCCTATCTCTTGTTATCCACTTTGCTACCCTAACTGTCCACCAGTTGTAAGTTAATCCCGCTGTATGGCCAGAGCAATTTCATTTTTTTTCTTTATTTGAACTATCATATTGTCATGTAGCCTGACAAAGCTCAGCTGTCTTCAAGGAAGAACAACTTTATTGGAGCGAACTTGTGCTCCCGTAAAAACTCAAACATTACACAGGCGACGAAGTAGCAGTCAACAAAGTGACGTGCGCAGGCGGGTGTCGGCAGTTGGAATTCCCGGCGTCTGCGCTGCGAGAGTTTGTTTCGGCGTGATTGTTCCTGGAACCGTAGAATCACATCGAGAACAATGAAGATCAAGGAGGATTAATTTAGTCTATAGTGGCGTCAGTGCGAAACACTCGGAACGCCCGTGCGCCATAAGAAGGAATGGAACTGGTGCTTCGTTTGGCGCACATATTACAAAGCCGGGCACGGCCGGGCGGTGTAACCAAAACGCATAAGTCAACAAACCCAGGGCTGGATGCAAACGAGCGGCGGACGAGCTGGCCGCCGGGGCACACGTGCTGCCTCGCTCGGGCATGGTGGCCCAGGCGGCAGCGGACCATGCCCAGCTGCTCATCAAGCGACACCTCCGCACCAGGCATCCAGACCTGCGGCTGCGTGTGGGAGGGGGTCTGCCGCCTGCTCGGGCATCACGCCTGCCTCGTCGACTGCGCTCGGCCGTCCTGCGCCTCCACATGGGGGCCGCGTGGACGGCAGAGCGGAAACACCGGCTGGGGCGGGTGGCCAGTTCCACCTATACTCACTGCTGAGCGCCCGTGCAGTCCCTGCCGCATGTACTGTACGAGTGCCCCAAGTTTGCGGCAGGGCGGGCGGAGCTTCTGGCCGTGCTCCGAGGGATGCGGCCACTCGAGGAACTGCTTTGGCCCCAGGAAGTGCCAGGGAGCGGGGCAAAGTGCTCGAGGCCCTGGGAGCATACCTGGGTGCCTCGGGGCTCCACGACGCACTACGCTACAACTTCACATAACTGCCCGGGTCGCAGTGGAGTGTAGCTGCTAGTGTAGCCTTCCTGTGTGTGTATGTGTGTGTGTGTGCGTGTGTATGTGTGCAGGTGTCCTTTTTGCTACACCTTCGTGTCCTGTATTTTGATATTTATTTATGTCTAGTGTTTCTTTTTTTGTTTTTGTTCTCTTTCACCTAACGTTGTTTATATGTCCCATCTTATTCTTGCACATGCGTCATATATATGTAAGCCCTCTACCCTATCCCCCTATTCATATGTTCTCTTTCCTCCCTATCCCACCTCCCCTACACCAGCAGGCGTTCCGGTGTCAGCCCCTAGGCGAGACAATTTACGCCTGTTGGTGGACCTTCCTTTCTTCCTTTTGTACAATAAATACATACATACATACCCAATGCATGGTTCGCACCAATGCCCCCTCATCAATCGAAGTGTGCATCGACCCTAGGCTAAAATACAACATTGTCCAAACAAAAAATTAGTGCCCTTCCACTCTGTTTAAAGGATGACCTGCGAAACTTGACGCCGTCTACGGAGAGCACGTTTCTTTCGAACTTCTGATTGAGCATGCTTTCTTGGCCATTAGCTGAATGATACTTCGAAGGACCCGAGCTTTATACTATATGACACAGATGGAGCTGTCGGTTTCACTTTCGCGTCGTACGCAGCTTACTATCTGTATACCATACCAACCCAATGCACTCGACCACTCATGACTCCCCGCAGGTGTGATGCAGGTTGTTTTACGGGCGGAGCACTTTAGGCCGACGCTTGTCCGGTGTCCGGCGTCCGTGCTCAAGGCACAGCCCCGTGCAAACCAAAACATCTGTGAACAAAAGGTTACACAAAGGTTAACAAGTACAAAATAAAATATTCACAAAAGGTTAGAGAGAGAGAGAGAGAGAGAAAGAGACGGCTCCTGGAGGCAAGTGCTGCGCATGAGCGAATAGCAATAGATTGGATTGAATAGGATTGGAGCGGATTTCAAATGGATTGGATTCATCATCATCATCATAATCACCAGCCTATCTACGCCCACTGCAAGGCAAAGGCCTCTCCCATTATTCTCCAATTACCTCGGTCCTGTGACCAACTGTGACCAATCGGCCCATCTAACTTTCTGCCGCCCCCTGCACGCTTGCCTTCTCTAGGGATCCACTCTGTTACCCTTAATGACCAGCGGTTATCTTGCCTTCGCACAACATGCCCTGCCCACGTCCATTTCTTCTTAATTTCTAGTAATATGTCTTTAACACCAGTTTGCTCCCTGACCCACTCCGCTCTCTTTCTTGTCCCTTAATGTTACACCTATCATTTTCCGCTCCATTGCCCGCTGAGTCGTTCTCAATTTAAGTTGAACCCTCTTAGTGAGCCTCCAAGTTTCTGCCCCGTAGGGGAGTACCGGCAAGATGCAGCTGTTATACACTTTCTTCTTCAGCGACAATGGTAGGCTGCTATTCATTATCTGAGAATGTCTGCCATATGCACCCCACCCCATTCTGATCCTTCTAACTATCTCTGCCTCATGGTTGGGATCTGAGGTCACAACTTGGCCTAAGTAGATATATTCGGTTACCACTTCCACTCCCTCACCACTTATCTCAAACTGCTGTGCTGTTCCGAGGTTATTAATCATTACTTTCGTTTTCTGCATATTAATTTTCAGGCCCATGGTTCTACTCTGTTCGCCCAGTGCGGAAAGCATGCTTTGCAATTCGTCCCCCGAGTTACTTACCAAGGCAACGTCATCAGCAAATCTGAGGTTACTGAGGTATTCTCCATTAACCCCTACTCCCACCTGTTCCCAATCCAACGTTCTGAATACTTCTTGTAAGCATGCTGTGAATAACATTGGAGAGGTTGTGTCTCCTTGTCTGACACCCTTCCTTATAGGTATTTTACTGCTTTCCCTATGGAGGATGATGGTAGCTGTAGACCCATTGTAGATATCCTCTAGTATTCTTACATAATGCTCATCTACCCCCTGGTTCCGTAATGCCCGAATGACTGCTAGGGTTTCGACCGAGTCAAATGCTTTCTCATAATCTATGAAGGCTATATATAGGGGTTTCAGTATACTCAGCGCACTTCTCTATCACCTGATTGATCGTGTGAATATGGTCCATTGTTGAATAACCTTTACGGAACCCTGCTTGTTCTTTAGGTTGACTGAAATCTAAGGAGGTCAGAGATTTGGTTAGCGATTACCTTGGTAAACACCTTGTAGACGACTGACAGTAAGCTGATGGGTCTGTAATTTTTCAAGTCCTTCATGTCGCCTTTCTTATGAATTAGGATGATGTTCGCGTTCTTCCAAGATTCCGCTACCATTGCGGTCATTAGGCATTGCGTATACAGGTTTGCCAGTTTTTCAAGTACAATTTCTCCGCTATCTTTCAAGAGGTCTGCTGTTATCTGATCCTCACCAGGTGCTTTGCCCCCTTTAATTTCTTTCAAAGCCTTCCTTACTTCTTCGGTCGTTACTGGTGGGATGTCCATCTCCTCTGAACTACTTTCTCGTTCGGCATTACCCTGTATGTCCCGGCTACTGTACAGATCCCTATAGAACTCCTCGGCCACTGTGACTATTTTATCCCTATTTGTGATGGCATTGCCTTGCTTATCCTTAAGTGCATACATCTGATTTTTCCCCACGCCAAGACGTCTCTTCACTGCTTTCAGGCTGCCTCCGTTCTTTACAGCGTATTCGATCCTCTCCATACTATACTTCCGTATGTCAGCTGTCTTGCGCTTATTGATTAACTTCGAGAGCTCGGCTTGTTCTATTCTGTCAGCTGCGGTGGAGATTCTCATGGTTTGCCGTTTACTTATTAGATCTTTCGTCTCCTGTGAGAGTTTACCAGTATCCTGTCTAGCCATAGTGCCCCCGACTTCTACTGCACACTCCGTGATAATGCGTGTAAGGTTGTCGCTGGCTTCCTGTGTCGTAAGCTCGGCTTCCTCGTTAAGGGCGGAATATCGGTTCTGCAGCGCGATCCTGAATTCTTCTACTTTACGTCTTACTGTTAGCTCATTTATCGGCTTCTTTCGTACTAGCTTGTTGCAGTCCCTCCTCAAATCTTGCCTAATTCGACATCTTACCATACGGTGGTCACTACACCTTACCCTTACGAGAACTTCCACATCCTGCACGACGCCAGGGTTATCGCATAATATGAAGTCTATTTCATTTTTGTGCTCCCCATTCGGGTGCCTCCATGTCCACTTCCGATTCTCCCGTTTACAGAAGAAGGTATTCATTATGCGTAGGTTATTCCGTTCTGCATACTCAACTAGTCGGTCCCCCCTGCTATTTCTACAGCCCAGACCATAGTTCCCAACTGCCTTGTCTCCAGCCTGATTCTTGCCTACTTTAGCATTGAAGTCCCCCATAACTATGGCATACCGTGTTTTTAGTTTAGCCATTGCCGATTCCACATCTTCATAGAGGCGTTCCACTACTTGGTCTTCGTGGCTGGATGTGGCGCGTAGCCCTGCACCACCTTGAGCTTGTACCTCCTATTGAGCCTAATTACAAGACCTGCTGCCCTTTCATTAATGCTATAGTATTCGTCTATGTTGCCAGCTATGCTTTTATTGACTAGAAATCCCACTCCCAGTTTTCTTCTGTCTTCTAGACCATGGTAACATAGGACGTGTCCATTTTTCAGCACCGTAAAGGCTTCGCCTGCCCTCCTAACCTCGCTAAGCCCTATTACATCCCATTTAATGCCCTCTAGTTCCTCGAACAAGACCTCGAGACTTGCTTGGCTGGATAAGGTTCGCGCGTTAAACGTTGCCAGGTTCAGATTCCATTGGCGCCCTGTCCGGATCCAGGGATTCTTAGCACCCTCTGCTGCGTCACAGGTCTGACCGCCGCTGTGGTCAGTTGCTTCGCAGCCGCTGGGGACTGAGGGCCGAGGGTTAATTGGCGTATTCATGGGAGGTTGTGGCCGTTACTACACCAGGGTGGCCAATCCTGCTCTGGTGAGGGAGTGCAGTGCCAGCAATGCCAGCACCCCAAGCCCCTTTGTGGAATTCCATCAATACGCGGATTTCTTTTTTTTTAATCCGGTGGGAATTGTCCGGCACCGGGATTCGAACCACGGTCCTTCTGCACGCGAGGCGGGTGTTCTTACTCTACGCCATCGCTGCATCGCTGGATTGGATTAGATTGGAATGAAATGAATTGGGCTGTATTAACTTAAATTAAATTGTATTGGATTGGATTGGATTGGAAATCGTTTAGCAGCAGTAAGACTCTCACGGGTGATTTACGGTAAAAACGATCCCCAGTGCTTCGCCCACTCGTCATGATTCACTTCGTGGAGATACGTGAATTTTTTTTATAGGTTAGGAGAAATAATTTTACTAGGCGGAGAAGAAGCGAGGCAGGTGACATCGGACAAGTACAGAATCTATTTACGGGGCACAGAAATAAGACATATAGATGAACGTTAACTAATCCAGTCCGAAAAGTGAATGTCCTAGTGCTACATAAACAAAGTTCTTCGTTCAAAACAGTTCGCGCTGACATGTTGGAGGCGGTGGCCTCGTGTAGGTGGGTCGCTGCGCTGGTCTCCGTGCGTTTGTCGATGCCGGTGGTGCGGCCGATTAACGACATGACGGATTCGGCCCGGGCACTCCATGGCCGGTATCGGCTGAAAGCTGCCTCGATGTCAACGGGGAAGATGCGGCGTCGAGCGGGGGTTCCCCGACCCTTCGCGTCTGGCAGGTTGCTCTCCGAAACCGCGTTCTTGCTCCTCTTCTTGCCACCACCGTCTAGATTCCTCCTCTTCCTCGCTCCATTCTCACATGCGATCTTCCCCAATCACCGCACGCACACTTCTTTTCCACTTCTATTTTTTCCACTTCTATGCGCCAACTCCTGTCACGTGAGCACCGACTCCTTACAATTGGGACACTCTCTCCGGTCACATCAACAGATCGAGGTCATGACATAACAGCCAAACGTCACGTGATAAGGACATTTTCGTCACTTCCTGGTCTGTTGGCTCTTTTTTTGTTGTTTTTACTTTTATCACGAAGGCACTCCGCATAGCATCAAGAAGCTATGCTTTGCGGTAAGATGTTTTGTATCACTATTGCGCAAGTTCGCCCTTCTGCAGCGGTGGGTTTGCTTTGACGTTTTGTTTGATGCCCGAGTTTCTGCCAGTCGTGGACGGTTGCTTACACGATTGTCAAGTGTAGCGTAGAGCTGTTGATTGATGAACGCGTCGCGTACCTGCTGTAAGCGTGTTGCTCATGTTGCCTGTTCGGCAATCACTGACTCCACCATAACTCCGTTGAAGTACCAGTACCAGGCCCACAAAACGTTTTTATGACCGATATCGTACTGCACCAAACAAAACAAAAAAGTGTCGCGGCAGGGTGGTAAACTCGAGCATTCGTGTGTGGTAGATTCATCAGACCTTGGGTGCAGTCTGCCACTGACTTAGCCAGAAGGGGTGTTTGTAGGTTTGAACCTCCTCGAAAATTTTCCGGGCAGCGCTTAAGTGAGAATTCGTGTTCCCTTGGGCAAAACTCCTGCCTTCTGATAGCCTATAACCCCTTCCGAAAAACATTTCTGGCTACGGCCCTAGTCTTTGCTGATGCTTGCTTAAAACTGCGTGTCTTTCTTCCCACAGCACGAAGCCCTAACTAGGCTAGGTGCAGTGAGGTGCCAATGACCTTGTTAACAGTGCGGACGAACGAAAAATGTTTTGATGTTGACTTCATGCTTTTCAGTACTTATTTGTGGATTATGACTGCTTTATTGTAAATCACCCTCTTCCGTGAAGATCGCTGTACTACCATTCATGCCTAGCACTTGAACTGAATGTCTGCATTGGCGAGAAGGAGGAGGCATGAGCAAGCGAGAGCTGGGTGGGTTGCGTCTAACATATCTGTCATTACAGCTACGTAGTTTCTTTAAATGCAGAGCATTTCAGTAACTCACGATGTCACCCGCGTTGACGTCCGTCGTAGTCCGCACCGTGGTTGTCCGCACCCCTTCCCCTACAATATAAAAAAAATACTATCCCGCGCCTGGTTTCGATCCCTCGACCCTGCTGGCGGAACGCAATGTACATGGTGCTCTACCCACTGCGCCACAAAGCCGACACAGAATGGGAGGCTACGAACGCGCCTTATATCCTTCACTCATTCACACTACGTCAAGAAGCTGCTGATACAACGCATTCACTACCACCAACTCTCCAAACACTAAACGTTAACGCAATACACCCACCCCCTATGCGACGCATTTACTCGAGCCCCCCTCGCGGGGAGATGGGCCCAATTTTTTTTCTGTCGTGTCCAACCAATTCACGCAAATAGCCAGTACACGGAATGTGTTTGGCGTCTGCGTCCTACAAAACATTTCTCCATTCGTGCATCGTATGTCATAAATTCTTCCGTTAAATGAACACTCTATGGTGGTGGAGCTGCCCAAAAGCAGAGCAAACTGTTAGACAGTTCGTCTGGTGCCTTGCAAATTTCATCTGATTGATCGATTGTAGGGTTTAACGCGCCGACGCAACGCAGGCGATCAGGCACGCCGTAGTGGAGGGCTCCGGAATATTTTGACCACCTGGGGATCTTTAACGTGCGTCGAAATCTCGTACACACGGGCGTTGTTGCTTTTCGCCTTCATCAGAAAAAGCGGCCGCTGCGGTAAGGAATCGAACCCGCGACCTCGTGCTGAGCAGCGTAACGCTTCAGCCACTGAGCCACCACGGCGGGTGCGAATTTCATCTACGCCACTTGTGCGTATACTTATTCCTGAGGAGGGGGAATTATCTCATAGCCATCAAGTTCTTTCCAAAGAGGATGTAGCCGTGAATCGCACCAGAACTTGCACTTTTCTTGAGCATGGTGTGGCATTGGAAGAAGCTTATGCCTGAGGCCGTTCTCGCCTTCCGCAAATATTGAAATTGCTTTACGAATGTTGGAACCTCTTGGAGGAGGTTTAAACAAACTGGAGGAAGGAGCTGAAAAAATATCAGCACTACAAGAACAACAGACGCGGAAGGCAAGCAGCTGGTGTATTTGTCGTCCGTTCTTTTCGGGCACTGTGCTTGTAGCGCTCATATTTTTTTAATTTATTTTGTCAATATCGTAGACCAACTATATGAAAAACACGTTTCGAAGAGAAAGGTGCTTTAGGAGAGCTTTTTAAGTTTAAAATATTTGTTCCTATTAAAAGCTATTCTAATAAAACAGCTTCAAAAGCAGAATGTCATATTCTTGCCCCACTGGTCTGGCTGGTCTCTACAGAAACTCCTATAAGAAATACCACTAGGAGGTTTGCGGGCTTTTAGTTCAGGCATGTTGTTCCTACTTAAGACCACATTTGTTTACTGGTAGCAAATATGATATATGATTTCATTTCATACCGAGTGCCTATAGCAACGCAGAAAAAAAGGAAGCAGCAGCAGCAACTCAGACAAGCTGTTTTTATACCCCAGTTCAAGTAAGGTCAAGCGGCAGGCTTCATCCATCTTGCACAAGAACGGACCCGATGGCTGTTTAATAACAAAATGCCCTCCCCTGGTTTACTTGACTTCCTTTGCATTCTGGCTGCCTGTTTGTGGAATTTATCCATGCGTATTCCAATTCTCGTGTGGTGGTAGTGTTGTTCCTCACACAACAATATTTCAGTAATGATGTGCACTGTCTTAACGTGGCCTCCGCGATCGGCTGCCGGCGTTGCGCCGTTGCTCCGGCCGTTCCATTCGACGCGGAGCCAGGCGGAGAGGTGTAATTTTGTTAACTCCTATCCCCGCCGCGAGGTGGCGGCCTTAGCCTAAGGCTGAAAGGGGTCATGGTACCAGGAAAGGGGTCATGGTACCAGGATTAACTTTCGCTAATTCGGTTCTGTGCATGAAGCCAGAGACCCAAGCGGGCCTGGAAGTAAATCAGAGGGCGGTAGGCAGATTGGCCCTAGGGGCCCACAGTAAAACTACAAATGAAGCGGTACAAGGGTATATGGGCTGGTCGTCTTTCGAGGCGAGGGAGGCGCAGAGCAAGATAAAGTTTGAGGAGCGACTTCATGACATGGAGGACGAAAAATGGGCCGCGAGGGTGTTTAAGTACCTGTATTTGAGGAGCGTGGACACGCGGTGGAGACGGAGGACCAGACAGCTGACCAAGCGGTACGGAAAGTCGGTAGGGGAAAGCGGGGTTTACACAACAGTTAAAAAGCAGGTAAAAGGCAGCAGAGACGACGAAGTGGGCACAGTGAATGGAAGCGAAAAAAACCCTGGAGACTTATAGGGCAGAGAAACGGGAAATTAAGAAGGAGCGATTCTATGGCAATACGAGAGGCAGTGCGTTGCTCTTCGAGGCACGGGCAGGGTGCCTGAGAACCCGAGCATACACGGGTAGCTACAGCCAGCAGGATGAAACGTGTGCATGTTGCGGCAGTGATCGGGAAACTATAGACCATATTGTCAGGAGCTGCACAGAGATACGGCCACCGCGGGGTGAGGGGGAAACGACGCTGGCGGAGGCTTTGGGATTTGGGGCGAGGGGGAACCTCAACTTCAAGGCCATAGAGGTGACGAAGAGGCGACTGGAGTGGTGGTGGAGGAAAAGTAGGGAAGGGATGGGTACGCAGGCGGAGTAATCATGCGGACGAGAATTTAGAACAGCGAGGGGAGAAAGAAGGGGGGTGGGGGCGATGAGTTTAAAACAGAAAAGAGGGAGAGATGGGAGGGAGGAAGCAAATCTATAGGTTAGCTGGGAGTAGGGCAAGTAAACGTAATAAAACAGGCAAGTCGGTTGCTGACAACCGACGCCCCGATTCAAAGGGAAAGCCACTAATCATCATCATCATCATCATGACTCCTAACCCGATGTCCTAACCCAATGCATAGAGGTGTCAATGGCTCAGGAGCAACCACTATGGATAGCATTTCTCGATGTAAAGGGAGCCTACGACTACGTAGATAGAAAACTTCTAGAGAGAGAGAGAGATAGAGAGAACAACTTTATTGAAGTCTCCTGCAGAGAGATAAAGCAAGGGCTCCGCGGAGCCAGCCTACTCTCCAACGCGTCGCTCACGTCTTCAAGGCTGTACCCTGCCGGCGTCCGCCGGTTCCGCGCCCGACGGGTCTCCGGAGAAGTCCCGTCGGACCCCCCGCTCTCGCTTCCCCACGCTTCTGCCTGGGAAGGGCTTCCTTGAGCTGCTGGGCGGCTTGTAACTGCACCGCGTAGTCCGGCGATGCAATCGCGTTTGCAATATTGTCCGGCAGCTGCTCCTGTGAGGCCGCCTCCACCCGATTGCGAGTACAGTCCCACAGAATGTGAGTCAAAGTTGCGTTCGTAACCGCGCACACACTGCACAAGGCGCTCTCATAAGCGTCCGGGCACACGTGTCGCGCCAGCGCCGGCGTGATCACCGAGTTGGTCTGGATCTGGCAGTAGAGCACTGCCTTCTTTCTTGATAGCTTCGGGTGTGGTGGTGGCCTGGTCCGAAGGCATTGCCGGTACCATCTCAGGATCTCGGTGTATTGGACGAGAGGTTCCTGGTGAATGCTGTCTTCGCTCGGTCGCCGCCGCTCCGCTGGAGAGACGGGGGAGGTGGGAGGGGCCGCCGCGCAGTTGGTGAGCGCGCGAGCGGCGGCGTCCGCCGTCTTGTTTCGGTTGGGGTGACCGCCCTTGTAGTTGTCATTGCCTTCCCGTGTGTCCGTGTGCGCCGGGAACCACCGCAAATATGTCGCCGGCACCGCTTTGTTCACTGCACTGCACCGCACATTCACAGCACTAGCACCGACGCTATTACGCGTGTAATCCACAATCGCCGAGCGGGAGTCACTCAACACTGTCGTGCATCCGGGGTCCGTGAAGGCCAGGGGAATTGCGGTCTCTTCCGCGTGCCGTGCCGACGGTACGCGTACACTGCAAGCACTGTACACCTCCCCGCTGGTGGCTCGCACCGCCACCGCGACGTAGGCTCCGGGTCTGCCGGGGTATTCCGCTGCGTCCACGAAGAGGTCCCAGTGTCCCCGGCGTACAACTCCGTGAGGGCCTGGGCGCTAGCAGTTGCGCGGGCTCTGTTGTGCTCAGGGTGCACGTTTCGGGGCACCGGGGTGATCCGGAGTCTCCGTAGGATACCTTCTGGCAGTTCCTTCGAGTCGGCTTGCCGGGCCGCACGGTCCGCGAAACCCAGCCGTGCGAGAATGCTACGACCGGTTCGTGTGGTTGTAAGACGTTCGAGCTGGGCCGTGCGCTGGGCCTCGCTGATTTCATCTAGCGTGTTGTGCACTCCTAGTGCCAGGAGTTGCTCCATGCTGGTACTGTTCAGGAGTCCCAGCGCCGCCTTATACGTTTTCCGAATGGCCGCATCGATCTTGTTCCGTTCTTGCGTCTTCCAGTAATGGTACGCTCCGATGTAGGTTACATGGCTGACCGCGAATGACAGGACCAGCCGGAGCAGGCTAGCTTCCTTCATCCCTTGGTGTCGCGTTGCCACCCGCTTGATGAGGCGAGTGGCCGTCCCGAGTTTGGTGACGAGGCGGTCTGCTGTGGCACCGTTGCACCGGCTGCTTTCCAATGTCATCCCGAGGACGCGGAGCGCGCTCCCCTTGGGTACGATCGTGCCGTTCTTCGACCGTATTGTAATTGCCGCAGAGTCCGCCGCCGCGCGTTGTTGGTAATCGCCCGGCGGGGGGACCACCAGGAGCTCGGACTTTTGCGGGAAGCATGTCAGGCCTGAGCCCTCCAAGTGTGACTCGCGCTCTGTAATGCCGCCTCGATGTGGCCGTCACTGGCCCCGGAGACCCACAGGCTGATATCGTCCGCGCAGATGGTATGGCGGACTTGCGGGATCTCCGTGAGCCGGTTGGCCACCCCGATTATTACGAGGTTGAATAGCAGCGGCGAGATCACCGAGCCCTGGGGTGTCCCTACGCTGCCGAGCTTCTTTAGCGGTAGTACCAATTCTCCGGCCCGGATTTTCACCGTCCTCTCAGACAGGAAGTCCTTGATGTAATTGTAAGAGCACCTGCCCATGCCCAGCTTCGATACCTGCGCCAGGATGGCAGAATGGCACACCTTGTCAAAGGCCTTTTGTAGGTCGAGGCCCAGCACCGCCCTGTTGTGGGGGGTGGGGGCCTTCACTTCGACCACCTCATGCCGTAGTAATAGCATGGTGTCTTGTGTGCTGAGCCTCTCCCGGAACCCCAGCATGGTATTGGGGTATAGCCCTTCTGCCTCTAGGTAACGCTGCCATCTATTCATTAAAACATGTTCCAGAACCTTCCCTACACACGAAGTGAGGGAGATCGGGTGCAGGTTCTCAATGCTGGGCGGCTTTCCTGGCTTGGGGATTAACACCGTGCGGGCCGTCTTCCACTGTGGGGGCAGCTCGCCCGTTCGCCAACACTTGTTGTAATACCTTGTCAGGGCCGCGATGGCACCGTCACTCAGGTTTCGCAGAGTCTTGTTTGTAACGCGGTCCGGGCCCGCTGCCGACTTGCATTTCAGCGTCTGCAGCACCACGCGAACTTCCCACTCTTCGACATCTCTGTCCAAGGACGGGTTGTCCGCTCCTTCGTACTCTACATGCCGTTCGCTCGGGGTACTTGGCAAATATCTTGCATTAATTCTTCTGCACGTTTCGCGCTCGCCCAATGCTCGGACGGTCGTGTGCATCGTCTGGGCTAGCCGATGTTGTTGATGGCCCTTTGTCCCCGTTTCGTCCAGGAGGTGCCGGAACAGGTTCCAGGTTCTCCCCTTGTGCATTTGCCCGTCCGCCTCGTTACGTACGGTGTGCCACTGTTGCGCACACAGTTCTCGGCTGTATTTTTCTATGGCCTGATTTAGTAGCGCCACTTTCTTGCGCAACCAGCGGTTCGTGCGCTGCGTCTTCCATCGCCGCTGTAACGATTGGCGGGCTTCTAGCATGTGGGCCAGGCGGCAGTCCACTTGTTGGATGGTTTCGTCCGTTTCCACCTCGGTGGTCGCGTTCTCGGCCGCGTCAGCCCGATGGCGTCAGCCCATTCGCCGATGTCCGTAATCTCCTCTCTCTGCTCCAGGTTGTCCCTCGAGGACTTGCCGAAACCAGTCCCAGTCCGTGATTCTGTGCTTGCGTAAGGTTCCGCGACAGACGGCACGGACGCGGGCAGGATCACCTCGATTATGTAGTGGTCGCTGCCCACGTTCCGCCCCACGTTCCGCCATTTCACCCCTCGCTTCGCTCTGCTTGCCGTTCGGAAGAATGTCAAGTCCGGGTTGGTGTTCCTGGCCGCCGCCGTGCCCAGTCGGTTGGGGTTCGCGGGGTCCGTCAGCAGCAGGAAGCCTGCGTCCGCGGCATTGTCCAGTAGGTCCTTTCCTTTCATGGTTGTTCTGCCATACCCCAGGTCTTTATGCGGGGCGTTGAAATCGCCGCATATCAGTATCGTGTTTTCCGGTGCCAACCGCAGCGCCTTGTGCAGGAGGGCCTTGAATTTTTGCTGCCGATGTGCCGGATTACTGTACACGTTCACTAGGAGAAAGGCCTCCTTCTTCTTTTTGCCAATCACCACCTCGGTCACGCAGTATTCGATGGTACTGCGTCCGAGGAGGTCTCTGTGTTCGATGAAAGTAATTCCCTTTCGCACGAAAGTGCACACCCCCTGTCCGGCTCCCTTACCGCAGGCCCGCGCACTCGGGGGGCTGGCGTGCGTCTGGTATCCGGGAAGGGACGGCGCACTCTCCGCGTGCGTCTCCTGCACCATTATTATGTCCGGCGCTCGGTCGATACTTCGTAAATACTGTTGTAGCACCGCCTTCTTGCACTGGAAGCCGTTGGCGTTCCACTGCCAGATCTTTAGCCCCGAGCTTGCTGCTGAGGTCCTGGCCATGTTGCTGTTAATTGCTGCGTGGGCTGGTCGTGGTTGCCTTCTTCCTTGCCGAATTTGCTCTGCAGAAACGTTTGTATCTGTGCTAGGGTGTCCTGTATGGCCTGCACCTTCTTCTCAAGGGCTGCGAATCTCGTGTCTACCCTGTGTTCGAGGGCCGTGACGCGGCTCTCGAGCCTGTCCAGCCTTTCCGTGGTGCGGCGAAGACGAGCCATCTCAACTGTTCTCCGTGTGGGCTGGGGCTCGGGCGTCGCGCCCCTCGATCTTGGGTCTGCGATTACCTCTTCTTCCCCTTCCGACATGATTGCTTCGGGGGATTACGGGCTGGCGGGCTTGTAGGGTTGCGGGGCTTGCGCTTCTCCCTTCGGGAATTTTGGTGGGGGCTGCTTCTGTTGTTGTGGTGCCGGCAGCAGCGGCGGCGGTGGTTCCTGCAGCCGTGGCTGTGACGGTGGTTGTGGAGGTTGTGGTGGTTGCCGTTGCTGGTGCTGGGCGTGTAGCAGTCTTGTGATTTCTGCCAGCTGTTGGGGTAGCTGTGCGTTCTCGGCTCGCAGCGCCGTGAATTCCTCGCAGGACACCGACGACCCCATTGTGTCTGATCGCTGCGTCGATCTCTCCCGCTCCTTGAGCGGCGTTTTGGACCTCGATCGGGCCTCAGGCGCCTTGGCAATATCGGCCCAGGCTACTCTCTCTCGCGAGCGTGACGTACTCTGACTTGGCCTGCTGTTGCCGCGACCGCTCCCCCGTCTGCTAGCAGAGCGACCCCTTGCAGAGAGCGCGCTGGCGGAGCGCCGCCGCGAGCGGCTGCGGCTGCGCCCGCGTTGTTGACTCAGCGGCGGGAAGCTCGCAGCATCCTTTCTAGGAATTCTGCTTCTCCTTGGTGACGTCATCTCTTTGCGTTCTCGCTGCCTTTTCTTTACCAAGTATGGCGTCTTATATCTATTTGAGCACCCCGGCGAGCCGGTTGGGTGTGACCCTCCACATAGTTTGCAGTGTGGCTTACATTCTCCATCGTGGTTTCCGCCGGGATTTGGCTTGCCACATGCGAAGCACACCCGTGCGTTCGGCTGCGGACAGACATCCGTGCGGTGGCCCACCTTTCCGCACTGCCGGCCGATCTCATAGTGCCGCCTGTAGAGGCTGCACCTGACCAGCACGGCGCCATATTTGATGGTTGTGGGTACTGTTGTCCCGCTGAATAAGATGGCCACTGTGGTTGAATAACCGATTCTATGCGCTTCTAGCGCAGTCGGGTTGCGGGGGTTTACGACATTGGCTTTGATTTCGTCTTCGGTGTCATCGGTCGAGATATTTCTGATCACTCCCTTTACTGTGTTGTCCGGGGCTGCGCGGTAAACGCTCACTTCATGGACCTGTCCTGCGATGTGAAGCGCACGGAGCTGGAGGTATCGCGCCTCTAGCTGCTCGTCCGAGGTGCTCACCACGATTATATTTTGCGCTACATTCGGGCATATTGTGTCTTCCATCGCTAATTCTTTTGGTATCCCTGTGGCCGCCATGATGGCCGACATGAGTAGTGGTGCTTCTATCCTGCCCGTATTAAGGCCTCCGCGCGGTCGCACAGTGATCTTGGTCTCGCTGCGCGGCATGTTGGTTGGCATGCGAGCTGCTCTCGTCAATGCTGCGTTGACCCGCCTAGAGAACTGGGCTTTGCTGGTAGTAGATTTTGGTGCCTTGGCGGCGGACTCACCGGTGGCTGGCTGTTTCATCGCCGCATGCTGCTGTAGTTGTCTTCCCGGTGTCGTCCCCCCGGCGATGTCAGTCGGAGACAAGTCCTCGCCTTGGACGGCGAGAATTGTTCGACCGGCGAAACGATCGAGCTGAACTTGCGGTGTCCCCTCTTCTCCTTGGTCGGGCTCTACGCCCATGTCCATCTCAGTTGCCATGGCTGTCGGCTCGGCGGCGACGAAGTCGACCGGCATTAGGCCTAGCGGCCGCGGGCCGGCAGGGCGGGGGGCCGTACTCGTGCTAGGCCTAGAGTAGGCTTAGCCCGGGAGCCACGCTGCCGCAGAGAAAATCGCCCGCAAGTCGGGAAATTCTCGTACCACTTGGTCCAAACGGGTATCAGTCGATTCCAGGAGTGGTACCGGTCACATTGGTAATGAAGAATCCACAGTATTGGCTAATTGGCACTGCAATAATCGATGAAATAGCAGGAGCCCACGTGAGGTGCGGCCGCACCTCATTCGATCGCAGCGCCACCTCCTCAGAAAACTTCTATGGAGCATACTTGAGCGGGAGGGATTATGCCAGGGCTTTATACAGCTGTTGCAGGGAATTTACAATGAGAGCGAGGTGCATATTACCCAGGAGGACCAAAAGTACCCGGGACCGGTAGTCACAAATAGAGGTTTAAAGCAGGGTTGTCCTCTGTCGCCATTGCTGTTCATGCTGTACATGGATAGACTAGAAGGAAAGCTTGAAGGCAGTAAAATAGGTTTCGATCTATGTTATAGCCGCAAAGGACAGGAAGTGGAACAACATATCCCGAGTCTGATATATGCAGATGACATAGTACTACTAGCAGATAGCAAACAATGTCTGGAACAGCTCAGAGATATCTGCGGGAAAAGAAGCCACTGAAATGGGGTTGGGAGTCAAGCGCAGCAAAGTCGGGAGTTCTAGTTTTTAATGACGACGCCCGTAACGAATCGGTATTCGTTCAAAAAGCAGCAATACCGTGGGTAACGGAATACAAATATCTGGGCATTTGGTTAAACGAAGGTCAGGCGTATCTAAAAACTCACGAGGAGCATTTAAGAATGACAGGCAGAAGAAACGCCTCTATCATGAAGCACAGAGCACTGTGGGGATATAACAGATATGAAGTAGTGAGAGGAATCTGGAAGGGAGTAATGGTACCAGCACTCACCTTTTCAAACGCAGTAGTATGTGTCAAATCAGAGATTGAATCAGGGCTAGAAGTAAATCAGAGGGCCGTAGGTCGATTGGCATTAGGAGCACACAGTAAAACAACAAATGAGGCAGTGCAGGGAGACCTTGGATGGGCATCCTTCCAAGTGAGAGAAGCACCGAGCAAAGTATGTTCTAAAGAACGACTTGGAAATATCGGTGATCAGAGATGGGCGGTGAAAGTGTTACGGTATCTTTACAAGAAAAGCGTGGACACAATAGAGGAAAAGAACCAGAAGGCTCAGGACAAAGTATATGAAACCTGGAATTGCAGGGGAAACGACCAAGGCAATGAAAAATGAAGTGAAAGAAACAGAGACAACGACCTGGAAAAAGAGGATGGATGCGAAGAAGTCCTTAGATATCTACGAGATCGGGAAGCAGGAGATCACAAAGAAAGGAAAAAGTATTCGATAATACCAAAGGGAGTGCATTGCTTTTTGAAGCCCGAGTGGGTTTCTTGCGTACAAAAACGCTTATCCGCGAGTCGGTACAGAAAGAACTATGCGCAGGCTGCGCAAATGAGCCAGAAACCATGCGACATATTGTAACGGAATGCAAACGTATCCGTCCAGACCTCAGTGATGGAGCCATCCAGCTTCCGGAAGCCCTTGGCTTTAAGGTTAGCGGAAAGTGAACTGGACAGCAGTAGAGGTTGGTAAAAGAAGGTTAGAATGTTGGTGGGAAAAGAGCAGAGAACAATCTGGGAAGACATGCGAACAAAGAAGTCAGACTAGCACAAAAATTTTGTAAAAGTATTTTTCTTTTTATTTTGACATTATTTTTTATTTGTTTTGTTTGTATTTTTGGCGAGGTGATTGTACAGTGGCGTTGCAACTAAGGCCGCTGTGCAACGCCACCCCGTTACAAAGGGGAAGCCACTAAGAATAATCATCATCATCAAGAAGAGACGCTCGTCTGGCCGACGCTGCCTGCGCTTTGAGTTGTAAATCAGCCTTCGTTGTCAGTATTCGTGCCAGAAAACTGCCAGAATATGTGGTCTATATGTTTTGACTCGATCCTACAAGCACAAAGTTGTTTAACGTACGTTGTTTAACACCCACGATTGCCTTTGCACGCAGCTTTAGTGGTCGTTTATTTGAAAAGCGAATGCGATAGCCCAGGGTTCTGTCATCTCGGGCAGAGTGAATGACAGCGTGATGAATTCTTTTTCCGCTCTTACAGCATTTTCGTGGGATATCGCAGCACGAAAATATGCTTTTTAGATGCGGAGCGTCTTATGCTCAGGGGTATGTCCCGCGGCGTCGGCGGTGGTCCGGCGTCCGCACACCACCGTTTCTTGGACAATCCCCTACATGGGTACGTGTTATAGAAGAGGAACAACAACAACAACAACTGCGGTTGTGCTTGCGCTTGACTCCGTGATTCTTCCGATGAAGTAGGATGGAAGCAACAGCCCCGTCGGTGAGTGTGCTGACGCAATTAAGTGAGAGCATCAGCGCAAACACTAACAGCAATTACATCCAACTACAATCCAGGGAATGTGTATCGATCTCGTCTTTACCAACTGCAACGGCGACGACTACATACAACCGCTGCTACGAGATCCACTGACTGTGCACTTCAGCGACCATAAGGCCGTCATACTCAAAGTAAGAAGACGTGCAAACCTAAATGAAGACCTCTAGATGCCACTTAAATCTCGTCTCACTCGCGTATATACGCATACAATAAGGAAAATTACACCCATTTCCCCGTAGGCAACCATAAGTAGGATATATGAGCATTACGGGGTTCACTACATTTCCACCAAATTTGGCTACCAAACATAATGGAAACGCAAACGGAACCCCTATGACGCTCCGCATCCTACTCATGGTTCCCTTCGGGGAGATGGGTGTAATTTGTTTCCCTTTTAAGTTGTTTCGAACGCTCTGGGTATCCCTTGTGCGCGCGCGCCTGTGTGTGTGCGTGTGTGTGTGCGTGCGTGTGTCTGCGTGCGTGGGTGCGCGTGTGTGTGTGCATCTGTGTGTGCGCGTGCGTGTGTGTGTGTATGTGTGTGTGTGCATGCGTCCATGCGTGCGAGTACTCGCACGTGCGCGAAAACAGCGTAATACCGATAACCTCTCGTGTATTGTTCATAGGCAGGCGAGTACGATAGTCAAATAATATGCTAGCCTTCAACGGGTATGAATCAATCATTTTTTTGCGTTTTATTTTAATATGGTTACGGGTTTCAAGTACCTATATATACTGCAATCTCGTTACCAAAATATTTGCCGTGAGTGAAAAAGTCATGGTTTTCCGCGATGCGTGTCACACCACTATCGACTCTACATATGTGTATTTTTTCGAAAGACTGTTTCTAGATTTCTAGATTTGTTCGGGTAATATTGTGCACACAATTTGTTGGTATGACATATTAAGGGCATTATTTTTCGGTGAGAAGTTAAGGTGATCACTAATATCTGTATCCACAACATCGGCTGTAAGTAAGCTGTTCAGGATATCGTGAATAAACACATGAAGTAGAGAACAACCAATCGTAACTCGGGTAAAGATTGTTATGACATTATTTAGAACCCGTCCATTTATGGAAGACTGGAAGTCTCTCTGTGCGTTTGTATATGCAAGAATTCAAGCCAATAAACGGCACCAGCACGTACGTTTACCCTGCCGATTGCGGAAGAAATACCACCAGCCATTCTGACAGTATACACTTCTGATGCTGAAGTATACCATGTCTCTGTTAATAATATCGCGGTAAAAGCTGAGTCAAACGTTTCAAGTGGTGTTGCCATGTCATCTACTTTATCTGTCAAAGACCGCACGTTTAAGAGTGAAAAAAGAAAACGGCATAGGGGGTAATTCGCGTTTACTAATGGTTGGATTTCGGTCGGTTGAATTCCCATAATTTGGTTCTTGCTCGGAACGTTCCAAACAACATGTACGAGATTTTCAGAAATAAAACCGGAAAACGTGTTGTATTTTAGAACCATGCGTGACTACAAAAAATAATACTGCTGTGCAACGAATTCACTTATGCGTCACACCGGGCATATTCACGTCGAAAATTCAAAGGCACCAGTAACTACCCTAATGGCACCAGTAACTGCTTCTAGCTTTCTCCTGCATTGGTGTGCGGTAACGTTTTTGAAATCAAACGTCGTACACAGGCTGCGAAGGCCGAGTTTTCGTCCTCTGCACCCGCCCGCGTCAGGGAAAGCGACCTTATGCTATGCGCGCCGCGGTGCGGCGAAAAACGCTGCCACGACCTCTTTTCAACTTCCGCTCTCTCCGGGCGATTGGGAGGGCCGGCCGGAGTAACGGCGCGCCACCGGTAGCCGATCGCGGAGGCCACGGTCTGACCTTTAGAATAAAGCCAAGGTGTAGGTTGCATACATAGTAGAGCTGGGCGTTGGTTAAAAGTTTTAATCCGATTAACCGGCTACCTTTAATCTCAATTAATCAATTAATTGGTACCATTGGTTTCGAAACAAAAATGACCAAAAATAATATTTTAATGGTATCCATACAACAACAACAACAACAACAACAAACAATAATATAATAATAATAATAATAATATTAATAATAATACTTTATTGCCCTTGGTTGTGACAATACAGAGTAGCGGGCCCGTCAAAGCCGATTTGGCTTGAGGGACTGCGCCCGGCAAGTCGACGAAGCGAAACAAGTGAAAGGCAAAGGGTACATGTAGTCGCCGAAAACTCAGAAGGAACGCAATAAATAAGCATAAGCATGTATACACGAAAAACTCTTGATAGGTTCAATAATGACATCAAAATTTTTAAGTAGGTTATACAGCATAGCCATTCAACGCTTTCTTAAGTTGCATTTTAGAAGATGCAGCAAAAATATAATCTGGCAATTCATTAAACATTTTTGGGACATAGACACATCTTCGTGCCATACCGTATCGTATACAAGAACGAGGGACAACAAAACGAGGGTGATTTCGTACAACTCGAACAGACTTATGTTCAACCTTGAAATCAGGAACCCAAAAATGATTAGTAGCGACCGTCCGAATAAAGAGAGCATCAAATGAGGGCAAACACAATTGTTTGAAAATGTCGGTAGAATTATACATGGGAGAACCGTAGGCTATAGGTTTTAGTATGTTTTTTAGCATAGCATCAACTCGCGTTTTCCACCGTGAGGAACAGCTAGCAAAAACAGTGATCCCATACCTTAACACACTGTATGCGAGTGCATGAGCTACACTTTTCTTTATATGCATGGGTACAAAAGTTTTCAGGTGGCCCCACCAATACCGCCCTCAATGTGTGTATGCCCAGACTTTACTTTCACCTCTTAATATTAACATTCCGTCCGTTATGCAGATGTCCTGGGAAGCTCTCCCTGTTCCCCTAACCTTTAATAACATTTTTCCTAACAATGCGAAAAGGCTACCTACACGTCTACTAACCGGTTTGTTGAACGACTATCTGTCTAATTTGGATACATACGTGGTTGTAGCGACTGATGCGTCTCAACTTGAGGAGAGAGCGGGTGTGGGGGATTTTCAGTCCACAACTCAACTGGTCGTTTTCGATTCGCCTACCGGACTTCACCCCAATATTCTATGCAGAGTTTATGGCAATAGTCATAGCATTAAAAAACTACCTCCCCAAATATTAAATGTCGTAATTGTGTCTGATTCATTAGCTGTTTGCTCCTCTTTGATATCCCCCAAAAATTCTGCTCTTCTTCGCACATTTGGTTATTTAGTTCCTTCCCACTTAAGAGAAATCCGCTTGATATGGGTGCCTGGGCATAAGGGTTTATATCTGAATGAAGAAGCAGACTCTTTAGCGAGGTCAGCACTAGACGGCCCTCCGTTCGACGTCTGTCCATTTCCCTCTATACTGGCCGGAGCACGGATCCGACGGCATCAACATCTGGCGAGGAGGCAGGAGGATGCCATCACCTCCCTCGATGATTACGCCCATTTGGCATATGCGTGGGACTCCCGATGTTGCGAATCTCGCCAATGCGAGGTTACTTTAACTAGCTTACGTTGTAGAGTTCCGCAGCTCAACTTCTACATGCACCGCGCTGGGCTCACCTCCTCTCGTCATTGTGCTCTTTGTGATGAACCCGAAACCCTAGAGCATTTTTTCTTACATTGCCGCGGCTTCTCTTCAATGAGAAGAAAATACCTGGTGGAGCCAATTCACCACCTTGGACTTACCCTTTCAATGCCAGTCTTACTTTCGTTCGGTGCCATTTCGCTTGGGTCTCCCCACAGGAATTTGGTTACGGCCGTCCACACCTACGTCTCAGAGACTAGGCGCCTACCCTGTTAGCCGCTCTTCTTGTACTTAGACGAAATAAGAGCCTACTGCAAAATCCCACATAGTCTTCTCTTGCAAATTCCTGCATTCTACAAATTCCTTTATTTGTTGTGCAAGTATTCTGATCAACAATTTTTTTTATTTATTTATTTTTCTTTTCTCCAAAATTTAGTATCCTAAATTGGGCACATTAGCCCCAATATATCTCCCGATCCTGGCCAATCCCCCAAGTGGGTACGCGCCACAATCAGAAAGGAACAACAACAACAACAACAATTACTGTAAATAGATCGTTCCACCCCATTACATCGTTCGTTTCACCTGTGTCCTGCCGCCGCGTAGCATTTTGGTGGAGCGTGCGGGGTACAGTCCCATCCCGGCCCGAGCTTCACCTCGCCTCGACTCATGAGGCGATCTCACCCTGGCTCTTGGAAAGCGTCGGCCCGCCCCAGCCCCGGTGAGCCATGGACGCGACCATTCCCCAGCCCCGTGTCCCCTGCCCATGCCGCGCCGAGACCAAAATGAACTGACCAGCCACGACCAGACGTAGAGCCGACCGACGTTCCCCCGCCCAGATCTCCGGCGCTTCTCCGAGGGCTTTGGATGCTGCCTCGTGGTGTCGGCGGTGGTCACAGCTGTTCCGGGGCCCGTGATTATCACGACCATCACCATCATATGCGCCGGCCAGGACTTCACTGTATATTCTCATCCCATCTCGTCCTCACCGCAGCTATCGACGTCAAAACTTTCCGGCTGTGCGTCGACATCATCGAACTCGCACTGGTTGCTACCGACGGATTCGCCGCGACGGTAAAAGCCTTGCCCCGAAGAAAAATTGACATACTGGTGCGACAGCTTGTGGCCCAAGAGCTGCCTGGAGCTACCCGGTTGAGAGGCCCCAATAACAAAGCTGAGCGTCGTACAAGCACATCGAACCACACAGCAACTGTATCCTGCATTTGCACTCTATTAAACAGCACACAAGCCACTTTACGAAGTTTGTCACAAACAAACGCTAAATGATGTTGCCATGATAATGCACAGTCAAACAGAATTCCCAGGTACTTTACATATTCAACGTATTCAGCAGGGTTACAATTGCAAGGGTGAGTAGGACAATGCAAGTACACAGGAATATCAATCAAAGTAGTTTTTAAAGGGTTCCGGAAGCAGATCAATTTAGTTTTATTGGCCTTTATAGTAATTCTATTTCGTGAAAACCAACCTACAGCATTACTTATGTCACTTTGTAGAAATCTTATCGCTGTTCCATAATTAAAGGAGCCATGAAGACAAAATACAAGTTGGGTTTATTAGAAAGACTGCTTAGGCCCGATAACAATGATGCCAATATCATCGCAATCTTTGAACAAATAACGGAGATATTAAAGAAAACGTATGAAGCCAAGGCGACCCCCTAGCCAATTTCCAGCAACTTTTCTATGACGTCACGGAACCTTGTTTGTGCGATTGGCGGCCGCCTAACTGACCTGTCACGACGACACATGACTGGACGTCTGTAATGGGGCCTCTAGTTCTATTTGACCGCATCACTTGAATGCTAACGTGCAGTTCACGCACTGAAAATTATGTTTTATTGTAGGTCCGTATGACGTTATTCTTGCTCATAACACGTCACTGTGGCGCAAAATTTGAAAGTTTTTAAATACTTCTTGCTTTTTTTCCGTTAAAAAAACATCTTTTGTGGCTCTAATGGAGCTGAGTGAGATACTGAATCCTAGTTCTTTCAAATTAAATGAAGTTGTATTTTCTCTTCATGGCTCCTTTAAGATGTTTAGCAAGTAGTACGGTGTCATCGGCGTACTGGAACACCTTGCATTTATGAATTACGGACGGAAAATCATTCATGTAAATATTGAAAAGCACAGGAGATAAAATTGATCCCTGTGGTACACGAGTTAGTAAAAGAAGAGGACTGCTAAATTCTAGGTTGTTATCTGTAGTTACGACCTGATACCGACCACTAAGATATTTATTCAAAAGATCATAAAATGGCCCCCGGAAACCTGATAGTTGTAGTTTTTGTAACAATATTTTGTGGCAAACAGAGTCGAACGCTTTATCTACATCTAAAAATAAAACACATGCAAAAAGATTACAATCAAAGGCGGAGTATAATTCGTCTGCAAATTCTTCCAGCAGTGTCATGGTTCCTCGACCAGCTACAAAACCAAACTGCCTAGGCGAAATGACCAAAAATGTTTCAAGGAAAGAAGACATCGTCATCAATAAGAATGTTTCTAATATTTGGGAAAGGATTGGCAGTATGGATATGGGCCTATATGAATTAACATTATTTTTGGGCCCGGCTTTGTAAAGAGGCCGGACAATGGCGGTTTTTAAAGGTAAAGGAATGTCTGAACCATCGATAAAACCGTTTAGTATGAAAAGGACAACCCCCGATAGAGCCTCAAAATTCCTACGAAGCGTATCAATCGACATTCCGTCGCAACCGGCAGGTTTATTCGAACGAAAGCTGAAGACGATAGATTTCAGGTCAGACTATGATAAGCGCGGCAAAAATGCTGACGAAGGCAAAGATTCCTTAAGCGTGCAAGGCCCGTCAACAATATTGGAACATTGAGGAACGTTTCTAAAAGCACATTGAACGCATCTGCGACCTCTATCGGATCTTCACGGAAGGATTGAAAAACTAAACAGTTACTACGTTCCTTGCCGCGTAAACTGTTCACAAGAGGCCACCTCTTTCTGGGATTCTTGGAGTGTTGATTGAATTGATTGAACAAATATCGGCGCTTGGGTGCCCGTAAAAGGGCAACGACTCTGTTTCGCGCAGTTTTATGGTGTAAACGTAAGGCATGGTCTTCAGGTGAACGTTTCACACGCTTCCACAACCAATCTCTGTACGAGATAGCCTGAATTATCTCGGAATCTATCCAACAGCAATCCTTACGGCGTTTTTTGGACACAAAAACCGTGCTGGAGTGCTCAAATTCCTTCAACTTTTGACATAAATGTCCGTATGCGGTACCTGGGGAGCCGTTCAACATTAAGGTTGACCAATCGAAAACAGACACCATGGACCATCAAACTGTTTTTTGTTGGCAAAAGAAAAACGAATGTTAGAATCATCAATACCTTCCCTGTTTATGCCCTATAGTTAAACTCTGGTTCGCTGAAATTGCGGCACGCCACAAAATAATGGTCAGCCAACTTCTTAGTGATGACGTAGGAGGCAAGAGAAAAACTTTCGGCCCTGATAAAGATATGGTCCAAGCACGATGTTACTAGCTTATCGCAAACCACTTCTTCACGTGTGGGAACATTATTAGTGCTCTCAAGACCGTGGGAAGACAGCAACGATAGATAATCAGCAACAATATGCTGGTCAGGACGCAGTATATTTATGTTTAGGTCACCGACCAAACATAACTGATCCGCTGTGCCGAAACTCTTAAAATTTTCTTCTAATTCTAGCAAAAACCTTGCGACGCTGTATGAAGGAGGACGATAAATTGCGAAAAGTACCATAGAAACAACACCATAGGCCACTTTAATAGTAACGGATTCCGCGTGCGTGAAAGTAGCATCAATGTACGCTACCTCAAAATGGTCGCGGACAAAAATAGCAATACCCCCGCCACGGCGGTTTGGTCGTGTTACAACGTAAGATTGGTAATTCGGAAAGGTGAACAAATGAATTGAAGACTCCGGAATGTTTATTTCTGTGATAACGAACACATAGACGTATCCAGTGGCAGCTTCAGCGATACATTTGAATTCAACCCAATATTTGCGCAGACTACGAATATTAATGTTCACGATGGTAAGATCCCGTCCGAAATTGCTGTTACCCAAGTCATCTCTAAGCGAGCTGAAATTCACAAACTCTTGCGAAACAGGAGCCATGCAATTTATTGTATCTTAGTAATGTCGGACAGTTTGCTTACTCGGATAAGGGGAGAGTCTTCATTTTTTTTCGCGTAGATTTTGCCTGCTTTCGTCCAAGCAAAAAGATAGCCTTTGTCGTTTGCTGCCATTCTAGTGCGCCAGTAGAGATCGCGTTTGAACTTAGTCAAATTTTCGTTAAAGAACAGTTTTGGCAACGCCCCCGACTGGTGCAACGGTCGCAGTTTACCACGTGAGGCAAACCAAGTCTCCTTGATTGAAGCTGACGCGAACTGCACCAGAACTACTGGAGTCGTTTCACGCTTAGCAGAAAGTATGTGAACTGTCACCACGTCAGCGGTAGAAATGCTTTGTAGCTTTAGTGCGACGGCTAGTTCTCAACTTTTTTCTCGCAAATCTTCATCTGGTTCAAGTGGTAGTCCATGAATCTCAAGGTTTGCTCTGAGGTTATACTGTTCGCTGTCATTGACCTCTTCTTGCAGTCGCTGAATCTGAATGGCTTGCTCGAACACAGTTTTTTTCAAACCATTCAGTTCTTCTTCCCCTTTCGAAATTTTCAGCTGGTTAGCTTTTGCTTGACCTAGTACAGTATCATAGTGCTTCGACGTGAAATCCACTGACTCCTGCAATTCCTGAACGTGCCCAGACAACCCTGCGAGTTCCGCTTTGAGAGAGAGCAGAGAATCTACTTTGTCATGCAGCGCTGGCAGGGACTGCAGACTCTTTCTAATCTCGCGAAGTTCGGTAAGCAAGTCAGCCTCAGGGACAGGACACTCGTCAACCTGAGAATTGTCAGACTGAGAGGCCGCCCCCTGACGCTTCTTACTGGTGCGGCAAGTCTTGCACACCCACACATCCCTTTTTGCTTGTCCCATGGTTGTAAAAGTGTTATCAGCAATGCCTGGGCAGGTTTGACCGATAACAGTGGCCACATTCGGAACACTTCATAAATCTGCCATCACCCGGCACCGGCACTTGACACACAATACAACTGGCAGGTTCTGTCATTGTGAAAGACAACTTCACAGTTATGCAATACCAGTGCAGTCAGTGGCAAACATCAAGCAGAAAGATGACAAGTTAACAGAGAACAGTGAGTACCTGTTGGAGTAGAAGGCGTCAATATCTGACAAAACTTTCACCGTCGACTGCGAGGCACCGATGACATCCGCCCCCTTTTAACGCCGGTCACATGGTCCAGGTTTCCTACCGCTGCGCCGAAGTGCCACCAAACGGAGCAGAATGGTATGGTCCACCGAAGAGCAGTCACAAAAAATCGCCAGCGAAGAAGCCCCGAAGTGTCGCAGGCGTCAGCAGGTCACCAGGTCAGCGTGATAATCAGGAGCTCAATCGGACAGCGAAGCCAGCGGGAATAATCTGTTGGAGTAGAAGGCGTCAGTATCTGACAAAACTGTAATAATAATAATAAAAATAACTTTAATAATAATAATAAAATGCTTCTCCGCCCTATCAGTTTTAATTGCTATCACCTCTGAGCATACTTGCATTGTTTTCTGTTGTAACGTCAGGCGGGTTATTTGAACAAAAATATGGTCCTCGACACGCACACAATTTCAATGCGGCAGTCCTGTTTCGGTTTGCTCACAAGACTTCAACCGATTAAAAAATTAATAGCAACTAAAGCATTAATCGGAAAGTTGATCGATCAATCGCCCACCCCTAATACATAGTCCATTCAAAAGCACCACATAACATTCAATGAGCAGCAATTTGTGCCTTTCGTAATTCGCACTGGGGACAAAAATTAAAATTTGCCACAATATGCTGCAAACACCTCAAAGACAGGAATGTAAATGGGACCACCAGCACTTTATTTTCCGTGGGTGTGTTGATAATAGCTGAACTGTTTTTGTACCACCTTCAACAGTTATAAGGGGACAGTGCAATCCCATTAGGTGATGCAAAAGCCATTGAATGAAGATATATACTTGCTCTAAGGGCACTGCATGCAGTTTTTGTTTCTCTTCTAATAAAGCCTTTGCACTTTATTGAGTATAGGAGCCCCACATCCATGCATGATAGTTTTGACATAGATACATTGCTGTTACCTAACTCTGTGCTTGTGATGTCGACTCAGAAAAAACTTCACTGAAACAAACATTGAAGCCAACTTATGTGCCGAGCCCTGTTGCACCCAACCCTGACTCTTTTTTTTCAGCAAATTCGATTGCGATAAAAAGCTGTGCCCAAACAGCCTCGTATCTTTTCAAATTTCTTTTGTGCCTTATACTACTCACTTTTCCTCCATATATGTTAGCTCTGTATGGCTAGTGTTAGTCTCACTTGAAGCTTACAGCCTACTTATTAGGTGAGGCCATGCAGACTTTTAGTGGGTGATGTTCTGGATCTCTCATGTAGCTGACCGATGTGAACTTTTGGGCGACTTCACACGTGTAAAGTGCAAAATTTGGATGAGAGACAAAGAAGGATGACATGAACAAGTGCTACTTCCAACTAGGATTTATTGGTAAGACACATTCGCATATATACAGGCAAAATTTTGACAAGAGACAGAGGAGGATGAGAGGAACAAGTGCAAATAAGTATTATGATAAAGTTCAATCGTGTATATAAAAAAACCATGTGCACATCAGTAAAAAAAGCCAATTCTAGCACACAGAGCAGTCATGCAAAGGCACATGATAATATTTGTGACACAGCTCATGCCCTGATGTACAAAATATAACTAGGTCGGAACTTTAGGCAAAATGCCCATTTTTTCTTGGAGTCCCTGTAAAGTATATTCAACATATAAGCCTGAACTACAGGAATTGAAATTTAATCAACTATTGATCATGCCTATAAGGGCTTCATTTTAGATTCATGCCTATATTGGCTTTTTGTTGCCCTAAAAATGCCTTTTTAGGCTTGCCGAGTCCATTTTACGTAACGTGTTGCCCCAAAACATACCATCAGAGTCCACTCTTCAGAACCTATACCTGCTATCAATGTGCAAAGACATGAACATTCACAACTTAGTGACTCATCTAGACGGGTTATTACATGTGTCTAGATTGAAAAAGTGTGAGGGCCACTCCAACTAGAAGCCTTTGGAGAGAAACTTCCTCCTTTCGGAAACAGTGAAAGGAAGGGAGCAGATGCACCGGCAACATTGAGGGCAGAGATTTTTGAGTCTTAAGAAAGCAGCAGGACCTGAAGGCAGTGATTTGGCAAGGAGTCTGGTATGGTGAGGGGAAAATTTGGTCGGCAGGGTGGTTAGAAGCATTCAGGCTGTGTCTTTGCAATCACCAGATAGAAATATTGAATAGTGACCATGAATATGCTGGAAGACTCAAAGCATCTTCCTGTCCCAGTGCTTTACTGCGCTGATTGAGCTAGTGTACATGTGTGTTCCTGCGTTGGGCATTTGCAGTTTTGTCAGCACAATGCACAGTTGAGAGTTCAAAGGCCATTGGAGTGACAATAGCATGAGTGCACGTGAATATTGACATCTTGATGGGGAAGGCTTGCATAGGGGACTCGCCCTTCTCTCAGTGGAATGGCTGCTTCTATGGGCAGCACAAAGGGGGTCTCGGAAATAGTAGTCATGGGTGTATAACGCCATGGGAAAAGATGTTTTGGGCAGGGTAGCCTCGCCATAACAAATAGAAATACAGCGCTATGACCACTCACAGCTAGATGAACTTCTCTTCGCTCTGATGTACCGTAATTACCCGATTCTAACGCGCCCCCGATTCTAACGCGCACCCGATTTTCTCGGCAAAAAAACTGAAAAAACTTGCACCTCCGCTTGTTACGCGCACGGAACTTTGTGAGCAAGAAAAACGAATGCGAGAGAAGCAGGCGATTTATTCCTCGAAGTAATCTCACTCATCTTACTCCTCGTCGCTCTCCGCTGACCACAACATCTCGTCCTTGGTGGCGTCAACCGCGTTCGCGATACCACACTTCATAACGGACGTTCAACCATGGTCGATGGGATAGTGGCCCACGCCTCGCACGCCCATCCTACGAGCTTCTCCAGAGGCGCACGCTTCAGCCGACCGCTCGTTTTGAACGCGTGAGAGCCGCTGCTGCCACTGCTGTTATCAAGCACGCAAGTGGAACGATTTGACGGTTTGTGTGAACGCCGATAGAAAAGCCTAGGCGCCTATGCTTCCTGCGTCCGAAAAATCGTTGCGAAAAGTTTTGGCGCCATCTTGAGATGGCGATAGCGATGGGCGGGACGAAATTTTCGTTGTTTCGGCAGTTTCGGTTTCGTATCCGATTCTAACGCGCACGCGATTTTTCGACCTATTTTTCAGGAAAAAAAGTGCGCGTTAGAATCGGGTAATTACGGTATTAAGTTTGTGATGATACTGAGCTGCGTGAGTTCCTGCACTACGAAAACAGAGGGACGATTAAATACCACGACGCTGCAAATGGCTTATCTGTTAATATTCTCGTCCTGCACCATCACTGGGTGTAATTAGCCCAGGTAGGGCAGTTACAACTGCACGAGGTGCATATAAGACAGGCTCACCACTTGCTGTAGCTATAAGGCCTGCGACGTGCAGTTATCAAACTTTACATGCCTTCAGCTTCCTGCTGATTTACGATTTAAAGTTTGCTCTTTTCACCAGTTAGGCAATGTATAATAGTATGCATGCAATATGTAACAGTATGTATGTAAGGCACTTGTATTTGGAAGCCCGCATTATACAGCTGCCTGGGAAAATTGCAGCCCGTGCAAGCATCGCACTCAGCCACCAAGAGCGCAGACATCGAGGGCGATAGCAAGCTTAGTGCAGTGGCTTGGCTAATCTCTCCTTTACCATAAAACAAATTCTCCGTTAGTGGGACTGACCTCTTCAGCTTTCATTAAAGTTTTTCTTTCTCTCTGTCATCGTGGAATTCGTAGATATACCGGAACACAGTGAACTCGACCACGTCTCGTTTGCGCAGTCTCCTGCCGCCGAAATAACAAGCCGAATGTGGTACGTCCAGCTTGGCACCCCAATGCACACAATCATTTCCACATCACTGAATTCGCTGCATCACAGCACGGCATATCCTCGCTTGGTAAACTCTTTTGCTGCATGTAGTTGCTGACGGCAACGTGACTTGTATACTTGTAGGATATGGGGGCGCACAATTAGTGGTGTCGCACTTCGTCCTCGATTCTTCTGGGAGAAAATCAATGTCGTCAATCAAACTGGGAGAAAATCAATGTCGTGTTGTAGCCGTTTCACCGGCGAGGGCTCAAGGTGACGGCTTCATTTGTGAGCTGGCTCAAAGAAGCAGACAACACGACGCGGGGGGACACTTCGAAGATACACTTACTTGATTTAAGTAACCGGCCACGACAACAAATCACGCGGGTATCATCTACGTTCAAAGAAACCAACTCGGGCGCAGAACACATTCCCAGGGCAAAATGATGCAATAAAAACAATAAAAAAGAACGGCGAAGCGACCGTACCGCACTCACACAATCACCTCAACGTGCTTTGGCTGCAGCCTTGGGTGAAACTAAAGGAAGTGACCAACTCGGGCGCAGAACACATTCCCAGGGAAAAATGATGCAATAAAAACAATAAAAAAGAACGGCGAAGCGACCGTACCGCACTCACACAATCACCTCCACGTGCTTTGGCTGCAGTCTTGGGTGAAACTAAAGGAAGTGACGGCTACGTTGACAGAAACTCGGGCGTCAAACAAACGCCAAAGCGAACCCACGCTGCAGAATGGCGCTCTTGCGCAATGGTGATAAAAACCACCTTACGGCAGTGCATAACGTCTTGATGCTATGCGCAGTGCCTTCGTGATACAAGTAAAAACAACAAAAAAGCCCATTGCCCAGGAAGTGACGAAAATGCCTTTATCACGTGACTTTTGGCAGTGACGTAATGACCCCGATCTGTTGATGGCCGTAGAGAGCGTCCCCTTACAATTGCCCCCATCAAAAGAAGTGTTTTGGGAGAAAACACTTCTGGTGAGCGGTTCGTTTGGTGGTAACGGGGCTTGGTGGTGCCGGTGAGTTTGGACACATGCATTTCACTTGGAGTCACCAATCGCACGACCACACTTCAACATCATAGAGCGCCACTTTCTTTACACAAACCACAAGGTCGCACAAACCAATACTAAAATAGAGATCGTTAAGAATGCAGTGCGCTCCATCTCTTGCATCACGTATGACCCGAATGAACCATGGCCTAATTCCAAATAGAAATACAAATCTTCTCAACAATTCAAACCAAAAGTAAAGTTGATACTGCGACTTTTCCCTAACACAGATATACAAACACCTGCTTTTCTGTGTCCTCTCATTAAAATATTTTCGAAAATTGCACCGCTATTTTTTGTCCTATAACATCTCTCCCTTTATGCAAAATATTCAAAAAGTGCAACACTCGTTCACTGTGCTACAATATTCACCTGTAATCTTCACACATCACTATACCACACACAAATTCTCTATAATTATGCGTTTCAACATGTCCGTTTTCCAAATTGGTTCGGTTCTGGGCCAGAACACTTCCTTGATGTCAACCTGTTTTGGGGACTGCGTTTCATCTTCACCTTTTTGCGCCGCATCCATTCCGCACCCTTAGCGAAGCTATCGCTTTTGTTCTGAGAGCCAGCTCCACTCTCATCGCTGAAGCGCCAAAGGCACGAAGCCTGGCTGAACGGTTCCGCTTGAAACCAACGCCTTACGGATACATCCGCTCTTTTGCATTCGCGAGCGATTCCTCGGGCCAATTTGTGACCTCGAAGTGAGCGGGACAAATTAGGTACTTTTCAACTTGCGCTACCAGTCTTGCGGCCCTACTCAGGCCCTTTATTCTTACTTTATTTCAACTCAGCGACTGATTTCAACACCAGGACCTGTTGCAACTCATCATCGTACACCGGAGAGCAGCATTTTGGCTTGTGTCAGTGCTTTTTTCACCGAATATCAGACTCTTTCAGCTAATGGGTGTGCTAAGCCTACTTCGAGCGCTGTATGCGCTGCTCGAGCGTGCCCAATGTCGGACTCGACAGCCGCCACTGGAGATCGCGACGATGCCCGGCGACGATGCCATCGGAAAGCAGCGAACGAGGTAGCTGTAACGACCTCCACTGCAGCGCCATCACGCCAGCCTCTACGCAAATCCGCACCCAAGCCAAGTGCGCTTCCCAGCTAGTTTTACATCCCCACGGTGGTCTGAAAATTGCCAATGTAGACCGGACGGAAATTTCTCTCGTCTCGCCCAACTCCGTGAATTTCACTTGGCGACAGGCCAACCTAAAAGTGCATTTCGACGCCACACAGTACACTGCAACAATTAGCACTCCGTTCGAGAACACAGCGAAGTTTCTGAGCCAAGTGAAACAAATTAGGTTGGGCTACGTAAACCACCCCGTACAAGTCTATGCCCTCGCTCCTGATCACTCGGTCAATGGGGTCATCCGAGTTGTGCCACTACGTTTCTCCGAGGCTGAACTCTTGCAAAATATAGATCAATCCCAGTGTGAAATTTGCGCATGCAGAAGTTTGATTGGGTCAGTCTAACCTGGTCGTCATCACATTCGCTGGCGGCAAAGTTCGCTATTACATGACCCTTTTCGGAGTGGAGTACCCGTGCTCACTCTACAGAAAGACGATTCCGGTCTGCGACGTATGCCATGAAGTCGCACATCAGGCGACGGCATGTCCCCAGCCAAATGTAAATGCGTACCACCGGTGCGGCTTACGGGATCTCCAGGCTAGACACACCTGTAAATACAATTGCACACCCTGTGGACGCTCCCACCTGACCGCTGCCAAGGGCTGCCCGAAACGCTTCAGGGTGCCGTTCTTGCTGAAGCGACGAGAATCTGCCAAGCGCCGATTGGAAGAGCTGACCTCGATGGACGACCTGGATCCACAGCACGGAAGACGAGACCGCTGCAGTATCCACTTCTAGAGAAGAGAAAGCCTTTCGGGTTTTCAATTGAATTCAATTCTTTATTTTTTTCTTGAAGAGAAAGGGGCTGGAGCTATAAGCTGTGAGTCCAGCTTGGCAAAGGCTCCAGCCCCGTATACAATGGCTGCAGTGTCAGCGGTGCGACACTCGTCATAGGTAAAACATAATTGAAATAACCATTACACAACAAAAACACTCAACATAACAAAAAAATTCATTATACATATCGTCAGCAGACCTGCCTAAGACTGTTTTTAGGATAATATATGATGTTGCTGACAAACTCTAAACACTCTTGCTGTTACCCAAAAGTTCAGGGTCTTTTTAAGCAAGAAAAAGGTATTGAGCATCAGAATAAAAATGATTCTGGGAAATCCAAGGAACACACTGATGTCGATAAAATAAATGAGTTCCGACGGTGCTACACAATTCCTGGCAATGTAAAATAATATACGAGTTGGGATGGGAAGTTACGTCAAAATTTTCTGATTGCAGCCTGTTAAGCAGGACCGGCAGAATATAGGTTAGCGATTGTGTGTCATAAGTTGTTCGGGCAGTAGGTACAAACCATTTCTCTGCATGCCTTGTCGGAAGAGTTGAACTTTTTTCTGTCAATTTGGACAAACATCTAATGAAGTTTTCATTTTTATTAGTGAACGATTTATACCTTAATTAGCAACTGGTAATTATATAATGCAAACACAGTAAGAATGTCATATTTTAGAAAAAGCTGGCTGGTAGACGAAAGAAAGGGTATATTTTAAATGCGCCGAATAGCTCTCTTTTGAGCAGGTGTAGTTTTTTTAAGTTAGTGATTTCTGTCTTACCCCAAACTAAGCTGCAGTATTGCTGAATGGAGTATACCAGTGCATTGTAGACCAGTAGTTTGATTTTCTCGGGAAGAATATGCCGCATTCCATTCATTACACCAACCGCTGAAGACATTTTAGATTGAATATAGTCAACATGGTCGTTCCAAGTTAGATTCTTAGCAAAAATAACGCCAAGTGTCTTTACGTTGTCCACAATTTCTATTATTTCGCTGCCTAAACAAATGTTGAGGTCGCTCAGTGCTTTCCCCCCTGGGCAGGTATAACACCACTTTTGTTTTATTGCTATTTATTCTTAAGCCGTTTGCATCTGCCCAGTTCTTCAATTCAACTAGTGCATCATTTACTTTTGCCAGGAACAAAGCATCCATGCCAGGCACATGCGATAGACAGACTTTCCAACATGCATGGGGCCGCAACAGGTCTACAACTCCGGCACGAAGGCAGTCACGGGACCAATCACTGGCGGGCAGGAATCCATAGCTTTGGGCAGCAGCACCAACGGCCGGTGCGTGTTGAGGTCGAGATCCAAGTGCCGGAACCCCACGCTAGTGAAGGGCAACCCCAAACTGCTGGGCTGGGCGGATCAATTTCCAATCGTATACCACAGCGAGTTTCCCCCCTTTAGAACAGGAAAGTAAGGAACGCTGTCAAGAATGTGGGCAACTTAAGTCCCCGATAGCGAAAGTGAGGGAGAAATAGAAAAACAATTCTTTGTTAGCCAGGGTGGAGGCTGTAGAGGCCAAGGAGAAAACGACATGAAGAGCAAGGTGGCCAAAAGCGACACCCAGCCCCTATTGCCAAAGCAAGACGATGAGACTACAACTACGCCTACATTGGAAGAACTCACGTCGGCAAAACCTATGCAGGAAATCAAAGATATAGTATCGCAGCTCACAAGCCAGGTATCGCAGCTGATAGCGCAACTGAAGGAATTGAGCTCGAGGGTAGCCAAGATGGACACGTTGGGGGCGAACGGGAATACTCTTGCTCACAAAACCAGTAAAGGGGGGCCTTAAGTGAAGACAAGTGCGAAAGGGAGCTTCACCGCAATGAATCACAGTCTCAACCAAGATGCAGTGCCCAACTAATGAAAAATCGGGCGTAACGGTACTTCTTCAGTGGAACTGAAGTGGCATCAGAGAAAAGTTTGGGGGAGTTGCACGAGTACGTGGAATCTCGACTACAAACCAGATGTACTAGCTCTGCAAGAGACAAATAAAAGACCCAGCCACCCCGGATTTGTTACCTATACAGATCCTATGTAGAGAAGAACCGGCCGTCTTAGTGCGTAACAGCATCGCATCTACCCAACACTTGACTGCCCAGAAGGGCTGTGAGCCCACCCTGATTGAGATACATACCAGAAGTATCGGAAGTGGGGAGAATATGTTTGTGCTCAACGCGTATTGCCGACCAATCAAGAAAGGTCTAGATATCGCCCCTAGCATTCAAGACGCCGCGACGGCGGCAGGATCTCCATCATTGCCTATCCTGGGTGACTTTAATAACGCTCCTCACAAGAGGTGGGGATACAAGTTTTGCTCGAAGAGAAGAACATTGGCTAACCTTACTGACCACTTTGACCTCGCCCTCCTCAATGAGCCATGCACTCCTACCCGTACAGCCACAAGAACCTCAAGGGACACCACACCATAGTTATCATTCTTAGCTGGGAGAAGAACTTCAACTTCAACCCTCGATGCTACACAGCAGAATTGGGGAGTGAACCTGGGCTCGGACCACAATGTGCTACGTATCACGATCAAAGGACCGGCGTTTAAGGCGAGGATGGGGACGGCACGAATCACGAACTGGTGCAAGCTATGAACAGAGCAGGAAGACTGTTCAGAGTAGGAGGTACAGGGGCGGTCGTAGAACTGGTAAAAGGTGTAGCTGGCGCTGGTGGACAGGCACACGGAGAAGATTGCCACGACGCACCAGACTGCATGCATCGACGCCCGACTGGCGCACGTCTGGGAAGCCAGACGCAGCCTCACAAAGCGCTGAAAACAGCAGCAATATAAGAAGAAACTGCAGAAGAACATGAAATAAATTAGAAGCAAAGCAGCTGAGTATGCCGCCGAGCTGTGTAAAGAGAGTTGGCTCAGCCTCTGTTACGGTGTGCGAGGGACACTCTCTACTCGCAAGACTTGCAATTGCTCCGCCATCTCATTGAACCACTGGCCAGAAAAAGCGCGGCAAACTAACCATGGCGCGCACATTAAACTACGCAGGAGATGCGAAGAAACTAATCGAAGAGGCCAATATAGACAATTTGACAAATCGAAGACAATTTAGTTGGCAACCGATACCAACCGGGCGCGGTGTATTTTCATCCAAGTTAGATGAACTAGGTTACGTGACCAGTTTTACCAGACGACCCAAGAACTGCGCAATAAAACAGTCACGTGACTATCCAGCACTCTCGCCTAATTACTATCCTGAATACGAGGATGGTGTCATGGGTATGAATTATCACATTTAAATTGCTCGATTACTCGAAATTTTAGGGGAAACTGCCAGAATGCCTAACTCTCGAAACACAATACGGGCCCGAACGTGGGACAGACGGGTGGCGCTGCTGGCGCTGTTCAACAGCGCCACCCGCGGAAGAAAATTGCAAAAATCGTCGGGACATGCCCTGGCGTGTAAGTGTGGAGAACGCGTGTTTCCGTGTTGTTTAAAGGGGCAACCTCTCGTTACCGTGATGGTGTTAGTCGTACGAAAATCACATTCTTTTGTCAGAAATTAGGTCCGGGCGCACGCGTTCGGTTTTGTTATTACCTAATATAGGTACTTAATTCATTATTCGTTAGTTATTGATTTGGTTAAAGTCAAATTGATGTACCCAGGTCTTGTGAGGTACCAAATTAATGTCTCGATAAGGGGAATCACATCGGAGAAATTAAAAATTGCCTATTGCTTATTGTTTCTAGTCATGAGATAGTTACGTGAGTCAAAAATTAGGTTAAATTTCAGAGTAATGCCGAAAGGGCTTGGGATGTATCAAATTTATTTATTTATTTTATTTATTCATACTGTTAGCCCAGGGGCCGGTACAGGGCGGACGTACAAAAGAGAACATGGAGACAGTAACTGCCGCCTCAGACGCGAGTGCAACGCAGAATGTGTGCGAAACAGTATGCTGTACAGTATGCGGCCCAAGTAAAGTATTCAGCTGCATTGTGCACAGTTTCAAAATGGAAAGGTACAAAGTGCAAGGGTACACAACAATAAGCAACTCTTACACAACCGCAATTCAGCCAAACTGGATACGACACATATCTGCCGTATGGGCGCGGACCCCTCTATAGGGCCAAATTATCAAGAAGAGACAGCACTATCCGCTTCTATGTAGTGTAACAAGGATTTTTCAAAGTGCGCTAAGGAGTCTGATTTAGTAATTTCTGGCGGCAAATTGTTCCAGTCTTCAATTCTGTTGGGAAGGAAAGAGTGTTTAAATGTTTTAAACGAGTCATTATAGGCATTAATTGGTTAGCGTGACTACTTCTAAGTGTACCAGACAGTCGAGGTTTCAAATATTGCTCTGTGTTAAAGTTAAAGTAGTTACGGTGCATTAAGAAAAGAAACTTTAATCTTGCTACTCAGCGCCGTGTTGCGAGAGGTGGCAGGTTTAGTTTATTTAGCATGGCAGTAACCGAATCTCATGACCTGTAGTTGGATAGAATAAACCTTGCGGCCCTCTTTTGAATTTTTTCAATTGTTTCACTTTGGTATGTCTTCGAAGGGTCCCATACGATGCAGGCGTATTCTAATAGTGGACGGACCGTGGTTGTGTAGGCAGTCAATTTGGTTTTCGTAGTTGCTAGTTTCAGGTTCCTTCTCAAGAACCACAATTTCTGTTCAGCTGCACAACATAATTTATTTATATGCGTTTTCCAATTTACATCTTCAGACATTGTGACCCCCAGATACTTGAAGCGAGTGAAACGTTTTAAATTCTTTCCAACGAACTCGTGATTGAAGGAGAGAACATTTTTAGTTTTGTTTGTTATACTGGCGAATACTGTTTTGTCGTAATTAGTTTTCATATTCCATTTCGTGCACCATTCATGGATTGTTTGCAAAGCTGAATTCAAAGTTACTTGATCACTGTGACTGGGTATTTCCGAATAAATTAAGCAATCGTCCGCAAACAGACTAACTGTGAGCTTTGTGTCAATACTATCTGCAATATCATTGATATAGCACAAAAATAAAACAGGGCTGAGGACACTCCCCTGTGGTACCCCGGACTTGACCTCTAAATGAGTTGATTTCACTCCCTTAATCTCGACATATTGCGATCTGTTCGTGAGATATGACTTAACCAAGTTAACGAGGTTCTTATTAACTCCAAAGTGAGTAAGTGTCATTACAAGTTTAGCGTGCGGTACGAGATCAAATGCCTTCGGTAAATCCAAACAAACTAAGTCTATTTGACCTGAATCGTTTATTGCACTAGCGAAATCATGAATTGTCTGTAATAGCTGGTTTACTGTTGACAGTTTGCGTCTAAAGCCGTGCTGGTTTGGAAAAATTAACTTAGAACTTTCGAAGTAGGTAAAAAGACTTCTAGATAGTATATGTTCCAATATTTTACAACAGGTGCAAGTATTTGAAATAGGTCTGCAGTTTTGATTGATTGATTGATTGTGGGGTTTAACGCGCCGACGCAACGCAGGCGATGAGGCGCGCCGTAGTGGAGGGCTCCGGATTAATTTTGACCACCTGGGGTTCTTTAACGTGCGCCGAAATCTCGTACACACGGGCGTTTTTGCTTTTCGCCTCCATCGGAAAGGTCTGTAGTTTTCAATATCATATTTGTTCCCACTTTTGTATACAGGTGTAGCTCTTGCAGTTAGCCAGTCATCAGGCAGTTGGCCTTGATTTAATGACCCGGTGAAAATTATCACTAAATACTTAGCCACCCACTCTGCATACCGCTTCAAAAATTCGTTCGGAATGCCATCTGGTCCAGGGGATTTCTTTACATCGAGGTCCAATAGAAGCGAAAATATTCCTTGTTCTGATAAGACAATGTCCGGCATGTCAGGCGGTTCGTAAGAGCTGGGTGTGGGAGAAGCGTGCACGGATGATTTTTCGGAACGAGTAAACACAGAGTGGAAGTATTCGTTAAATCTGCGAGTTATTTCCGATTCGTCAGTTGTAATATGTCCATCGACTGAAATATATTGGACCGTTTTTTGCGAAGGGAAAAGGTGACGCCAAAATCGCTGTGGGCAGTTAATCATAAACTGGGTCAGAGTTTCTGAGTAGGATTTTTCCTTACCTGCTGACTATTTTTGCTTAAAGGTACGTGAAAGATCCCTAAGATCAGATCTATTGCTCGCCTTGTTTTTCCTCACGCGTTTTATTTTACGTTTTGAATGAATCATGTCTCTATTAATCCAGGGATTGTATTTCCTAATCGGTTTTACTCGTTCAGGAACAAAGTGATGCAAACAATGGTTTATAATATCTTTGAATTGGTTCCATAACAGATTAACATCAGACGCCTCTTGGAAGGAGTACAGTGACAATTCTAAATAATCAAGAATACTAACATCGTCAGCACTGGAAATTTTTTTGTAAGTTATAGTTGGTCTCTTACCATGTTTGGTTGACAACAATTGTTTTATAGAAACCATAACCAGCTTATGATCGGAAATACTTTCTTTAATTGAGACATCGTATTCGGACAGCCGGCTATCTAAAAATACAAGATCAAGGGTGGATTCTGGAGCTGGCCCTACCCTAGTTACACCTTGAACACACTGCGTAAAGTCATAAGTAAATGCTATGTCAAACAAAATTTCGCAGTGTTTGAAATGTGCTGTGTTTATTTCAAGTTTGTCTCATCGTATCCCGGGAAGATTGAAATCACCTGCGATAATTAACCGAGTTTTATCAGAAGTGTTTGCATACAAAAAATCTTGGATCGATTTTAAAAAGGAAAGAGGAGCATTCAGCGGGCGGTAGACTGCCCCGATAACACAAGAGATGCCGCTCAGTTCTGTTTTACACCAGCCACTTTCACAATCAGGACTATTAGGCATTGGTACAAGCCTTAGTTTTTCTTTTAAAATGATTGCGACGCCACCGCCCCGTGTATCGCGGTCTTTACGTATCATGTTATATGCGGGGGGAATGATTTCGCAGTCTTTAATTTCTGGTCTCAACCAGGTTTCCGTTACGATGACTATATCAGGGTTGTATTCAAAAAGAAGGCGCTCGAGATCCTCTGTTTTGTTTGATAGGCTGCGCGCATTGATATTGACTAACACCAGGTGCCCTGCTACGTTGTTACAACGTCAATCTGAATCATCTTTTTGCGATTTTTTCTTGTCTAACTTTACCTTACAATCCTTTGCGTCATCCCACACGAATGTTTCTTTTTCAATCGTAATTTTGTCACGCACTAGCTTTACTTTCAGGCCCCTTGCCCTTTCCTCTTAAGCACTTTCCCAAAATTTGCGTTGTTTTTGCAGCGTGGTCTGTGGCAGATCGTTTGCGATGAAAATATCGCTGCCCTTTAGTTTAGCACAGTTCTTAAAAATCATAGCCTTTTCATTGCAGTCAAAGAATCTCATAATTATTGGTCACGTGTTACCATTACGTTTTTTTTCCCAGCCTGTGTATTCTTTCAATTGTTGTAACTGAGACACCAAGGCGCTTTTCAAATACACCGGTCAGGACTTTTTCTCTTAGCTCGTCGTGAACTTTGTCCGCGCTCTCCAGAATTCCAAAAACTAAAAGATTGTTACGACGACTGCGCTCTTCAAAATCCACTAGCCTGTCCTGCTGACACTCGATAACAGTTCGCCTATTGCCTATGTCGTCTTTCAGCTGTGCAATTTTCGCCTCATTTACCTCGACTCTTTTGAGTGCAGTTTCAATATCCGAGATTTTGCGGTTCATAACATCGAGTTGAGCTGAGAATGCCGTTTGCGTTGTTTTAATTACTTGTATGTCTCCAGCGATGGTTTTCTGTCCTTTCAAGAGTTCTCCAAGCATCTCATGCACAGTTTCAGGCCCAGGATTGAGCTCTACATCCCCAGCCCATAGTAACAACATTGAAAGACACTGCAAAGCATTTGCGGCAAGCACTTTGGGGCACGGCACAAAAATAATAAATCTGTTTTCACTTCTGTAACATTTCACAAATTTACTGACCTGGAATACCAGAATAACAGGTTCAGTTGTCTTCATCGGGAAAGCTTCGCCGTGCCCACAGGATGGCTCGCCGATCACTGGTCTTATGTAGTCCGTGCAGCGGGTTTTCGATGCGGTCAACGTCCCGTGCGCATGCGCCAGTCCTTCCTAGGAGGCGGTGTCCCTTGTAGATTCGATGAAAGGGGCATCAGGGTAGCATCCGATAACAAGGCCCGTGCTTGAAGCTTGCACTGCCGTTGTAACAATGCACAGCAAAGCCTGGAATAACAGAATAACAGGTTCAGCTGTCTTCATCGTGAAAGCTTCACCGTGCCCACTAGGGACATTAATTTATTACCGCGTCCAGCAAATAGCTAATAGTCCTGGCTGGGGCCCGCGTCGTCGTCCTTGCGCCCGTGGTAGCTGGAGGGGCTCGGAGCCCCGGAGGAAGACTTCTTGGGAAGCAGCTCCACAGGGATGTGGGGAAGCACCCCACCCTCGTAGATGGTAACGTCGGCGAGCAGCTCGCTCAGCTCCTCGTCGTTCTTCGATAAAGGTCTCGATAACTGGTATCACGTGGGACAAATAAAAAATAGCTACCTGGTTGCACTCAAGAGAGAGTCACGTGAGCACTCGATTGGGTTAAAAGTCAAAGTGAGGGCACTGGGGCTGTGAGGAATCAAATTAAAGGTTTCGATGACGGGAATCCCGCGCGAAAATTAAAAATTGCTACCTGGTGAAAGTCATGAGATAGTCACTTGAGTCATAGATTATCTTAAAAGTCAATGTGATGCCACTAGGGCTTGTCGGGTATCAAAATAAAGGTCTCGATGAGGGGAGTCACGTGGAACAAATTAAAAATTGCTTCCTGGTTATAGTCATGAGATAGTCCCATGAGTCATAGACTCACATTCCCACCAACTACCGGGACATTCCCACCAACTACCGGGAGGCTCGGGGGCCCGATCCCTTCCGGGAAAGCAGAGCCAACGCGGCGAAGCTCATTGCTGCCGTCGTCCCCCTAACTCCAAAGTGCCATATCTAGATTCTCTTACCTAAATCATTGGATTATCATTGGAGTTGCCTCTACTTGTTTACTTGAAACTTTATTGTAGCGAAAAGCTTATCGAATCATTTTTAGTGCGGATTTCCACGGCTTTTATTCACGTATTCCATTTACCTGTGACCCCAGCAAAACAGGAGCTGTATATTCGACATTGGTGCTTGCGTAATCAGTATTTCTCGTTTCATTCTCTCAACTTTTGACTGCGACCGCTCTGTGCTCGCAAAATACATATAAAGACACATACAGGAATATTCATTTTATATTTTTAGAGAAGAACGTAGCCCGATTTTTTTTTGTGTGTTGCGAATAGCCTACGTGCGGCGAATGAATCTATTGGTGTATGTTCACCTCCATTTGAGATTTATTTGCGCGTTTTCTTTTAGCCTGAAGAAAAGCACAGGTCTTCGGTAAACACCTTGGCATGTTTTTATCCCAGGCTTTTCAAATGCTAGTGTTCTGAGTATTACTATTGCTACTTTGTAAAGTAGGTAATCTTGACAACTCAAGGAAGAATGAGCTGATCCAATAGTTTACATTTGAAACAGGTTGAAACAGCGTCGCTTGCATACACAGGGCATCGATAAAAATATCATGCAGTAAACAAAATATCTCGCAACAAATATTCAACCATAGCAAAGGGGAACAGTGGTACGTGATTTAGTAGCTTCACATAGACGCAATTTTCGTGCTCAAAGAAAGTAGCAAAATACATGCCCGCCGGGCGGTACCCGAACCGACGACCTACACAATATGCGTCTGGTACGATGACCGCTACGCTACTGTCGGGGCGGTTCTCCCCTCCACTTTGTCGGGTAGTTTTGTTAAGGTATTAGTTTCCTGTGGTTGGGAGTGGTAGCCAACGCCACGTGGACTACTCGGGGTGAAAGGGACCATCCTTTTAATTTTCTGGCCGCGGCTCAAGTGTCTATGACAGGTGAAGAGTTAATGACCAGCGTTGAACCCTCTTACGCTACCATGGTATATATATATATATATATATATATATATATATATATAGTCTGAAAAGATAAAAACTCACACAGAGCGCGAAAAAAACAAGGTTAGTAGAGACAGAGACACTCTGAAGAAAGGGAGTCCTCTCCCTGAAACGTCAGTACACTTATTTTTATTTTCTACGTCTTTCTCGTTTGTCTCTGTCTCTACTAACCTTATATATATATATATATATAGATATATAGATATATAGATATATATATATATATATATATATATATATATATATATATATATATATATATATACGTAAGCAGCAATTCAACAGCATTTATTTCATACCTATGATGTGATTACTCGTGTTTTAATAAACCTTACAACTCGCATAAATAATTCATGATGAATAGGTGTGATGCGCGTTGTAAGGTAGCATGTTCACAATAACAAGCTTTTTCCGCACATCACGAAAACAAGCAATTCAACACCGTTTATTTGACACCCATTATGCAGGTACTCGTGATGTAATACACCTCATAGTAAGTCACGTGACTAATTCATGATGCATTGGAGTCATCCGTCATCATAAGGAATCATATTCGCCATGACAAGATTCTCATACACATCTCGAACACAAGGAATTAAACAGCGTTTATTTGACACCCATGATGCTAATACTCGTCGTGTAATAATCCTCATAGTAAATCACGTGATCAATTCACGATCCATAGTAGTCATGCGCCATCAAAAGGAGGCATGTTCTCTATGACAAGAAGTTTTTGCGCATCACGTAAACAAGCGATTCAACAGTGTTCTTTTCATACTCATGATGCCAATACTCGTGATGCAATTAACCTCATGGTGAGTCACGTGACTAAATCAAGGCGCATGAAAATCATGCGACATGTTTGGGAATAATGCTTGCAAAGACATTTTTTTGCACATACCGCAAACAAGCAAATGTATGGAGATCATTTGATGCCAATGATGCTTTTACTCGTGAAAAATACACGTCATGGTAAGTCACGTGACTGATAAATTCATTCGTAGGAGTCACGCCACATCATAACAAATCCAAGTAACAATTTTTCGACACATCATCAGCCTCTTTCTCGCATATGTAACTTTCATTATACATTCGGGCTGGCGATAACAAGCTGTAAGGCATCACTTTGACTTTTAACCCAATTTATGACTCACGAGACTATCTCATGCCTATAAATATGAAGCAATATTCAATTTGTCCCACGTGATTCTCTCATCGAGACATTTAATTTGATACCTCACAAGCCCTAGCGGCGTCACTTTGACATTTAACCCAATTTATGACTCACGTAACTATCTCACGACCACAACCAGGAAGCAATTTTTAATTTTTTCTACGTCTTTCCGTCATCGCGACGTTTAATTTGATACCTGACCAGCCCTAGTGGCATCACTTTGACTTTTAACCCAATTTGTGACTCACGTCACCATCTCCTTTCCTTCATCAGGAAGCAATCTTTAAATTGGAAGCAGGAAGCAATTGGAAATTGGAAGCAGGAAGCAGGAAGCAGGAAGCACCAGGAAGCAATCTTTAAATTGTCCCTCGTGATTCCCCTCATCGCGACCTTTACTTTGATATTTAAAAAGCCCCAGTGGCATCACATTGACTTTTAACGTAGTCTATGACTCACGTGACTATCTCATGACTATAACCAGGAAGCAATTTTTAATCTGTCCCGCACGATACCCGTCATCGAGACCTTTATTTTGATACCCCACACGACCTAGTGGCATCATATTGACTTTTAACGTAATCTATGACTCTCGCCACTATCTCAAAACTATAACCAGGAAGCAATTTTTTATTTGTCCCACGTGACTCCCCTCATCGAGACCTTTATTTTGATAGCTCACAAGCACTAGTGGCAACGCATTGACTTTTAATCTATGACTCACGTGACTATCCAATTACGATAACTATGAAGCAATTTTTATATTGTCCCACGTGATTCTCCTTATCGAGACATTTATTTTTATACCCCACAAGCCCTAGTGGCCTCGCACTGACTTTTAACGTAATCTATGACTCACGTGAACATCTCATGACTATAACCAGGAAGCAATTTTTTATTTGTCCCACATGACTCCCCTCATCGAGACCTTTAATTTCATACCTCACAAGCCCTAGTGGCGTCACATTGACATTTAACCCAATTTTTGACTCACGTAACTATCCCATGACTATAACCAGAAAGCAATTTCTAATTTGGACCACATGACTCTCCTCATCGAGACCTTTAATTTGATACTACACAGGCCCTAATGGCATCACATTGACTTTTAATGTAATGTATGACTCACGATATATCTCATCACTATAACCAGGATGCGATTTTTAATTTGTACTACGTATTTCCCCTCATCGCGAACTTTAATTTGATTCCTCACAAGCCCTAGTGGCGTCACTTTGACTTTTAACCTATTTTTGGGAATCATGTGACTATTATCATGACTATACCTAGAAGAAATTTTTAAATTGTCTTACGGGATTCCCCTCATGGAGAACTTTATTTTGGTACCTCACAAGTCCTAGTGACGTCAAATTGACTTTTAACCCAATTTGTGAATCACGTGACAATATCATGACTATAACCAGGACGCAATTTTTATTTTGCGCTACGTGATTCCGCTCATCGAGCCCTTGAATTTGATATCTCACAAGCCATAGTGACATATCTTTGACTTTTAAGCCGATCTATGACTCACGTGACTATCTTATGACTTTAACCAGGTAGCAATTTTTCATTTTCGCACGGGATTCCTCTCATCGACACCTTTAATTTGGTACCTGACAAGGCCTAGGGCCATCACTGTGACTTTTAACGCAATCTAGGGCTCACGTGGCTCTCGCATGAGTGCAATCGGGAAGCTATTTTTATTTGTCCCACGTTATACCACTTATCGAGACCTTTAATTTGATACCTCACAAGCCCTTGTGGCATTACTCTGACATTTAACCCAATCTATGACTCACGTGACTATCTCATGACTGTAGGCAGGAAGCAATGTTTAATTCCCCCCACGTGGTTCCCCTTATCAAGACCATTAATTTGGTACCTCACAAGCCCTGGTTACATCAATTTCACTTTGCACCAAATCAATGACTAACGAATAATGAATTAAGTACCTATATTAGGTACATAATTAAACCGAACGCGTGTCGCCCGGACCTAATTTTTGACAAAAAATGCGAGTTTCGTACGACTAACATCATCACGGTAACGAGAGGTTGCCCCTTTAAACAACACTGAAACACGCGTTCTCCACACCTACACGCCAGGACATGTCCCGACCATTTTTGCGATTTTCTTCCGCGGGTGGCGCTGTTGAACGGCGCCAGCAGCGCCACCTGTCTGTCCCACGTTTAGGCCCGTATTGAGTTTCCAGAGTTAGTCATTCTTGCAGTTTCCCGTAAAATTTCGAGTAAGCGAGCAATTTGAATGTGATAATTCGTACCCATGACACCATCCTCGTATTCAGTATAGGAATTAGGCTAGAGTGCTGGATATTCACGTGACTGTTTTATTGCGCAGTACGTAGGTCGTCTGGTTAAACTGGTCACGTAACCTAGTTCATCTAACTTGGATGAAAATACATTGCGCCCGGATGGTATTGGTTGCTAACTAAATTACAAATCGCTCTCATGTGTTGTTCACTGCGTGTGTCCTGGATTATATTGGTTGGCGCCTGGATTATATTCACTGGCGTTTGGATTATATTGAGCGGGAAATCCTGTAGATGGCACTGATCAGATGCCGGACTCTATGTGTGAATTTCGGAGACACTAAAGCACGCAGGACGTACTGCTGCAAAGAAAGAGGTCATGAAACAAGCCACCAAGCAATCGCCTAGAGCCATCTTAGCGCTGGACCTAAAGTGACCGTTTGACGTCTCCCGCGCTAGCATACTAGCCAACCTGCAGGCCACAGGCTGTGGAGAGCGGCCATACAACTATGTGCGGGATTGCCTGACGGGCCGCAGCACTCGAATCAAGGGGGACGAAGAGGTATCTCCACGTATAGTGTTGGGAAGTAACGGGATCCCACAGGGATCCGTCCTGTGTACCTCCTCGCATTAATATGGCACTCTTGGGCCTGCCCAACGCACTCGGAGTAGTCGATGGTTTGGGGCACACGATACGCCGGCATTTCTCTCTAGACTACGAAGGCGGGCTCCACAGGATGGATTCAAGAGACGCTGCAAGCAGGCGCAGATGTGGTTGGTAAATACGTGAAGGAGTGTGGACTGCGATGTCGCCTCAAAACTCTGAACTGGTGGTTATCCGCCCTCCGAGACAGAGAAGGAAGACGTGAATGTGTTCCTAGAGGGCGAAGACATCGTTCCAGGACCCAGTGTTAAGATTCTGGGGCTCACCATCCAGGAAAACAACAAGGCAACTAAGTTCAACGTCGACGTGCATGGACGGCATGTCCGCAAACATCTTGTTCAGGCGTTCGGTTCGTCCGTTCTTCTGTGGGTGGTGCGCCGTGGTCTTTCGGCGATCCGGGCTACTGTACCGTAGGACGCCTTGCATAAGCTCTGCAATGAACGCCGTTCCGCGGTTCCGGATTAGGGCTTCAGGGGCAACTTCTTCAGAACTCCCCCTAGAAAGAGCGGCGGCCTCTGCGTAGCGCGTCATGTAGTCTGTCGCTACGACAATCCACTTGTTCGCGGCTCGTGACGTGGGTAATGGGCCTAGAACGTCCATTCCGATCTGTTGGAAGGGCCTCGATGGGACGGCGATGCCCGTTCTACATGGGGCGAATTTCGTTTGCGAATTCGCAGCTGCGGCGCCACTCGTGCACCAAAACATTCTATTCTAGTTGCTATGGCGAATTTCCAAATGTTTGGAAGAGTGGAACTTCTTCTGTGAACGCCGCTTAGCAATTGCAATATGTCGCATCAGTGAAAATAGAAAATAAATCGTTGTGCTGCACGGGCGGCGCCGCAACTGAGAATTCGCCGGCGGAAGTCGCCCCATGTAGAACGGGCTTCACAGAGTGACGTCGGCTGTATGGCGGGGCCAGTATTATCTCGTCTTGATCTTTCCGAGTGTGCGCACCGTGCCGAGGTGCCCTGATGTTGGTTCGTCGTGGCACAGTTCCAAAATTTCGTCGCGGAGGCAAGTGAGGATGACGAAAATATACTTCGCCGCAGAGTCTCGTAGTGTGGCCGAAGTACTTAAAAAAGCCATGAAGACAAAATACAAGTTTATTTTATTCGAAAGATTTTGTGTTTTATAGTGCCCCCAGCGCTTGTCCGGATGCAAACGATGCTTTATTTACTGAGAAATTATTCAATTTCAGATAAAATTTTGATTTTTCCGCCAAATTGTGCGTTTTCCTGGTCTGCAATGACATCACAGGAACGGACCACTCTGCAGCCGATTGCGGAGCTCGTTTACGCTTAGTCAACCAAGATGGCGCCACCATACCGTGGCAAGCCATTTTCTGCATTTGGTTTGTTTTTGACCGTATTTAAAACTGGAGAAAATACTCGTCTCATGAAACAAAGTGCTCGCTCGACAAATATGGTCACTTAAGACACCGTTGTATGTGTCAATCGGCCAGTGTCGTCTGAGACAACCCCAAGGCCCCGCAGTACTGTGCCGCTAAACCATAGTGCGCGCAGTACCAACAGCAGTACGCATCGGTGCGTGTATGTTTACGTGTGATTTCGTAACTTCCACGGTTTGTTCTACGATTCTTACTGCTTTAAAAAGAATGTGCCCTAAATTTAAGCGCAACTAGCTCGTTCGGAAAGCTTATAGGCTCCGCCTCATTGGCGTTTGCTTTTGCCGGCCTCCGCCAATCGCAGAGCTGGCTGGTATGACATCATAGGTTCCGTTGCGGGAAATGAGCTAGTGGGTCGCATGGCCATTCCCTTTTTTTTCTAATTATATAGCTTATTTGCGCCAAGTTTACCTTAAAAGTTGTGTCAGTATGATTCTAACGACGCAATCTTTTGAATGAACCAAACTTGTGTTTTCTCTTCGTGGCTCCTTTAACAAGCACAGACTTTTTCAGGCATGACGCAGCAGAGTTACGCTGGAATGTCTTCGGCACGGCGACGTTGCGTCCTTCGAGGTATGTAGTTGATCATCAGGGTCGGCTCGTTGCTGAACGGTTAGGTCACTTTCCGTCACGATGCCGAGGAACACGGCGTCTTCGTCTGAGTCCTGTGGCGTACGGTCGACAGGGATGCGTGAGAGGCAGTCGGCGCCAGAGTTTTTCCTGCCAGATTCGTAAACGACGGTTACGTCAAATTCCTGAAGGCGCAGGCTCCATCGTCCAAGACCGCCCTTGAAGTCCTTCAAATTTGCGAGCCAGCACAGCGTAATGTAATCTGTACCCAAGCAGCAGACGCCAATTGCCAATGTTTGGAACCAATGGAAGCTCATGGCCTCCAAGCTATCGGCCACTAATTGGTAGCTCGGCTGAAAGATTGACAGAGCGCCAAGCAAACGGCGACCAGAAGTAGCGTCACACGGAAAGCCCATCGGAGGCCGAGCTTTAGCAGACGGATAAAAATGCATTTTGGCCACGCGCTTGTTGTGCGCGTGGCGTGTGCAAACACGACGGTTAGAGCGGAGAACAGGCCACGACGCAGCAAAAAGTAGTTACCTAAAGAGGCCCAGCACCATGCCACGAAACAAAGCATACTCCAAATAAAGTACAGCGTATTCAAAATAGTGGGCGAGATAGTGTTACATGTCCTCTAGGAATGGGTCATTTGTGTATCCCAACGCAATGGTGTCCGTCGGACTACTTGAGCGTTGTGCCTTTGCGCATTCTTTTTCTTTGTGGCTGGGCTGGAGGACGGACGCGTCGCTCCGACGGCTGCGTCTCTTTTATGGCATTGAAACCGCCGTAGTACTCCTGTACGTGTCCGTGAGGTGCGTGTTGGTGTCAGCGGCTGTCTTTGAAGTATACTTGACTGGTGGAACAACATCGTTTGCCTGCTGCGGGCGGCCGTTGAAAACGTGCCACCATTTCATTTTTTTGCGCGGTACGAGTCCTCCCGCCCGTTCCCGCCAAAACTTCCCCTGTCGTTTACAACGATTGGCGGTGTGTAAGTGTTGCTTAGCGTTGGTTCTTTCAAAGTATTAAGTGGTCACATACATGTGCTTCCATTTGTGTGACGCCAGTTCTAGCTATCCTCTTTCCGGCTTTGTGTTTTCCGAACAAGCGGCCGTGCTCCCACTGCAGGTTCACGACGTTCAACATGCGTTGAAGCAAGACTCGTGTGCAGTATAAGAGTTACGGATGTATTAAGCTGGCTTCATTAAGTTCTAGCTACAAATGAAGCTTTCGTTTCATTATTTTCTTGAGCAACGTAAAGATATTGTAGAGTGACAAGGTAATTACACTGCCGCTGGGCTTCTCCGTCGATTCCGCTATCATCTGGCGCTTCTGACGAGGCAGAAGTGAGCGACGGCGACAGCAGCATCGTAACCAGTTTAATACCCAACCAGTTAGGTATGTAGTGTCGCTTCAATTGTCGCTTTATTTGGCTACCCCTTAAAAACATAACGCATTGAAAGGTCGCAAGGCTTCTCATTTACCTCCAAACTGGGTCCTGCAAAAAAAACGCGAACTTTCTTGCGCTCCGAACCCATTATGTAGTGCGTTGCCTTGTAGTCTGATTCCGTGTTGTTAGAAAACAAAACTTACGCAAAAAACCGTTCACGGCACGGCATTTCAGTCGCGATTTATTTTTTATGTAACTACAGTAGCCACAACAAAATTTCACGGAACCGCTGGCGTTTGCTTTGTCTATTAGACTTTCTTGATATTACCTTGTGCGACTGCCATATGTGTGAAGCCCATTTGCGGTGAAATTTCGGACTGTTTTCCAACGGCTACTGTAAAACGCAGTATTGCAAAAAATGTGCTGCACGTTTCATGATTCATAGCGAGTGTTAACAAGCGAAAAGTTTAGGCTGATTTTTTTCAATCGCGCTGCCGCCCTGAAAGGAGGCGGCGCTCCTCAGGACCTTCAATAAAGTTCATTGTCTGTCTGTCTGCGCGCGTTAAGTATGGTGCTAGGTGCTGTATTTAGTAAGCAGCGTGTATTTACCTATGAAGCGAACGTTTTTTTTTTTTTTACTTATTACAGGTGCTACAACGTAACGGTGTTTCCTGTGGACAAGTGGCGGACGCTGCAGAGACAAGCCTTTCAAGCTGGGCTATTCTACTGTAGTGCTGTTGAACTACATACTGTGATCTTGCCAGGTCGACGAATTCCGAGGGAGAAGGGTCTTGTTCTCATTTACCTTAATGCTTCTGTTTTGTAGGCATCTCAAGCAGTTAAATGAAGCATAGATAGGTTCGTGCGTAATGAGCAGTGCTTTTTTGGATGCAAAGCATCTCATGCTCGGGGCTGTGTCCCTCCCTCCCTTGTTGTTGTCCGCCGTCCACACTCTACTGCGCATGCGCGTGTCTTCAGCCCCGTGAGGGTTTGGGCTGACGTCAGCGCAGTTCACTATAAAAAGAAATAGTTATGCGGCGCCCGGTTTCGATCCCACGACTCTCTGGCCGCAACGGGAGGTACGTGGCGCTCTTCCCACTGCGCTACAAACCGAGACCGAAGCATGCGCTACGGACGCGCCTTAAGTCCTTCACTTATTCATACTACGTCAAGAAGCTACTGATACAAAGAAGGCACGTAACGCTGAACGCCAACGGAAACGACGAACTGAATAATCTATAGAAGGATGTTGAATTTTCTGTGGGAAAGCTGTGGCGGGAAGAGCCACCCGCCTTGCAGCTGAACCAGAGAAGAGGGCGAAGAGGGCGGGCAGCGGGGTAGGAGCGTGAGCACGCAATAAAGAAAGACAAGAACCAAAAGGTGTTCGATCAGGTAATGCGGGTGTCGGTCTGGTAACAAGGATATGTCCTCACCATTCAGTGGGTCCCAGGCCATTGCGGGCTATCTGGTAACGATTGGGCTGACGAGGAAGCAAAGAAGGGTACTGAAATGCAGATGTTGTACGTCTGCCCTTTGCAAGGGCTGACACAACCGCCCTTCCGTCTACCATTCTCCGCCACGCCTCAGCGAGTCACTGGTCCCACCCTGACAATCGTCATAGAAGACTACACCGTCTGGACCCCGACTGCAAGTTTCGGTTACCTCCTGGCATTCAGCGAAACCAAGCCACGATGTTTCACCGACTACGGCGTGGCGTAGCCTTTACCCGTCGCTACAAGCACCTCATTGGCGTTACGAGTAACCACGACTGTGAAACATGCCGTGTACCAGAGACTATTTCGCATGTTCTCTGCCTCTGTCCACGCTATGCGCATCCTCGGGAACAATTAGCGAGATCATTGGCCCGTTTGGACTGCCGTGTGGTGTCGGGGGAAGTACTGCTAGGACCTTGGCCACCCGCGCAGCGTTCCCGCAAGGCATTTAAAGCTGTGCGGACATTTCTGCGCAGCAGAGGCCTCTCAGCGATATTGTAGTTGAGGCCCGTCCGGCTGAACTTTAACACATGCCCAATAGAAGTATAGGCATATTCTGTACATAGCCATTTATTCACTTCTCCGCCATCTTCATCTCTCTCGTCCTCTATCCACGCTCTTTCCTCCCTTTTCCCTTCCCACACACAAAATAGCTGGCCAGATATACTGCCATCAGGCCGACCTTTCTGTGTTTTTTTTTTTCATTTCAATAAACTTCCTCTCTCTTCGCTGTCTCTACATTTCTCTACATTTCACTGCTTACACATGGGGGTTCACACTACGTTCCCATTCGTGCTCCGATCAATAAAACAACATAACGACAACACAATGGAACCTACACGGAACCCCCATGATGCTTCGCATCCTACTCGTGTTTCCCCAAGGAGAAGATGGTGTAATTTGTTTTATTTTTTCGCGACTATCGTGTTTGTGTTTGCTTTCGTGTTTGTGTTTTCAACAAGCGTATTTCATGCTGTTGCCACTGTTAAGCCCGGTTTCTCGTTGTAAATTTGGTGTGCATAATAAAAAAAAGGCAGCAAAAAGACCTGATGTCTTGTGTTGCTAAATTAATTTTGGCATGTCACGTAATTGCTTCGCAAAGTTGATGCAGTTTATTGTGCCTCGCGGTGCGATTTCTGTTTTATACATGTATCAGATCGGGCTATCGCGCATGTGCGCCGATAGCAGTTTTCACTTTGTTGCCCAACTCTCCCTTCCCCTCGCTGCCCACTCAGCTATATAACCGACTGAATAAACAACCGGTGGGTCATTCCTTCCTTGCTCAGCTACTGGTCGCCTCGCCTGTTACTACGAACTCGATACAACACATACCATTGTACAGGAAATTATTGGACGATCTTGCATTAAATAAATAATAATTGCACACTCGTTGAATATTTTCCTGCATGATGGCATGTATAAAGCACAAATCGGGCCGTGAGGCAACTTATAAAATAGGCATTGGCCATAAGGACCGGCCATAAAGCCAAAAATGTGCGTGAAGATAGCGTGAGGTCCACCCATAGGCCTTATCATGGCAACATGCTTTGCCAAGCGCTGTCCAAAATTGGCCTTCCATAGCTTGCGAATTGTTGGCTTGTCACCTTTCAAAAGCACCAGCCAATAATGGCGGCCGAGGTATTGCCAAGCTGGGACACATTGGCCACTGATGATTTACCATTCTTGGGCTTGGCAATTTCGGCTGATTTGGTACGTGCCCCGTCAACGGCCTGGCGTACACGTATACGGACGAAACTTAGAAATAGCTGATATTATGGCGAGGCATTCGAATAGTTTCTCTATTGTTTTCATAGGCCGTGGCTGGCGTAAACAGTTACTTTTTCGCAGCCTTTTTCCATTTGGACGAGGACCACACGCAAGCCTACGTCACTGGCGTCTGCATTTCTGTCTCCGCTTCAGAGTTGCCACATGGCGCCGAGAAAACAAGCAAATAGTCACCCCGAAAGAAGCCCAAAAAAGCGGCATCGCTCTTGCGAATAAGCACAACATAAGCGGAAGTTCAAGAAATATTCTCATTCTTGAAAATTGATTTGTAGTAAGAAGAAATACTACGAATACAAATGAAAGGTTAACAAACAACATTCACTTTGTATAACGAAAAGTTGATTGAAAATGATTGAACGGTATTTTTTCTCGCATAAGACACAGCCATTGTCACTGGCATCTGACAGGTCGGGAAAATTCATGGAATCCAGTTGCGTGGAACCGTACATGTTCTTCGCATTGAAGAGTTGCATCATCTTAACTGCGGTTGGCTCGGCAGCAGACGCCTCGAACCCGAAGGCCATAGGCAACGTGCAGGATGGCGCTCAGCACTGCATTTCTCAGCCTATTTCGGACGCGCGATCTCACCGAGTTCATGTGTGAGAATACACCCTCGACATCGGTGTTTCTTCGGGTTATAGCCAACAACGACAGGGCGAACTCGGCTAATTCCTTGAAACCGCTTTCATCGCTCGCATCCGTGAAATGCAGGACTTCTATTCAACAACGAGCGATGTCACTTTTGGTCACATTTTTTCCCGGGAAGGAAGCACAGCTGCCTATACTGTGTGTTTAGAAGAGCTATCTCCCCTGGACAATTTGAGGAGGGGTACATCCTGAAGCGGCGGTTTTGCTTGACTCACTACGCATTCAGGCGAAAACGATTTTATGAAATTCCAAAGCTGAATGTTATGAAGCCTAAGCTGCACTTGCCTTGCAGCCTCAAAAATGAAATTCCGGCATCTGAGCGTAACGTCTCTTCCCTGCTCAGCGCTTTGTTCGGATGTTTCGACTTCAATATTGAAAAGCACCCCGAATCCCCAGCAGTAAGTAGAAAGTGGGTTGCATTTTCTTCTAGGTTGACTTCCAGAAGCATCCATCCGGCAGCTAGTATGTACGAGGGGTGAGTACTCTTTAAATAACTGATCGAAAAACGTTTTGAAGGCAATCAAGTCGTTGCATTTGATTTCCACTTTCAAGTTGGAACAGCTTTTGATACTCGAGACCTCCTGCAGCACTGGGTTCAGAAACACCAAGTACAACTTGTTGACAGGATCCCTGTACATTTCGAACAGCATCTCAGCGTCATAGAAACGATACGTGTCCTTGTACATGGTGAAGTGAAGCTTCAGATTATCCCATTTTCTAGGATACGTTTACAGCAGCTCGAGATGGAGAGCCACCGCGTTCCTGGCAGCTAAACCAACTTTGATGGTTCTTTGTTGTTGTTTTCCAGTTGGTATATTTTGCTGCACACATAAATTCGGAGTGAACTGTGTGAAAAGCAACTGTTCGCGAGCGGCCAACCAGGAATTCCATATTCCATGGAAGCACTTCCACTGCCTTGCTTGTGCATATTTGAATGGAGTGGCACTCACACTTCTCCAGAACGAAGTTCTCGGTCTTTTGGCGGAAGTGGGTGTACACAGAATTGTATTTCCCGACCATGAAAGAGCGATTGGAGATCCTACGGTCCTACGAGTTGGTATATTTTGCTGCACACATAAATTCGGAGTGAACTGTGTGAAAACCAACTGTTCGAGTCGTTGTTTTTCAGTTGGTATATTTTGCTGCACACATAAATTCCGAGTGAACTGTGTGAAAACCAACTGTTCGAGCGGCCAACCAGCAATTCCATATTCCGTGGAAGCACTTCCACTGCCTTGCTTGTGCATAGTTGAATGGAGTGGCACTCACACTTCTCCAGAACGAAGTTCTCGGTCTTTTGGAAGAAGTGTGTGTACACAGAATTGTATTTCCCGACCATAAAAGAGCGATTTAAGATCCTAAGGTCCGCCCCACCGCAACGACCCACGCGGCCCCAGTGACCCGGGGCCTGGAGGTGCTGGCCGTTTTTGGGCCCTGTGTATAAGGGACCACCCCGTCCGAGGCCGCCTCAGCGGTGACCTCAATGGCTCAAATAAAGTTGTATCTATCTATCTATCTATCTCTCCCGACCGTAACGTTCCAACCGTCTGTGCCGATTCCAAGACATCTTGTGAAATCCAGAAATAAAGAAGCCCTTGTGCAATCTGCTGGCCGCTTGAACCCTCGAGCATGAACAGCCCCAGGAACGTCGTCATCAATTTATTTAATGATGTGCTTAAATAGCGAACAACGACAGCCAACTTCTTTTAGTTTGCTACGTCTGTGCTCTAAATATCCTTCACAAGGTACTCGAGCAAGCAGGGGGCAAGAAGTTTTGTTATTAGTACTTCACATTTTATTCGGCGAAGCTTTACGTCTCACGCTGTGTACGACTGTTCCAGTTCGACGAGATGATCAACGGAGTTTCTTGTGGCATGACACGCTGAATAAGAAGCAAGCTTGAGCTACAATTCTGGTGGTGCCTTTGAAGGCGAGGATTAGGTGAAACCCATGGTAGTCAAACGTGCACTAGAAAGTGGCCGAGGGTTTAACACGTTTTTTTTTTTTTTTTTTCTGTAGCCATGTGCTGAAGGAGGTCGGTATGAGAGCGCGGATCTCACACTTGGAGCTTTTTTATCGTCTCCGGTGACTGGACGTAGCCAGTCCTTGAGCTGTGGTTTTTTCTCACTCTCTACCGTAGTGTTTCATATTTCAACCACTTTAAAGCCATGAAAACGCCCTACCACGACGCCGACTGTTTGCAAGAAATGGAAAAGGAGAAGGAAGGCAACGACAACGAGGTGAGAGCGTGGCCGCAGCCCACAAGCCAACCGATCACGATGATGATGACAAATTGTGGCCACTCAAGATGTGGCTTTTACTGACAAATGCGAGTGCCGGCCTCTGCAATGAAATTTCCCGAAAAAACGCAAGTACGCCCAAAAAACACGACAAGCTACTGTACGAATTTACAAGCGACTCGGCGATAAAAGAAGCTCAAATCCGATTAAAATGAGCGGAAGTGGCAGCTCTACTCGGCTTACTCATTGAAATGTGCAAGAACAGGAGAGCGCTGCAGGTGATTCTAAAGCTCTCAAAAAGCGTTAATGCTGTGCTTCCTCCTAGCAGAATTGAACGCTGATATTTTTGCTGAGGCGTGTGAGCGGTCCGGCAATATTCGCAGACTTTTCGATGCAGCGCCGGTAGTACACGTACATTCCTAGGAATCTTCGCACGTCCTTCTTGTCATTCGGCCTTGGAATGTTGGCTATGGCTGATGTTTCCGCGTGGTCCTGCAGGACACCCCCGTCACTGACAACGTGGCCAAACACTTACCGTAATTATCCGATTCTAACGCGCCTCCGATTCTAACGCGCACCCTATTTTCCTGGTAAAAAAAAACGAAAAAACTTGCACTTCTGATTGTAACGCGCATGGAACTTTGTGAGCAAGAAAAACGAATGCGAGATAAACGGGCGATCTATTTCTCGAAGTAATCTCACCCATCTCCCTCCTCGTCGCTGTCCGCTGACCACAGAGGCGCACGCTTCAGCCGACCACTCGTTTTGAACGCGGCGAGAGCCGCTGCTGCCATTGCTGTTATCAAGTACGCAAATGGAACGATTTGACGATTTGTGTGAACGCCGATAAAAAAGCCTGGGCGCCTATGCTTCCTGCGTCCTAAAAATTGTTGCTAAAAGCTTTGGTACCACCTTGAGATGGCGATGGGCGAGACGAAATTTCCGTTGTTATCGGCAGTTTCGGTTTCGTATCCGATTCTAACGCGCATGCGATTTTTCGACCTATTTTTCCGGAAAAAAGGTGCGCGTTAAAATCGGGTAATTGCGGTAAGTTCCTCGTACCCGAAGTGGCACTTTTCAGGCTTAGTGTTAAGAATGATGTTCAGATTGCCTCGAGTAACGACTCCAACCTGTCGAGGTGCTCGCCAAAGCTAAGGGCAAATACAACAACGTCGTTCAAGTAGACGAGGCAGATGCGCCACTTCAGGCCGGCTAGCACAGTCTCGTTGGAATGTTGCTGGTGCCGTGCACAGCCCAAAGACATCACCTTAAACTCCTGCAGTCCGTCCGGGGTTATAACGACAGTCTTCTCGCGCTCTTTTTCGTCCACTTTAATTTGCCAGTACCCGGTTGGCAAGTCCATCGCGAAAGGCACTTTGCGTGGCAAAGGCTGTGGAGGGCATCGTCAATTCGTGGGAGAGGGTACATGTCCTTTTTCGTGATTTTAGCGTGTCATCTTTTTTCTTCACGAGTACAACCGGAGCAGCCCAGGAACTTTTCGAGTGGTGTATGATGTCGTCACTCAGTATGTCCTTAACTTGAGTTCGGTTAGCCTCGCGCTATCCGAACACGCGGTAAGGTGACTGTCGCGTTGGTAGAGCGCACTCTAAGGTGATTATACGGTACTTCGCAAGAGGAGTCTGACGTAGCTTCAAATTCGATGAAAAGAAGTCGCTGTAGCGTGTAGCAAGGCCATCAGCTTTACCTGTTTTCTTGTTGTAGCGCCGGGCTGACATCGAAGAGGCGAGCAGACGTGAAGATGGCATCAGACGCGAGCTCCACGTCGGCGACGACGATCACGTCCATTTCTGAATGAATTTCTTCGATAAATACAATAGAAGCGCCCCTGTTTATGTCTAATATTCCTAGATGAAATCCGTGATGAGAACATGGGATTTTCCTTTCTTAAAGCGCACAATACCTCTGGCCACGGAGACACCTCGCACCAGAAGCAGGCTCTGGTCGCTCTCCCCGATAGCTTCCGTGTCGGCAGTGCAATCTTGAGAGTAGACGGCGATAATCAGGCTTGCTCGGCTTAGGCTGGCTTGTAGGCTTCCAAAGGGCGTAGGGAGAATAAACGGTGTTGTAGCGAAATTGTGCTCCCGTAACAACTCAAAGAGTACACAGCCGGCGAACCAAGAGTTAACGAAGTGACGTGCGCAGGCGAGTGCTTCGGTGTCTGCATTCCGAGAATTTATTTTTCAGCGTGATTGTTTCTGGAACCATCGAATTACATAGAGAACACTGAAGATCAAGGGAGAGTATTCTAGCCTAACGACGTCAGTTCGAAACACTCACGTTATCAGCTAAGATAACCCGTTTGGCATGGAAAAAAAAGAATAGAATACCCGTTCCGCTTACCGCACAGATAACACAGCCGGGTGCGGCCGGGAGGTACTAACAAAACACATAAGTAAGCAAACCCAGTACATGGTTCGCGGTAATATCTTCTACTCGAGCTTGTTCTCTTATCCAGGCAGGTCGTTCCCTGTCCCTGAGTGTTATTCCTAACATTATTCGTTCCATGACCCGTTGAGCCGACCTAAGTCTGCTTTCAAGTTGTTTAGCCAGGCGCCAAGTTTCAGCTCCTTGTGACACGACCGGCAGTATGCACTGGTTCTAATTTTTCTTTTGAGTGACAGAGGTAGCTTACTTTTCATTATTCGTTAGTGCTTCGCGAGTGCTGCCCAACCCAAATCTTCTGCGCCGGATTTCTCCCTCGCAGTTGGGGTGAGCACTAACGATCTGTCCGAGGTAGTTATATTCATTCACTTCTTCTAGATTTTCGTTTCCTAAGCTGAAGAGGACGTTTTTGGCATGCTAATTTCTCATTACCGTAGATTTATTCATATTTATTTTTAGCCCCCTGGCCGTGTTTGCTCATTTTAGTTCGTCAAGCGTTGTTTGGACGTGTTCGGCAGTCTCACTCAGCAAGACTCTGTCGTCCGCAAACCTCAAATGGCTCCAATATTCCCAGTTTACCTTAATCGCATGATTTCGTAATCAAGCTTTCGAAAGACCCCTCCAGACATGCTATGAATAGTTTTGGCGGAATGATATATCCCTATCTTACTCCCTTTCGGATCGGAAATTTGTTGCTTTGCTTTGCGGATGGTTATCCTGCCCTTTGCATTCCTCTATCCGTTGTCTTTTAGTGCTTCTAACACGGCTTCGGTGAGTACGGAATCAAACGCTTTCCAATAATTTATAAACGCCATGTAAAGGGGTTGAGTGTGCTCTGCGGATTTTTCTATCGCTTCACTGACGGCATGGCTGTGCTCCATGGTTGAGTACACTCTCCTACACCTAGCCTGCTGTCTGGGTTGTCGATAATCCAGGCTGTCCCCTATGCGGCTAACTATAACTTTGGTAAACAGCTCGTAAACAGCTGAGAGTAGGCTAATGGGTCTGTAATTCTTGAGGTTCTTGGGATCTGGCTTCTTATGAATCAGAATTAATCTCGGCGTTTTTCCAGGCTATGGGCACTTTTTGAGTTTTGAAGCATTCCAAAAGACCACGGCCGTGGCGGCCCGAAAGGGGGATGAAAGGTTTCATTACAGGGGAATCTCCATGGTAATAACGGTAATTCCCAGTGGGTTGTCCAACAGCCTCCCGCTCCCGCAACGCCCTTATCTTGCCTTAAATACAAGCACTGTACGGGATGCCGAAATGTTCCGCTGTTCAACAGCTTGCTCGGCTGGCGCTGCGTCTCGAACACGTTCCGGAGATGCAGGTTCTCGTACCAGTCCCGAAGTACGTCGAGAGGGGGCGCTGTGGTCGCCGTCGAAAGCGGACGCGCTTGACATCGGCCCCTTCTTTAATGACAAATCAGCGGTGAAAATGAGTTCGAAGCGTTGCGTTTTGCCCACCAATATGTACGTGAAAGTACACGGCATCGATTGATGCCAATATCATCGAAGGCAAGTGCATTTCATCGATTTATCGGTATATTACACTTTTCATCGGCATGAGGCCGCTCAGCCTAGGCGTGGTCGCCGAGATTAGGCCTGGCGCCACATCAGCCGGGGCCGCTTTGACCCCGCAAGATGGCAAGTTTAGACGCGGTGATTGAACCGTCCATTGTGTCCTACCAGTGATTTTGGGAAGATGAATGTACAAGTGGAGGGCAAAGACATTCAACCCGAAGAAATGCAAGAAGCAAGATCGGAAATCGTGAGCTTCTGGCTCGCTCGAAGTCGCCGGCGAGAAGTACGTAAGTACGGTCGTGTATTATTGTAATGGTGTTATGCAGGCATTTTTTGTATTTTTCTATTTTCGATGTAGCACTCGCTTCGTGTATTACGCTTTGTCTCGGTTGTTCCGCAGCTTCGAAACAGTCTCCTGGGCCCAGTCAAGCTGTTTATTTTCAGCTTTTAGCCCTGGCGACCATTAAGACAATCTTTTCTGGAAAATACAAGAGGAATTGAATTGAAACCCCGTTGCGGACGAACATCAAGAAATCAGTGGCTGGCGCCAGGAAAACAAGATATCCTGCATTCAAGGCTGCGAGAACGCTAGCGCTGGCAAGGATTAATATTACGGCTTTTTGAGACCGCAAGGATGTATCAAGATGGCCAAGTTGGCATAGTCGTATTGCTGCGGCCGGTAAGACCAAGGAAGCTGAGTGCGCCGACATTTTCTGTGTAAACGCTCAGCAAAACATCGTTGTCATCTGCACTGCCGACGAGGATCAAGCCACCAGGTACAGCCAGATCGAATAAATCACCTTACGGAACAGAAGCAAGAAGTGTGGGCCTACAGTGCAGCGCCTACAGAAAAAAGCAGCACGATGCGGTCAAGGAAATCATCAGGGGAATTACGATCAGCGAAACCTCCGACGACATCGACGAGCCCGTGGTGCACAAGCGCAGTATGTTAGCCCTACGAGCCAAGATAATTGGCGAAACGACAACGGTCATAGTCGTTTTCAAGAGCACGAAGGTTTTAAATTACGTGCGGCACAGCTTGGCTGGGCATTGCTATAGGATGCTCTTTTTATCGCTGGCAAGTGACATTTTTCACTAGCGCGGGCGCGTTGGTGATCGAAAAGACGTGTGTCCCTCTACGAATGAAAGAAGATGCCGACAAACTCAACCCGGAGGAAGAGCATACGCGCTCACCATATGCAAGCAATGCGGTGGCGGCCATGTTACTGGCGACAAGGCCTGCAAGGCCCGCTACAAGATGCCACATGTCGCCAGGAAAAGACAATGGGAGCAGCGTTATTCTTCCGAAGAAGAGAGCCAGCTGCCATTCATTCGGCGCACGTTAAAGATCCCCAGGTGGTCAAAATTAATCCGGAGCCCTCCACTACGGCGCGCCTGATTGCCTGCGTTGCGTCGGCGCATTAAACCCAACAATCAATCAAAATCAATCAGCTGCCATCCATACGAGACTTCCCGCGGGCTCTGCACGCGAATCAGGCTATCATTCGAGGAACCGCTCGATTTCTAAAACCCGGTCTTCATCAAACGGCGGCACCTTACCCTGTCATTGTCAGAGTCCGGTCTTTTCCCGGAAACAAAGATCCCCGTCGAGGGAACGCCTAAGCTGGGTGGACACGGCCAAGGGCACTAGAAATGGCAGCGGCAAGGCAAAAACAGCAAACGCAAAACAAGGAGCTCGAAATGACACGGACACTTCGCGAGGAAAACAAAGTGGATGTACTGAAGACCCTTTAACGTCTGGCGGAGTCTAGGGGCACCGATGCCACCCCGGGCTCTTCCACCAAATGGCGGAGTCACTGTCTAAGGGGCAGTCAATGGAATATGCCGGCAATTGCCGGGAACTCAAGCACCGACCCTAACGAGTAAGTTCATGAAAAAGCGCAGTGCGAAAAAAATTAGCAGAAAAAAAGTTCGCGTAGAATACAGGCTGAGAAAGCTACAAAAGCAGATGGAGCAAATGCTCGAATCGAGGATGAAACAAATCCAGTTGTTCGATTCAGGCCATCGCCGAAAAAAGCGGGACAGACCACGAACGGTTCTTGAAGATAGTTATCCAAACACTTCACACTATGCGACCTTATCTCATTAACAGGACCCATGCACGGCCGTGCACGGCGGCACTACCAGAATAGACCAATCATGGCCCCATAAACAATAGTCATTTGGCAGTGAAACTGCCGCAGCCTGGAAAGGAAGTGGGCAGTTCTGCTGCTACACATCTAGAACAGCGACCGGAAACTCGACATAATCCTACTCCAAGAAATTTTAGCAATGCGTCGCCCTCTACATGGCTATACAGCACTATGGTCTACTGACTACAACAGCCGGGGACTATGCATCATAGCCAGGAAATAAAGAATGCTGCAACTTCATCTCACGAACATTACAATTTATCATGTCTTTGGGGAAGAGGTGGTGGACAAGAAAAGAGCTCAATGCATTTTTATCCTCAGCGTGCAGGGCAACCCAAATCAACGCAGGCAGCTCTTCAGGGCGATCCTACACAAGGCGAGTTCACAGGAAGGTGGTTCCAAGGTACTGGACTGCAGCGACTTCAACGGTATGGACCAGTTCTGGGATTACGTCAAAAGCAACGCCAAAGGCAGGAGCCTGTAGCAAGATGCACTCGACAACGGGTGCCTCCTCGTCATGAATCCTGCTAATCCGACGAGGACGCGCAACTCGATATACTGAGTCCGATGTCACCTTTGTCAAGAACATCATGGCAGAGGCTGTGGAGTAGAAAAACATTCAACTAGACCTCGGCAGTGATCAAAATTATTGCGGAAACCACGGTGCGACTGAGTGGGGCCAGCGCACCTCAGGCACGAAAGCACATCTGGGTCGACTGGAAAACTTTCCGAAGGCAAAGAAACGAGACCTGTGACGAATGTCAACAAAAAGAAGACATATACGGCTGGATAAAAAACGTCACCATGGACGTCAAGACGACAACGAGTGAAATCTAGAAGGATGTTCAAGCCAACGGCGTGGACAGCAGGCTAGCCTGCCTAATCGAGGCGAAGCGATCCCTGCAAGAGCAATGCAAGAAGCAAAGGCTGGACAGAGGGCTAAGGAAGAACATCGCCGATCTTAATTTCAAGATAGAGGAGGACTGTCGCACGCTAAACAACCACAAATGGAACGAGCTCTGCAACACTGCTGAAGGGCAACTCCACAACGACAACACCTCAAACCTACCTGTTCCGGCAAGTACTGGATGAGACGAAGACGACGTCTCATCATAGGGACAGACTTGCAAAGATCCTACGCACGAAAATCAAGGAAAGCGACGAGGATGCGGTCAAGAAGAAACCTCTGGAGAAATACATCCCCTCCACGCAGGTCACCCACGGCGATTACCTCGGAAGTCCCAAAGACAGGTTTGACCGACATCGACGTCGACAAAGTGGGGATGGCTCTGCGAGAGCTGAACAGCAGATCGGCACCGGGCCTTGACTGCGTGCCGGGCAGAGCACTCAAGAACGTCGATGCCCGTTCGATCGGAGCCCTCACAAAATACTTCAAAAAGTGCTGGAGGTCGGTAGTCATACCGAAGGAGAGGAAACAATATAACATCATCCTGACGCGAAATCCGGGCAAGCCGCCGAGCACGGACAACCCCCGTCTCATGTCGCTCACATCCTGCGTAGACACTGTAATGAAGTGCGCCCTACTAGCACGCTGGCAAGAATATCTAGAAGACAACCACCTCTACCCCAAGACCATGATCGGATACCGGCAGCATCTGTGCACTCAGGACGCCATGATGAAACTGAAACACCTCATTGTAAACAGGGACATCCGAGACTCTAGGGCCGCTATGTGCCTGGACCTACAGGAAGCCTTCGGCAACGTCAACCACTCGGTGGTCCTAAGCTAGGTCTCGAAGCTGAGCATGGGCAAGAGGAGGCACGAGTACATGAGAACCTTCTTCACGGGGTGAAAGGTCGAAATCGTTTCGGGGGATCTCGTGACGGAAGCCAAAGGGAACGGGAGCCGAGGCACCCCGCAAGGGTCGGTGTTATCTCCGCACCTATTCAACCTAGTCATGATCGAGGTCACCAGTAGACTCGCCGAGGTGGAGAACGTCGAACGCACCATATATGCCGTCGACATGACGGTAAGGATCGAGGGCGGCAGCACCGCTTGCGTAGAAGAGGCGCTGCAGCGGGCGGTACGGACGGTCGAGGAAACCTCGAGGGCATCGGCCTGCGATGATCACCAAACAAGTCGGAGCTGCTGCTGTACAGGCCCAAGAAAGGTGCCCGAAACGAAAATAGAAGCCACCGCGTCGAAATATCGGTCTACACCGGAGACGGTAACAAGCACCTAGAGACAGACATCCGCATCCTGGGTATGCTTATTAACAAGCATGGAGGCAACGAGAACACCGTGACGCGGGTCGTCGGCAAGGTGGCCAACGCTATAAGACTAATGAGAAGAGCCGTCCAACAGAAAGAGGGGAGTTCGCGAGGAGAACCTCACGAGGCTCGTGCACTCCTTCGTCCGGAGCACATCACATGCGTGGCCGCCGTCCACAGATGGAAGAGGGACGAAAAGAACAGGATCAAAGCAGTCATCCGAAGGGCGTACAAAATGGCCATCGGAGGTACCAAGTCCACTAACACGGAGAGGTTGTACAGTCTGGGCATCCACAACACCCTCCACGAGATCTCTGAGGCCCACAGGGTTCACCAGCTGGGGAAGCTCCTATGACCAAGCCCGGCAGGAGAATCCTGGGGAGGCTGGGTATCCCATACCACCAACAACCAGGGGCCAAGACGCCAGTCCCGGGCGAGATAAGGTGAAAAAAATTGCCCGCGTATCTGCTCCTTTCGTTGCAAATGTCGCCAAAGACGATAGTCTTTGTAGACATTTGCCAAGGAAATGCCCCCCTTTGCTTTCCCGCTCACCTCTCATGCTGTTCCTCTTCCGTCGCGCTCATCCCCAGGTAAACACACTAAACGTTTGCGCAAGGCTATTTGAATTCACCGCGTTCCACTGCTACAGGCCAGGTTTCTTGATGCCAGCGCTGCAGTACGACGGAGACGCGCGTGAATGGAGGTGGCCGACTACAAGGTTTATAGAACCGCGTCGCCGTGCTTCACGTGCGTTCCAAGCAGAACGTGTAACCTAGCTAGTGGAACCTTTCGTTGCTTTTGCCGCGTGATTTTTCATATGCCGCCAGGAGGCGGCGGTTTTCTGCAGTAGATGTAGATTATCATTTGTTATCGAAAAACCAAGCATCCATGAATTTTTTAATAAAAGAACACTGTAAATATCCCTTGTGTACTAATTTCCTGTCTTATATTTGCCTGATGTCTTGTTCTTGTTCAACAAGTTGATAAGTATGAACATATAAACCGGGCTTAGACGTTTTACATTTGGCTGTGAGTATATAAGACTATTGCGCAATTTCCATTTTACTTTGGCCGGGTGGCTGAATCGAGTTACAGACAGACAGACGGACAGACAGACAGACAGACAGACATACAGACAGACCAAAATTTCTGGGTTTAAGTAGCCCAAGAAAGACTATCGTCTTTAATATCCGCGTGGACGCGATGCCGCGGAACGTGCAACCCCGAAAACAACAGACAGACGCAAGGCGACGGCCACGGCACTGGCGTACCTGCCCGCCAGCGACGAGGGCACCCGCTACGTGTATGCTTCAGAGTATGCGAGCAGAATAGGTTGCGCCGTGGTTGTCGTACATGCCGGGGGGGGGGGGGGGGGGGGGCGGAGCGGGGTAGCATCAGAGTGGCGGCCAGAACGACGATCAGTACACCCTAAGATGGCCAGGACATCGCACTGGCCATCAAAATCCCAGGCTGCAGCACTGTCTTCAGCGACTCGGGGCAGGCAATCTGGAACTTTGCCCGAGGCATGGCCTCCCCTGCTGCGGCAAAGATCTTGAACGAGACACTGAAACTCCTGGAAAGAATGAAAATCAAGTGGCTTCCGGCGCACACAGGGTAAGTGTCGGACGCCAACGCAAGCCGCAGCAAAGCTCGGCACGCCAACGCACGCAAAATAACGGACCGCGCCGGGTCGAGCGATGCTGCACTTGCGGTTCAGCACGAGACACATAACGATCAGCTTCGAAGAAAAACTACCACCTCCCCTCGCGGGAACCCCTGTGTAGATGTGACGCATAGGGGGTTCACTTTGCAGCGTTGGACAGCGGAGAAACGGCGCTGGAACGATGGAGCGGAGCGGCGCAGGCGCAGCGTTTTATAGCGCGCACAACGGTGAGGGGACGCGCCGGCGCCAGTGCGTCTGCCGCGGCTATGACGCAACACAATCAACACAATCCACTTTAATCCAATCCAATCCAAGCTAAGCCAAGCCAAGTCAAGTCAATCCAAGCCAATCCAATCCAATCGAATCCAATCTAATGCCCCTCGCGAGAGAGAGTTCGCTATCGGAGAGGAGAGGGGGTGAGCAGCGGAGAGCGCAGCTGGCGCGGCGGGGAGAATGGGGGAGGGGCGGATGCCGACGATGACGCCGGATGCAGGGACAAGGCGAGTGAATGAGATGCCTTCGCATCTAATATCACTAGCCGCAGCTCTCCGTCGTGAGGAGCGCTCGGCGTCGTCCAGCTCGATGTTCGAGAACACTCTGCCTAGCGATCGCGGACTGATATCTCGCGTGCTGTTTTCTTCTACTTCACGTGCGCTCGCGCCTGAAGTGGGAGAGAGAGAGAGAGAGAGCGAGAGAGAGACAGAAAACTTTATTTGTTGTCTTTGCTGAGCGTAACTAGAGTGAACTAGAAGTTTTAGAGTGTTCCGACCGGCCTCCCGGAGAGGTGCTCGTTTCGCGCAGAAAATAGCGGCGGCGCTGTAGTCAACGACCATTGAAAGCGAAAGCGACGGCTGGCCGCGCGCACGGCCGCGCGCCCAGCCGGGCCAGGAAACGCTTTACGCGTGGAGCGCTGGAAATTTTTTCTGCGGGTCGTCCAATTGCTGAAATGTACTGTAGGTACAGTGGACTGTGGGTAACGAAATGAAAAATAAACGCTACAGCTCATTTTGCGTTAGTTTTGCCTTTCCCGCTCGACAACAAGGAAAATTACGGATTTTCCTTCAGTGCAGCATTCGTAACGGATTCTAAATAAAGTAATTACAGCGACATTTTCGCTATTCCAATGTCCTATAAAAACGTATTTTGCGTTGAATTGACTAATATGAACCAGTTTATGATTGCTTTATGATTGTGTCCTTATTTGGCTGCTTGATGGACATGACACGAAAAAATATCAGGACTGGGATGATAGCTTCTCAGAAAAATTTCTTAGTTATTGTCTTGCAATTTACGCTCGGACTGCAGTTATGTGGGTTACTATCGTAAGTTGTTGCGTTTGTTTTTTATTGCGTGAGTTGTTATTATAGCAGTATTTAAGCAGTGGCCCACTTGGGATAATTACGGGTCACCGTGGTGGCCGAACAGAAAATGACACGCGCAAGCGAGAGATCTTTTTAGAGTGGTTAGCTCAGTTAGCTCAGTTGTCCCAATGACCGTCTTTCATAGAACTATTCCCGCAACGTTCTATTAATGGCACCACCTTTCACCTGATTCGATCCAGAAAGGAGTTGAATCAGATTAACACAAATTTAATTCGCAAGTATGCTGAGAGTACAATTACACGCACATAAAACAAATGCAAAACATAGATCAGAAGATATATTGACCGCGACAAAAATGAAATATAACACGTCTACTATAGAGGTAAAGGTTCAAGAAGGCTAACATGGAGGTTCAAATAAACGGAACTGGAACAAATACACATTTTGTTTTCATTTTCAATAGCCCAGCAAATGAAATGTACCGCGGGAAATCATGCGCAAAGTCTACACATGTAAAGGTTTAGGAATAACGGTAACATGGAGATTTAAATTGAAATTTTTCGTCAACGCATTTTCATAACTCGCCCTCAATCATTAGCGACGGCTAAGTTTAAGGTGTTGCTCCCACCTCCGCATGTAATCACGGAACTTGTTTAAACATTTTATGTAGAAATGAATCCGTGTCGAAATGTATACAGAACCAAACCAAATTTGCGGTCAAGGTCTCACGTGCTGGTCGCAACCAACGCCGTTAAGGTGTTTGTTGTGAATAAGGGCTGCAGCACATCTATAACGCTGTCATGGTGGAGCTCCTTGTCGCTGAAGCAACCGGTAAAAACGTCCTAGAGATCTCTAATAAACTTTAAAAAATGCGCGGAAGGATTCAGAAGTCCCCCCAAATTACAAGAGGTAGTAAACACAGCGGCATCGTCCCCTGGCATGCAGGAAGCAGTAGTTGGTCCCGCAGACTTGGCACTTCGTTTTCAGTACACACTTTCTTACCAAGTGCCTGCGACAAAGTAGGTTAATAAAATAAGCCCACTAACGACAGTACACGTATCAACGGTAGGGGGTATCCCAGAAGAAGGCTTTGGTATTTTCGTTCCAAATAGGAACGTAAAAAACAGTAAACTTTTTGCAGCATAGAATGTGCGCCCCGCCTCTTTTGCTTCATGTGCAGTCAAGAAGGGGAAGGGATGAACATTCCTGGTGCCTGTCCGTCAAATTAATCCCTCGTTAACTCGAACTCTACTATATCTCAAAATATCTTCTCGAAACTTTTTCTCACCGTGTTTACCTCCCATAGGCGGTACGCATTTTCCCGCTTTATCTCAAAACGTTTTTTCGGAGGAGCACGGATGTCTCGAAATACTGGCAGAGAGGACACAAGGCAAAGTCCGCTGCAGGCAGCTGATAAGGTCCCCGTTCGAATGATTACTCCCACTACTCGCCCAACGCGGCCGTGAAGTGCAAGTTTACGCGGACTACGCGTCCCCGTTACCGGAATTAATGCTGTTTGGCGCATAAGATATATATATAGCTGTGGACGACGCAGCTGATCATGCGGACAAGGAGGAGCCTCCAGAAGTGCCTACAACGGCAGAAACAACATACATGCTGCGTCTGCTTTGTAACAAGGTAGAATGTAGCGGTGGCGACCACCAATTCATGAGCTGCGTTGAGAATTCTCGGGTACGCTTTTCTGGGATGCAGATGCGAACGCGAATCAGCCGAGCGCAACACAGCTGTTTCTTTCTTCTGCAATAATAAAAGTTTCTTTTTCTTGCGAATTATTTTGCCTTTATTCCGAAATCTCCCCTGTGCAATAGTGCTTTTGTTAGCAGCACTATATATATAGCTGTTATTTCAGGGACCTGGCTACAAATTTTCTGCATTTGATTTAATCGAAACTCCGCGCTTATCTGAAAATTTTCAGCTAATTTTACGACTTTGAGTTAACGAGAGATTACTGTATATCAACAATTAACGTTTTCAGAAAACGCATACACAATGAGAAAGTATCGTTGGGGAGGGGGGGGGGGGAGGGAGGAGGGGAGGTCGATAATTTTATGGCGGGTCGTACTAGTTTAAAGTTTGCTCAAGCGGAGTCATAATGTTTCTGCTTCTACTTTCTAAGCCAGCTGACCAAAGGCGCAGGATCGATTCCCAGCCACGGCGGCTGCTTTTGTGATGGAGGATAAAAGCGAAAAACGCCCGTGTCTTCGAGATTTCGGCGCACGTTAAAGATCCCCAGGTGGTCATAATTAATCCGGAGCCCTCCAGTAGCGCTTGCCTCATCGCCTGTGTACCGCCGGCGCGTTAAACGTCATAATCCAAAATAAATCAGCTTCGCAAGCGCAAAACACCGCAGCGAGCAACGCAAATATTGCCGCGCGCAGGCTGGGAGCTGGTGCCGGGGAGCGCCGGCTGTTCAGTTGTTGACGACAGCAGCGCCGCCGCTATACCGGTTTTATTTTCTGCGCGAAAGTCGACCCGGCGGAGCAATGGGAGAGGCCGCCGCTCAGGCCACTCTAAAACTTGTAGTACACTCTAGCGTAACCACCCGAGAGAGAGGTTCCGGGTGATCGCTTCGTCAGACGACGGCCAGGAGCCCGTGGTCCTTGGCGGCGCCTTCCGCCAGCTGGACGACTGCAACTTGTAGTTCGGGGATGCCGCTGAGGAGCGCGGCCTCGCACTTCTCGTGATCTTATGTGGAATCCGGGGTTGGTGGGCTGGGGTTTGAGAGGACAGGCGCAAAACATATGTGTGAGTGAAGCAGCTGACAGTCCACAGGATTTGCATGCGTACTGCTACCTTTCTGGGCATTGTCGGTGACATAGGGCGGAGTGGGGAAAGTGTATGTCTGCAGACTACGACATGCTACTGATTGTCCTCTTGTGAGAGATCTGTGAGCTGCCGAAAGTTTCAGACGACTCAGCCTATCGTGCTGTGTAATTTCCTGATATGTCCAGAGGCTATCACCCCCCCCCCCCCCCCGTGTCAGACGGCACCTCTTCAGACTCGAGGTCAGCCTGGTTGCAGAATCCTCGGGTTGCCTCGTGTGCCATCTCGTTCCCCGCGAGGGACGAGTGCGCTGGTGTCCAAATCAGACGGACTTGTCTTGCTGTTGTCTCAGAGCGGGTATGTAGTATATGTGCCGCTTCCATAGAAACTCTCCTTCTTGGGTAGTTGCGCAGAGCGGTCTTAGAATCCGATATGATGATTCTGGCCCGTGTACCCATGATGGCGAGTGTGATGGCCACTTCTTACCTGTCTGGGCGGGAGAAGCCGCGTTCGTGAAGGCGGTTGCGGCGGGTTCAAGCACGTACTAACGGTTCGCCCGAGGCAAACGACGAAGTCACGAATTTTGTGCTCTGCGCCGGTACGACCTTTCCTGGATATTATACTGGTTATCTGTTTTTTTTCCGGCCGTCGCATCAAGAATATGAACGTCTGCAGTCAAGCGGGTGAGTGGCTGCTAGTGCGAATTGTCGGCTGTTAGGTTTTTAATCACTGAAATCGGCAGTTAGGCTTAGCAGTCCTTGACTGCAATACCCTCGGCTACCGAGCCCTTCAATCGAGTAACAAGGACTCTGCGCCAGGAAACGCTTCGATCTGCTTTATCCCAAACTTCTGCTCACGCTGAGGAATGTAACGAGACACCAGCAGAGGGACTCATCAGTCATAACTCGGATCTTTCCCTCATAACCACGCACAATCTCCCTCATGATCCGCATCAAGATGACGTGGAAAATCCCCCTGGTAGCTCTCAACACCGCCTAGCGCGGGCAAATGAAGATTTAAAAGCCTCAGACGCTCGGGACACCACGCAAATTTGGAAGGAGCTTTTGAGTTGCCTCTCGGACAATCATTACAAGGTGCCGGTAGTTGTGCGAGAGTAGGTGATGGGCTTGTTTTTCGCTATGCAAGCCACGGTTGTTGGTTTGCAGACTGATCTTGCTCGGGCGGAAGGGTGCATTGAAGAACTACGCAAGCAGGTGTCCGAAGTTAGGCGCCACCAGGATTCATATTCTACTCCTGATGGCGTGGCGCCACCTCAGGCCAGCCAGCCAACGTTTGTAGAAATCCTACAGGGCCCTAACCACGCCACACAGACTACGTCTGCCCACTTCACAGCTCCGCATTCCGCTCACACCGCACCTCAACGTTCTGGTTCTTATGGTTCACAGCCGTACATGTCCTATGCAAACAACCCCAACCATGTCCTTTCCCTGACCCCGATTCATCCTTCAGCAAATCCAGGTCCTGACACCATAACATTGCTGAAATCAACATTCGGTAACGACCCCTCGGGGATAGGCGTTAAAAAGGTGAAGCTCATTCCATCTCGCTCGCGTCTCACTGTTGTCTCTGCCGACCGCGAGTCGATCGACAATCTAGAAAAAGCGATTTCTTCAAATGCACAAATGAAAACTGCACTCAGGGTTACCCGGCCTCCACGTCGCCTTCCGCAATTCAAGATTTCTGGCGTCGACCCCGGCATTGTTCGTGGAATCTTGCGGGCTAACATAAACGCGCGCAACAACCTGGACATTACTGAGGAGGGTTTCCGTCATCGGACCTAGTTCAGGGATCGTGCTGGCAACAATGTGCACATAATTGAGGTCTCTATATCGGTTTACAATGTACTCAAAGACCAGGACCGACTCTTGATAGGCTGGACATCCTGCATCATTAAGGAGAATTTCTACGTTGCGACCTGCCAGAAATGCTGCCCTTACGGCCATGTGGCAACCCGGTAAGCTGTCCGTATTGCGCAGAGGCGCACACGGCAGATGCTTGCAACCTAGAAAATAAGAACAACGTGGTGTGCCGGGAGTGTCGTGTCTCTGGGAAAGAGCGTTTCAACCACCCCTTTAATGCGCCGTGCTGCCAGGTCTCGGCAGCTCGCATTATAAGACTTCGCGCCAAACCCATTTACGAGGACACTCTGCACGCTTCCCAAATTACCGGCTCAACTTAGTTTCACCTCACAACTGGCATCACAACATTTTAGATGCGAAGGCATCTCATTCACCCGCCTTGCCCCTGCATCCGGCGTCGGCGTCGTCGTCGTTGGTCGGCGTCCACCCTTCCCCCATTCTCCTCGCCGCGCCAGCTTCGCTCTCCGCCGCTCACCCCCTCTCCTTTCCGATAGCGAACACTCTCTCGCGAGGGGCATTGGATTGGATTCGATTGGATTAGCTTGGATTGGATTGGATTAAAGTGGATTATGTTGGATTGTGTTGCGTCATAGCCGCGGCAGACGCACTGGCGCCGGCGTGTCCCCCCACAGTTATGCGCGCTATAAAACCCGGTGCCTCCGCCACTCCGCTCCATCGTTCCAGCGCCGTTCCTCCGCTGTTCAACGCTGTAACGTGAACCCCCTATGCGTCGCATCTACACAGGGGTTCCCGCGAGGTGAGGTGGGAGTTTTAAAGACGATAGTCTTTCTTGGGCTACTTAAACCCAGAAATTTTGGTCTGTCTGTCTGTCTGTCTGTATGTCTGTCTGTCTGTCTGTCTGTCCGCCTGTCTGTCTGTGACTGGATTCAGCCACCCGGCCAAAGCAAAACAATGCCTGCGCAATAGTCTTATATAGTCAGAGCTAAAAATACCCGTCTATGTCCGGTGTAATGATCATACTTGTCAACATTGTTGAAGAAGAACAAAACATTACGCAAATATGAGACAACAGATCAATACAGATGTGATATTTGCAGTGTTCCTTTATAAAAAATCAGACATGCTTGACTTTTTCGAAATTAAATACTTCATCAACTGCAATTAAAGAATTCACTCCGCCGTCGCCTGCTGTCGCCCGCGCCACTACAGCTTCTGGCGCCATTTTAAGAAATCAACCAGCAACACTTACGCAAGGTTCCACTAGATAGGTTTCACGTTCTGCTTGCAACGCACGTGGAGTAGGGAAACGTGGTTCTATAAACGTTGAAGTAGGGCGCCTCGATGAACGCTCGTCTTCACGGTACAGCAGCGTTCGCATCGAGACACCCGGTTTGGAGCAGTGGAACGCGGGAATTTTAAAATGATTTAAGCAAACATTTGGCGTATTTACCTTGGGAGGAGCGCGACGCAAAAGGAACAACATGAGAGGTGAGCGGGAAAGCGAAGGGAGGCATTTACTTCGCAAAAGCCGATAAAGACTATCGTCTTTTGACGGCATTTGCAACGAAAGGAGCAGATACGCGGGCAATTTTTTTTCTTCGAGCAAACCTTGACCACACTCGCGCTGCAACTGAACATTTCGTCTCTTATATGGAAGCCACAACCATTGACTTCGCGGTGGTTTGCGACCCGTATGTTAGGGGTGGGACTGTGCCAGGCATTCCGCCTCGGTGGTTTAAATTTCACCATGCCCAAACACCACGTTGCATGTGTTATGAATGGGCCAAGGACCACGCAGGCAGGCAGTAGACGAACACTGTTTAACACGTCGAAGACTATATTTAAGAGGACGGAGGACAAGCACAGGACGTGAGCATAGTAGAGGTCGGGATGTAACAGCGATGATGGGTTTCGGTCACACGTACACACAGTCTACAGTTCAAAGATACACCAAGTAACCTCGGAGTTCACAGGGTCCGAGAGCAATGCCTAATAGGCCAGTCAGCTCACTCTCAGTCGATCACGACGCGTTTCCAGGCGCTCCAACAGCAGGAACGGCAGCGCCCAACAGCCGGAATGGCGCGTCAGCAGTCGGCGCACCAGCACCTCAATGACGGCGCCCAGACGAGCTCTCGAGCCTTGGCGGAGGGTAGCGCGGTCCCGTCTAGGGTGGCCCAGGCGTCTCACGGGGTAGTTCCCACGGACTGCGCCCTGTTCCGCGCTTCGCTTCCAGCCGTTGCCGTTCCAGCCTCCGCGATCACTTACGCGCGGCTCCTCTTCTTTGTCATCGTCGTTGTCTTTCTGCTGGCTCACTTTCGCGGCCAATCGCTCACGCTGCCATTCATCACAGCATGGTTGTTTCCCGAAATGTATCTTTGGACCTGTTTCCCATTCACGTTTCACCTTTCGTGATCGCCCTCACTTTGAACGCGCCTAACCTGTCAATACTCTTTATAGGAGTGTACGCTGCACCATCTGTGGCTCTAGACCATATTCTTTCTTCCGTTGGTTCCCTTTTGGACAGCAACAACGCTGACAATGTGGTCATTTGTGGTGATTTTAATGCTAGAAATCCCTTTGGGGGGGGGGTGATGTATTGAATGCGAGAGGACAGCAGTTGTCGCAGTTTGTTCATTCTCGTCAACTTAAAATTTTGAATGACCCGGACTCCCTTCCGACTTTTGCCACCGAATATTCGCAAACGTGGATCGACGTCACTTTGGCGAGTGGAACGGCTTGGTCTTCCAGAGTTTTCTGGGAAGTTCGGGACATTCTGACGCTTTCGGACCACCGTTACGTTGTCTTTGGCATGGAAGAGGCCCCCGTTGCACGAAGGAAGCGGCTGACGAACGCTTCTGAGTCGCGTCTGGTCGAGAATCTTGTCCAGGATCCTTGGTTTGAGACAGTGCCTTTCAACAGCATCGAATCTCCACAGAAGTTGGAAGACACCGTCAACACATTTTATGAAAAAATGGCGCGACTGCGGAAGAAATTCGAAAGTGTTCCTAAACCACACAAGGGCAATGCATGGTGGTAGGATGATCTGGCGAGAGAACGGTCGTTCGTGAGATCTTTGCGCCGCAAGTATTAAGCGTGTCGTCATCCGCTACTTCGTGCAGACCTCATATTCTGCTATTACAGATCGCTAGGTCAGTACAGGCGTCACATTGAGAAAGCCAAGAATGAAGTTGTTAGAAGAAAATTCACCAGAACACCCCAGAACTTATTTCGCGTGCCTTTCAAAATTGCGTTTCAAAAGTTCACTTCACCTTCCGTGTTGCCCCCTCTCCGCTCTCCCGACGATTCAACTACCTCCTCCACCTTGGAATCTACAGCCCTGCTATTTAGAACTCTTCTGCCGGCTGACGACCACCAACATGACACTCTCGCTCATCGAGCATTGAGGACACTTATTGTACAAATTCCGTACGTTCAGACATCTCAAGACTATGCTTTCACCTGACATGAACTTCGATCAGCTGCTCGAATTATAAATCTCTAATCAGCTCCTGGACCCGACGGCATAACCGGTAATATGTTGACCTTCCTTGTTGGACGAACTTCTTCATTTCTGCTTACCTTATTCAATGCGTGCCTCAGTCTTGGTCATTTTTCGTCAGTGTGGAAGGAGGCGAGGGTGACCTTTCTGCTAAAGCCAAACAGGCCTCCAGATGATCCTTCATCATACAGGACCATCTGTATTTCGTCCTTGCTTGGCAAGCTTCTAGAGCGCATGCTCAATGGATGCCTTTACTTCTTTCTACACGAGTCGGGTCTGCTACACGTGAACCAGTACGGCTTTAAGCAAGGCCAAAGTACCACCTCGGCGCAGCACTCTCTACGCTCACGCCTTCAGTCTTGGCGTGACGAAGGATCATTGGTCCTCCTTATATATTTGGATTTCAAGGGGGCATTTGATTCCATCTGGCACCCGTATTTGCTGCACTTTTTGCGAACACACGGGTGCCCTTCGGACATTTATAGCCTGATCCAGTCATTTTTGCACCACAGGGTGGTTCATTACAATGGTTATGCTGTGTGCGTGCGGGCGGAAACCCTGAGAGGCAGCCCGCAAAGCTCGCCGCTCAGTCCCTTACTGTGGAATCTTGTGATCCACGACCTACTCTGCCTTCCTGTATTGCCGGATGTGCACCTGCAAGCTTACGCTGAGGACACAGTCGTTGTAGCAAGGGTAAGACGCGGCGGGCCATTGAGCATCTTGCCAATGAGACCCTTGAGCAAGTGTCAAAATGGACACGCACGGCTAAGCTGCAACTCAACCCCACCAAATGTACTTGCCTCCTGATTTCTAGGGGAGAGCGGGGAGCGCAGCGGAAGCTTACAATCAAGCTGGGCAGCAAAACATTGCAGCAGGTCACAGAATTAAAGCTACTGGGAGTTGTCTTTGACAGGCACTTGACATTCGTTGCCCACGCGAATCACCTGCGTGACCGAATTGAAAAGATGTGTACTGCACTCATCGCGTTTGCGAGGTTGCACTCGTTTTTAGACCGAAACCACCTCCGGCTCCTCTACCACCGCATAATTCTGCCAGCCATTCCTTGTGCAGCACCGGCATGGTGGGGTGACCGGAAGCATTATTCGCTTAAGGCGAAGATTCACTCCTTGATGCGCTCTCCGCTTTTTGTAGTGACTGGCGCTTACACGACCACCCGTACCGCAGCGCTAGAGGTGTTAGCCAATTCACTTCCTTTGTCCATCCTTTTTAGACATTGAAACGCGTCTTTTCAATTTGTTTCACCTTAAAGGCTTGTTGATTTACCCAATACACATGTTTCTCCAACGGAGGTGGGCCACCCTCTAGATTGGACGTGCTGTCATCCTGTTCTTCGTTTGGGAATCCCGCACAACGGAATTGGCCCTCAAACGGCTTCACGACTCTTAAGAAGTCTAGGGTTACACGCATATACGGACGGTTCCTTCACCATGACATCTGCTGGTGCCACATTCGTCGTGTTCAGTACTCCGGACGTTATTGTAACGACCCAACGCTTACGGATTAGCCCTCCCACAAGCTCCTATGATGCGGAAGCGATTGCTCTACACCGTCTATTCCTTTACCTTCAAAATAACACGCCCTCGAGCACTGTTTTCATCTATACCGACTGTTTATCCCTACTCCTTGCTCTCAAAAACCCCCTTTACACATCGGACACTATTCACCAAATTCAGAACAGCTATCGATTATTGGTTTCCTATGTTGCCGTCTTCCTGTTTCACGTTCCTGGACACTCGGGGGTGTGGTGAAACGAGCTTGCCGACTTCGTTGCGAAAGCTGCAGCGACCATTGGTAAAGAGGTGGGAGCGCGTGCTTCAAAGCACATCGTCAGGAAGAGGTTTTTGAGGGCTGGTCGGTTAGAGCGGCAGGAGCGATGGAACACCGACAACGCTGACACCGAGTTGTTTCGCTAGGTTCCCAGCGTGCTCGCTATACCGCGCTGCTTTCCACCGCCCAGACGACTCGCCCACATAGTTACCCGACATGGCCGTTTCCCGCACTACTTCCACAGGATCGACTTGCTCCCTGAAAACAGGTGTTTTTGTGGACAGCTTGCCTCTTCAGTGAGCCACTACCCTCCGGGATTGCACAAGGACAGCCTCGATTATAACCAGACTTAAACATGTCGTCCGCGTGCCCCTGGAACCTCCACATCTGCGACAAGCCCTGGACATTTCTCGGGCCGTGCAAATCCTCATCGAGCTTGTCAATTTTGTGAACAAGGACATGCCGGACGTTTCGCGCTCATGAAATGGGCTCCGAAGCGATGTGTGTTGTTTGGGGGTGTAGTGGGAGCCTCTGTGATTGTCAGTCCTAGTTTGTGGCCTCTTCTAATTGAATTTAAGGTGCTGTGAGTGGTTGCAACCTGTGCTGAAGTGGACAGCTTGTGCTCATACTCAGATACTCAGATCATCGCGGCGGTGCTGTTCTTCGGGGTGAGCTTCTCTGCAGCCGGACTCTGTGGTGCAGACAGACTGCCTGAATTCGGAAATGCGGATACTGCCTCTAGCAGTTGTGGGTGTTAGAGTTTGGGACCTCTTCAAACTGCAGTGTGGTGCTCCCGTGCTCGTTTCATGTTGTGATTTTCATGTATTCTTGTGTTTTTCTTATTCGACTAATTGGTTTTTCTTGAAATTTGCATTTTGGGCGCTAGCCCCTGTTCATTTATATCTGATTGGCTGCAAACCTGCCATAGCTTTGCTGGTGCGGGTGTTGTTCCCCACTTTTTTTCTTGTTTTATTTTGGAAAGGGGAACACCGAAATAAATTGGAAATCGGTGTCCCCTTTGGGGAGATGAAAGCCTGCTGGCTTTATAAAACGGCCCGGGCCTGTTAGCCATGGAAGAAGAAAAAGATAGTAACTAGAAGAAGAGTCGAGCAGCCACGAAGCGTTCTCTGTGTATACGTGTCTATTGCTCGAACGTCTCATCAAAACGTTCGCTTCCTACGCGGGGTTTTGTCCAGGTTTTTGGAGATTTTGTCACCTCTTTCCTTTTGTGGCCCGTTTGTTTCACATTGTAGTGAGGGTGGGCGCTGTTGTGCCGAAAGGCGACTAACTCTCCTGGCCGGGGGCCTTCCCCCTGGTCACCAGTCTTACAGCGCACGAGCTCCCTTTGCAGGCTTTCCTCTGCAATGGTGTTACCAACATCCCTGCGGCTATTGTGCCTATGACTGGGGGCGCAATACGGCACAACAATCCCGAAAAAATGCAAGGCGCCCTTCGTGCTGCTACGGAGCGCTACCAGAAACTCTACAGCGTGCGTCCCTTCGGGAAAGGCGGCGTTGTGATCCGATCGCCTGACCAAGAGTATGTGCAGGACTTGCTTCTCCCGATGAGCCCATTTTCCCCTGCCCATCTTGCGTGCTCGGAAGGCACCATTTGCGGAGTAGACACAGAAATGTCCGTGTCACATATGCTTCAGGAGTTCGCTTCGACTGGTGTCATTGCTGTGCATCGCTGTAGTCGAGTGGAGAACGATGTTCGCTATCCGACCGAGTCACTCATCGCCTCTTTCGCGGCTGTGTCTGTCCCCGGGGAGTTAAAGGCGTGGCCCGTAATCTTCAAGGTTGAGCAGCTTTCCGCTCGTCCACTACAGTGCCAAAAATGTTGGCGATTCGGCCACAGTGTCCGGGGCTGTAAGTCGTTCGCTCGTTGCTGACTTGTGGAGGACATCACCCCCCTGCTCCATGCCATACAGATGAGAAAACTTGCTACTTATGTCGAAACTCACACCGTGCGGACTACTCCAACTGTCCCGTTCGAGCACAAGAGGTGAAGATCCTAGAGGTAATTGAAAAGTGCCGGTGCACGCGAAGTGAGGCGATGGCTGTAGTTAAAGGTAGATCGTCAGGCTATGCCTCAGTTGTGGCACGTGACTCCACCACTGTGGACGCATCTCTTGTTGATGTGACCGCGTCGGCAATCGAAAAAAGTCAGCCCAAGATGATGGATCGCTACTTACCATGCTATGGCAGAGCTCCTAACATCCCATACAGCACACATCCCTCAGTCTGTGTCCGCGTTGTGTGGCGTCGCTGTGCAAACCGATTTATCATGTGGTTTCTATACTAAGGCTGTTGAGTCACTCAACCAACAACCTTTGGATGATGTAAGGTCCACTTATGAGATTAGCGGCCAGGCGCTCGGGCTACGCGTGAGAACCCGCCGCTCTGTCTGGCGACGTAGCACGGCCGACACTGCGCTGCAGTCGACGCCAGTTGGTCACGGCGTGCGCGGGAGACGGACTGTCTGGCCCACCGCATGCCACAAGGATGATCCCCCATTGAGAGGGCAGACTGCGGCGCCGGATTCCAGGGATGTCTACGTGACGCGCGGAGGTGGTGGGATTACCGGCGTCCGGACAAGCGCCGCACGAGTCTCTATTGTTAACACGTCCCGGTCAGCATGACGCACAGTCGCGTCTTTCGCGCTCATCCCTCGGAGTCGTACGCGTTTTCTGGCCCGCGGGCGGTCCGTTGACCTGAGATAGCGGCGCCTCATTGAATATTCCGTGACGTGCTGAGTGACAGCTGTCTACGTGAATTCGGGCACTCCCATACGCGTGTACGAACGCTACAGGGGCGTTCCCGAGAGAGGGTGATCTCGAGGTTTTAAAAGGCCGAACTTGGCCGTTGGAAATCGTTCTTGTCTGAGCGCTGAGCTGGCAGTTCCCGGCGAGACAAGGAGTCTCGACCGTTAAAGCTAGGTTGGGATTTGTGAGCCGCCTAGTCGAGGTTAAGATCGCGTCGGAGGTTTAGGGTTCAGCGCCGCACCGGGCAACTAGACGGATCTTGCGGCGAGACAGAGTCTCGGCCTTGGTTTCTCGAGCGGTTTGTGTACGCTCCGAGAATAGGAGAGTTAGACGAAGTTGAGGAGCTCGAGTGATGTGTGCGCACTCGGAGCTAGCGTCTAACGGTAGTTCGAAGTTTTTCTTTTCATTACTCATGTACCCAGTTTTCCTACTGTAAATAGCTGTATATAAACTTCCGTTTCATTCAATCAACCTCAACGCCTCGAGTTCGTCAATTCGACCGCCATCTCCAAGAACTTCAACACCATCGCCCTGCCAGCCTCCTGCCAAATCAACCGGAGGCCGGGCGATTGGGTTCCTGATCGACACCGGGCCTCGGGGAAACGATCTTCACTGATGAGGCTGATCCCACTCAATCTTCAAGCCGTTTCAGCCAACCATCACCATCCACTTCTGCTCCTGCAAACCCTTCGTCCCCATTACAATGCGTATGTACTTCTCTTCCCTCCAAAGTGGTAGCTGGCCTGCCCTCCTGTCGTCCGTCTTGGAATGTTCGTCATGCATCCAAAATTGCAACCTGCCTGCCTGTCTCTCACCCAGTATCTAACATTCGTCCTGCCAACGAGGATAAGGTCGATTTTTAGAACCACCTTGCAGACATGGAGTGCCAATTGGTTGCTTATAAAAGAACAGGATCGCCGATTTTTGGTTCGCCTGATTCGTGACTCAAACAAAAAACAAAGGTCAAGCGAGTCAAAAAAACAGGTGATATTTTGCAGGCGGCTGTGGTGGCCATCACTTTCCCATAATGTCTCTTCGGGTACTTCGATGGAATTGCCATTCAGTCTTTTCAGCGCTAACAGACGGTCACTATATTGTCTCTAGAACCCGACCAGACGTTATTGTACTGGGGGAAACTTGGCTGGCTCCTTGTCGATCATTTAGATTTCAGAATTAGCGAACGTTCTGTTTAGACCATCAAACTAAAGAAGGAGGATTGCTAGCTTTACTACCCCCTCAATTTTGTCATAAAGCCAATCTTTCATTTCAATTAATGTCCGTGTAATCGGAAATTCTGGCAGCGACGTTCAACCTTCCAGGTTGCGTTGAATTTTCTCTAGTGAACGCGTACTTTCCGGGTAGAGTAACTTCCACCTCTTCACTCGATGCTGCCTTGTCGGAGTGTGAAAAGCGAGTTATTCTTTGTGGGGATTTCAGTTCGCACCACGTATCGTGCATGGGGTTTCCGCACAGATTCCTGTGGCAGGCGCCTTTGCGGCTGGATGCGGGACAACAATTTGTATTGTTTTATCTCTGGACCTGCGACATTTTTTTTATGGCAGACCAGTTCTGCTCTTGATTCGACCTTTTCCTCCACGAGAAATATATATTCGTGGTCTACTTGGGACCCATCTACAAGTAGTAGATCACATCCCAATTGTCTATGAGTTTTTATGCCCTTCTAAGTCACTGCGAGGACATATAGTTCGTCATATCAATTTTCATCGCGTTCAAAAAGAAATTAAGACAGCACTTAGCTCTATTCCACTGGGAGACGAGGAACTCCGGGCAGCTCAGGTTTTATGAATCCTTTCTGAATTTATTAAAAAATCCCAATTTACTGTTTGTTCACAAAAATATGGCGGCTCTAGTCCATGTCGGAATGAGGAATGTGCTCGTGCGTGTAGTCAGAGAGAAGCGACTTGGAAGAAAGCTCTTAGAAGCCAATGCCCGTCCAATTGGACCAGTTACAAGTTTGCGGCTGCCATATTCAAGCAGATTGTTTCTAAAGCAAAAGAAAATTGTAACACCGAAAAGTTTGCCTCTCTATGAAAGTCCAAAAATAGTCGCATGTTGCATAGATTCCTTCGTTCACGAAAGGTCGTACGAGATCAGCATAACGGCAAGTCAATTTTTCAGTCAAGAAGGAGAATATGGAAACATTGGAATGAATTGCGCAGGAACTAGAATATCGTTTTTCTTCTGGGTTGGCCTCTCCTTTTGTGTGCCAGGTTTCACATGTGGGCTTCACTCCTGCGACAAGGTCGGAATTAGCTGATATTGCTTAGCAGCTGTCTGAGTCAGCTCCAGGGTCAGATTGCATTACGGTGTCAACGCTGAAATTTCTGTTTGAGGAGTCTCTTGATTATTTACTAAACATTGTCAACATGTCGTGAAAAAACAGCTGGATACCTTCGGAATTGAAAGTTGCGAAGGTAGTACCATTGTTGAAAAACGAAAGTTTGTGTTTCGTCCAAGACAATATGAGGCCTATTTAGTTGACTAGCAACCTGGTAAAGCTCGCTGAAATGTTATTGCATCGTCGACTTATGCGGTTTCTGAACAGTAATCGTATTCTAAGCCCCGCCCACATTGTCTTCAGACATGGGAATTACATTTGGATGGCTCACGTCGACATCGACAGCCGTATTAAACTAGCTCGTCGACTAAAACATGTCAGTGCACTTGTAACCCTCGATATAGCAAAGGCTTAAGATACCGTGGAGTACAGCCCGTTGGTGTTACGCCTTGCCACTATCGAGATTCCAGGGTCCATCCACCCTGGATTGGTGAGTTTTTAAATGGAAAAAAAAATTCTTTTGTTCCAAGGCTGGTTTATCGACATCCCAGTGAGTGAGTGCGTGAGTGAAAAGACTTCTAAAAAATAATAAAAAATTATCTACACAAAGCTGTGCAGGCTTTATTTCCTCAATGTCCTTGCTGCAAGACCCCGAAACTATAGAACACTTTCTTTTAAATTGCCGCAGCTTTTCCTCGATGCGACGCACGCACCATGAATACACGTTTATTCGCCTTAATCTTCCGTTATGTTCCACCGTTGTTCTTTCCCTGGGTGCTTCCGTCATAGGAGTTTGCCACAGAGATGTGATCGCCTTTCACTCCTTTGTTGCGGCGACAGGTCGGATGCCCTGCTAAACAGCTATGTCTTCATTCTTGATTTTTTTTCCTGACAAGTCTGTTATATCCAACGATTTCTCTTTCTTTTCTCAATCTTTTTCTCTTACTTTGCTCTTCTTTCTCTCTAAAATTAACCGGGTCACAGCCAAGTCATTACAGGCAGCTTCTTGGCCAATCCCCCGCGTGGGTATGTCATGATTTAAGGGTCTAACCAACCAACCAACCTTATCTGAAGCTCCCGGGATATGGACAACTTTCAGCGGTAAGTTCGGATATGCATGCGAGATACAAAAGCCGGTTCTCCGACGAAAGGAAGGAATTGCACGACTAGTGTAAGCTGTGCAATATTTTTTACGTGCCCATTGCAGCCAGTCCCGACAGTGGCGGGTTTAGTTGCCCGTTGCGGCCCTACCTTGTCCTCTACACCCCCTCACAAAAATACCTTGTGCCTTAGGAGGATGGAATGAAACTGTTTATTGTATATTAAGACATACCAGTTTGGCAAATACACTGACAGCACAATTGACTTTTTTCTGTATACAACGCACGAGTTCAAAACTGAACAAATCGTGACAAGGATGTATTGATATTTGAAATGGTACTTCCATTTTCAATCAAAAAGATTCGCTTCAAATTCGCGATTAAGATACGCAAACCATTTTTTTTAAGATCCACCCAGAAAAAAAAACGGAGCTGCCGGGATATGAATTCGTCACGTTGATGTGCGCGACGCTTGAAACCACTGTGCCGTGGACGGGTAAATAGGTAGGTGTGGTGAAAAAATCTGTATACTAGATTGAGACCCATCCTTCGTGTTTTGCATGAATGTTTCCTACCTGATTTAAAGAATTTCCGGCTGGCATTTCTTTAATAGCGCTTGTGCAGTAAGGTTCCCTGAACCCCCCACCATAGCCTATCACCTACTGCCTTCGGGAATGTGTGCCCGGCTGCGACTGCGATCGCTCGCCGTACATTTCTTTTACGCTTTACGCTAAGAACTTTGGCCGGTATTGATTACCTAAATTACCTTCCGTAACTTTTCTTCTGCATTTAAATGACCTTATATTTTAGATGCAACGCATCTCTTTAACTCGCCTTGTCCCGCGTCGTTGTCGCGGCGTAGTCCGCATCCCTCCCCCATTCTCCTCGCCGCGGCAGCTGCGCGCTCCGCCGCTCTCACCGCAGCGCCATCTGTGCGTCAGCGCGGTCAGCGCACAGCTTGCGCTCGGCTGCGCTCGCTCCCGTCGCCGTGCCAGCTGTGCGTTAGCGCGCAGCTTGCGCTCGGTTAAAAATTTACACCATCTTCCCGCGAGGGGAACCATGGGGTAGATGCGACGCATCGGGGGTGAACATGCTGCGTAAATAGGATACACAACAGCAATCCACACGCTGACATCGCTAACATAACGGAAACGCAACGGCAACCCCCGATGCGTTGCATCTGCCCCATGGTTCCCCTCGCGGGAAGATGGTGTAAATTTTTTTCTACAAGGGTGCCGGTCGCACACGCAGATATAGTTTGCAGCTCCGGGGAAACGAAGTCACCGAAGTGTACGGCCGAAGCGCTGTAAGCTACAATACGGATAGCATTAGCGCTAGCGTTGAATTGTATGGTCTTCGTAGACCTTACTAAGTTTATTACGCTCCAGAAAGCGAGGTGCATTCATTACGGCATTGGGGCGCAGATTTAGCGTCTCGGTAAATCCCCAACGACGTGCACATGTCGGCCCGGCCGGTTTTGTCGGCGTACGCGGACTTTCCTTCGGCTGACATCTTTGTGTCGCCGTCAGTGTCGTGTGACAATGCGGTCTACCAACTCCGAAGTCGATGTCGCCGTCGTATCGTCGTCGTGTCGGCCTAGTGAGGGCACGTTTTAACGGGGAGCGTTGTAATAGAGTAAAAAAGGTACCACTATAGCGTGTAAGTGCACTGCAGGAGGCGCTAATTAAACAAAGGTGCATGCCGTCGCGACCCGTCTACGCGGTGGAGACGACGCTTCTCTCCGCAGGAAGCGCGTGAAAAAGCCGTCGAATAGCAAGGATTCCTGATTCATGACGCACACAGAAGAATCGATGGCATACGTGCGTTGAAACGGCGGTGTCCGAAAGCACACAAGAAAGGGTGGAAAAAGGGGTGACAACCCGCCGCGGTGGCTCAGGGGCTAAGGCGTTGCGCTGCTGAGCACGAGGTCGCGGGTTCGATTCCCGGCCGCGGCGGCCGCTTTTCTGATGGAGGCGAAAAGCAAAAACGCCCGTGTGTACGAGATTTCGGCGCACGATAAAGATCCCCAGGTGGTCAAAATTAATCCGGAGCCCTCCACTACGGCGCGCCTCATCGCCTGCGTTGCGTCGGCGCGTTAAACCCTACAATCAATCAATCAATCAATCAATCAATCAAAAGGGGTGACAAACTCTTAAAGCGAAACTGTGAGCTTTCCGCTGCAAGTAAAAAGTTACTACACTTGGCACAGATGACGTTGACCACCCAACGTAATGGCTGTGCTTGCTCATGTAGTGTGCTCAAAACGCCTTCAGCACGCCTTCAAAGCCTCGGCGGGAGCTTTGGCACTCGGTCAAAGATCAGTCCCCCTCTCATGTGTTTTTCGAACACGCCCAGCACTCAATGGGGCACCATGTGCCGTCGCAGCTCGCAGCACATTCTTAGCCAAATATGAGATGCGACAAATATGCGAATACGAGGTTAAATATATATAACATGATGAAGTCTCTGCTGCGCTCAATCACGGAGGGCCATTTTACGGTGATTGGTATGCATTTCTAAGCCTTTCTAAGCATTTCTAAATGAACGAGGTTCTACATCTTCAGTGGAAAGTGATACAGTCCTCCTCTCCATGTACATTTACAAGCGTAGTCCGTGTAGCAACCTTATAATTAAGCCTCATGATGCGTGTACAGTGAAAGCTCGTTGATTCGACCCCCTTTATTTCGGAAAATCGGGTTATTCGACCTAAGCGCGTGGTCCCTAGGATTATATACAGGAGTCTATGGAGCGGAACTGTCAATTCGGCAAAATGTTTGCGCGCATCGGTTAATTAGACCTACCGTCGCAGCCTGCGAGCTGGCCCAGTCGATGCGCAGAGAGCATAAATGGGCCATAACATCTGCTGCAGTCATCGGAAATCGCTTCCGGCCTAGCGGGTTTGTGCTAGCAAACTGTTGCGCAGAGGAACTGCCAATCGAAACAGCTGATGCAACTGCAACCACAGAAGACGACAGCTGTTTTGATGACGTCTTGCCTCCTGCCGAGCGACTCACGGCACATGGTTACCTGAAATGAGGAACCACCCCACCTTAGTTCAATAAAAAAAAGTCTTGTCTCTCTCTCTCTCGCCGATTACATATCCATGGATGATGGTGTCGCTGTTTCCGGGCGCCTGAGCGAGGAAGAAATACTGGATGGAAGGTGACGATTGTGACCAACTGCCCCAACCACCGAAACGCACGCCAAAAGAAGCCGCAGAAGCCTTGTCTGTGCTGGAGGACTTTGGTGAGCAAATTCCGAATAGTGCGGGTGCCACGTAGTATCCGCCGCTCAAATTCGCTCGAAAAAACAGGCGATGATTACAAACTTCTTCGGCAAATAAACGTACATCATGCTGGGTAAAATTTCGCGTATTTCTTCTTCATTCGATATTTCAACAACCGGATAATTTGACAATTTTTCGCGAACCCACCAGTGTGGAATTAAAAAACCTTTACTGTAATACTGTATATATATTGCAGGGATTCTCCCCTGTGAACGCTCGCGTTCTGTTTAAATTGCTGCACGCCACCTCTCCTGCCATCTGTGAAAGAACAGTGGAAATGCTGTAAGATGGAAGGAGGGCGTGGCATGTACTTCGGACACTACATAAGCGCAGCGGCGCTTGTCAACGGCGGAGAGTTGCCAGCTTGCAGGAGTCGCCAGCGGGGAGTGCCGCCAGCCACCTTCAGGAGTCCGCACGACCGCAAGCGGACAGCCGTTCGTCCCGCGGTGCCGTAAGCCTCCAGACATTGAAGTGCTGTGGCGAATGTGTCTCCTGTGTGCCGTTTATGTTTTGTTTCCGCTGCTCAAGTACAGCCCATGTTTCCTCTCGGAACGTTCTGCGCGGTGATGTTTTGACAAGGCTGCTGCCTGAAGCCCCTCGGTAGGCAGCTAGGACTATCTGCAATATGTACTTTGTACAGGTTCGCAAAACCCGCCGCGGTGGCTCGGTGGTTGATGCGTTGTGCTGCCAAGCACGTGGGTTCGATTCCCAGCCATGGTGGCTCCTTTGCAGGTGTAGGCGGAAAGCAAAAACACCCGTGTGTCGAGATTTCGGCGCGCCTTAAAGATCACCAAGCAAATCGAAAATGATTCCGAAAGAGCTCTCAAATACGGCGCGCTTCATAGCCCAAGTGTAGCTTTGACGCGTTAAGCACCGATAATTCGGGGAAAACAGTTTCGTAAAGAAGCCGCACTGGGAGTGGATTTGCCACTCGATTTATTATAGCCCGCTCAAAGGCAGAGAACCCGTGCTCCGCTGGAAGACGCCCCGAAGGGTCAGAGTAGAAAGGCTGCGGGTAGACAAGGCGAGGGGCTCCAGAGGGAACTCTGCCAGCCTACTTTTCGGCCTGGCTCTTCTCGTTCCGTGGCCTGCGAAAATTAAAAAGCAGTGACGCGCGGCGGTGTCTATGTTGTCGGTTCGTGTCGGGAGAATGTACTGGTTGTCGCTGTTAGAGGAAAATTTTGTTTGCATGCACAACCACGCTCGAGAAATCCCACACCATCATCTGTAGGACGCCATCATTGATTGAAGCTTGAAATGCCGCTGCCCTTTACAGAAACTGTTGTGCTTGACGCTTAGCTCAGTGCGCTTCTCCCGCTAAAACGTACGTACTGGCATATGCCTCTGGGCGATTCAAAAAATGGCGCCGCTGCTTTGCATGGGTGGTAATCGGTGTGACGCGAAGCTTTCACGCGGTATACCTGGGTTGAAACGAACTTGCGCGGGTCATTTTTTTTCTTTAATCAATCGTGCTTGCTGTAGTTGCTGATTATTCAGAAATGGTGAGCAGTGGCAAGTGCTTCGAGAAACAGCTAGTGACGCAGGCACAAATATTTTTCGGGGGATGTATATACGCCTCCGGCAAAAAGAATGTAAAAGGCGTTAAAGACAGCCTGCAATATTCTTATCTGAATTTCTAGCTTTGCTTTATATATGAATAAAGCAATGCGGAGTGTGAACAGCGCGCACTAAAAAAGGCCTAAATGCGGAGGGGCGAATGGGGGTATACACCGCTCAGAAAATTTCGGGGGGTGATCTAATGCCCCAACTACCCGACCCTTCCCTCCGGCTACGCCCCAGTCGAGAAATACGAGATGTAACCAGAAACGTTGAACATTCTCAATTGCTCAGGGCAGAAGCCACCAGCTCCAAGTGTAGAGAACGCGAGACATACATGAAGTAGGGTGCCCTCCCCCCACTTCCCTGCACCAACTTCCAGGTCGCTTTCCAGCCGACCCCTTGGGCGCGGTGTAGCTGAGGACGTGGTCCAGCGTTATGTCGTGTAACAATCTCCCGGGCATCTCCGCATGAGTCACTTCCCTGGCACTGCGGGTCCGATACGCGGAGACCAGTCTTATCTGGTCCAAGATACAACCCAACGGTGCACCCGGCCAGAAACCAGCAGCAACAGCAGCTGCAGCCTCCCCTAAAGTCGGCAGAAGAGCCAAAAAAAGCTCCGTTTTTATGACAAACGAGTGTTTGGGCTAAAGTACGTTAACAGGTGTGTGAATATTGGAAATTTGGAATACTGTGGTACAATAAAACTTGGCACTGTCCTCGTCAAGCCGATCACTGGTTTTTCCCAACATCAAGGAGTGTTGTTGTTGAAGATGTTGAAATAAAGATTTGATTAGATCGATCATTTCCTTTGACGTGCGAACGAATTCCCAGCTTTATTGCAAGGCTTGCTTTGGTGGGTTGACATTCTCACATGACGCCAGAGCTGTGCAAAAAGCCGAACATGACGGTACGCCTTGCACAAAACGTGTATGCCAGCTCCGATGTATGTTAGGTGAAGTGGAATGCTACTTTTTTTTTAAATTTGTAGACCTAACAGCCTTCCCGTCAATGCCATGACACGAGGTAGGAAATACGTTATTGCATGTTGGCTTGCAGTAAAGTTATAACAATTAGGTACCCATAGCAATGCGCTCTTGTCAATGATTGAAGGGACTTCAGCGAGCCGAATGTTCACAGCATATTGAACCCACATTTCTTCATGCCAATGTATGGCAAATTTTTCTTCCACTGATTTACCCATCTTGTTTTGTTCTGTTTTCATTTTCAAGTTTCTCTACGCCTGGCCGTCAGGGCGTGCCTACCATGACCTCTGCAACGCACGGCTGCAGCCGCTTCGACCACGACGCGGCGTCACGCAGGAACAGCCCCCGCACGCAATCGACAACGCACAGGGAGCGTCACGGTGTCACGTTGAGACTCTCCTCCCTGTTCTGTAGCTTAATTGCTACGACGCCCTGGTTGCTGGTGGCGCAGCGTCCATGACTGCGCCCCCGACAGCGTCTGCCTCGAGCCCTGCTGCACCTAGACTACTGATCAACGCTTCCAAATGTGTGAGTATTGAGTTTATGGCCCACTGGCTACGAGGCCACAGAGTGACAGATAGCCAGGTCTAACTGACTGGTGTGTGATAGATGCTGCGCGTAGGTAATGGCATCAATGTGAAGTAGATATTTTTTTTTTTTTGCGAATGGTTGCAAAAGGCCGTCAGTAGTGCCACTAGATCAAGCGTATTTAGTGGCTCTGGCCGTCAGTGCAAAACGTAAACATGGGATGAAGTGAACTAGAAGATGGTATATGTGAGCGCAGAAGTGCATGCTCTCATTCTAAAACTTGAAGATATTAACGATCACCCGCCGCGGCGGCTCAGTCGCCAAGGCGTTGCGCTACTGAGCACGAGAACGCGGGTTCGATTTCCGACCGCGGCGGCGGCCGCTTTTCCGATGGAGGCGAAAAGCAAAAACGCCCGTGTGTTCCGCTAGATTTCGGCGCACGTTAAAAATCACCAGGTGGTCAAAATTAATCCAGAGCCCTACACTACGGCGCGCCTCATCGCCTGCGTTGTGTCGGCATGTTAAACCCTACAATCAATCAAGATATCAACGATCCCAGACGAGGCTCACCAAGACGCTAAAATCATGCTGCTTGTCTTGGCAAGCGGCATGACAGCACCGACCTTCAGCTCCTCCCCCATTCCTGGAAAGGCCCGAAAATGTGCATTGGAAAAAAATTAGCGTTAAAAATCCTAGAGCACAAAGGGAAGATAAAAAGCCATTCGGGGGAAAGCAGGCTTATCCGCTAGCTGGAACAGTGATGGGTGTAACGGAACTGTACCTGTAAACTTCAGGAAAAGTCTTAGCGTCTTGAGTACTCAATTGCTGTACATGTGAAGGTCTCAAAGCCGTCCCCCGCATTTGTTGCATACTGGTGATTGTTTTCAGTTTAGTACACAACAATGAGTACTGTTGTGGCAGAGCGCCCGGCCCAAATGCGTTGCATGGGGCGATGCGCCGACAGCGGGGCAGATTCACGCCTCGTGCAAACCAGACCGAACCGCCCGCGGCGGACAGGCTGAAACCAGCTGAAACATGCAGCGCCGGAGAGTCGCCTCATCCTTGCGTCGCGGCGGCTCGGCCGAATCATGCATCGGGTGAATGACCGGCAAACGACATGCGGCGACTTCCCTGGAGGCGGCAGCGCGGAGACGGCGTGGGCGTCGCCCTCCCTTTCCCCATCGCGGCGGTTCGGCTGACTCAACCGCTTTGCTACCATTCGTCAGATTTCAAACTTCGGCCAGCGAGAGTCCTGATTGGCGCGATTCAAACTTCTCGGGGCTCCAACGAACTTCCTTGCGTATAAAAACCCGCCCAGACACACTTATCGTCGGCATTCTTCGGCGGCACTTTTCAGAGGCACTGAGTGGAGGGGTGCTCCTGCCTTTGTGCGAGCCATGTAGCGTTTGCTTACCCTTGTACATACTGTACATAAATGTTACTTCAACTTTTCGTCGGCTCGGGAACTTCATCGCTCTGCTCTGCGCCGCGTCAATAGCGGAGAGCGCAAGGCAGCGTCGCTACCCCGGTGACTGCGCTCAGGTGGCCAGTTGCAACAGAGATGACAACGACAGGATGACTGATTCCCAACAGCGTGTGTGTGCCCTATTCTCAGTTTGGTTACAAGTCGAACCTTGTTAATCGAACTGTAAGGGGCGGAAAAATTTTTTGGGGTAAATGAAGTTCAAACTAGCAAAAGCTATTTGAATACATATAACTTTGCTGGGACCACAGCACCAGTTCGAGTAAACCAGTTCGAGTTAAGCCAGTTCGAATTAACATGGTTCTACTGTAGATATTTTAGTAAATACGTTTCGCATGTCTGTAGAGTACCAACCTAAAAATGGTCTTATTAAAGGCATTTGTTAAGATTTTTGTCATTTTCGACGTCATTTGTTAACCAGTGCGGCCACACCAGCACACTGGTCAGAAATTTCATTGCCCAGAATTGATTGATTGCGAGGTTAAACTTGGTAAATTAGTTCGTTATACCAAATATTCGTTGTAGGAGTACGAGTAAAAACCGGCTGCAACAAATGGGCAAAGTGCGCAGCACAAAAATCTTAGATGCAAAAACACGATATGCTAGGCTCCGTGTCCACTATAAACAAGGTAATCCTTCGCTGTCTCCTTTCTGGCATTTCAAACACATAGCCCAGAACACGAGCAAGCGAACTTAAAACACAGCAAAGTGTGTTTGACAAAACAGGCCTGCGTTCTTATTTATCTTGTAGCAAGATGTGATCACCATCAGGTGGCTTTTCACAGCACTGAGAACGACTGAAGTTTCCACATTAGTGCACGTACAGACGGGCTTTTTCTACTTCCGCAGTTTTGGATGTTGGAAGCTCTTCCAAGTAGCCCATCAGCCTTCATCAAATATTTCTTCATTATAACCGATATCAAGTGCGGCTCCAGCCGTTTCGGTTTCGTTACGAGCAGAATAAGTGTCACTGAAATAAAGCATGGCCAACCAAAGTTCGCATTTAGTTCGCTGTAGTCGATAATTCGCTATATCAGTGTTCGTTATAATGAGGTTTAACTGCACAGTAAAGTTGGAATATAGATAGAGATATTTTACCGATAAACTTGCTGAAGTCACCCTTTGACCTATATACCATTGGCTTGATATTAGTTATCTGGCAACCAGGCAGCCCACCAGGCCCATCCAAACCGCGAAGGCAGCATCGCTACCAACATCAATCAGACACGTTGCTATCTTTTCTAGTTGCTTCTCTCCATGCACGACTTCTTTCATGGTCAGTGAGCGCGTGTGTACAATTTTTGTCTTGCTCAAGATAAGTTCAGGCACTTGGCACCAGTTCACCACACTGCAAAAGAAACGCTATATAGTATGCCCAAGCCACGGCAACACATCCGACTAGCACCAGTTCAGTGTCACCAAAAAGAGTACACACCACTGGCATAAGCTGAAGGGGCAGCTCTCGGTATGCAATGCTCGGAAGGTGTCGTTTTGTGGGTGCTGGCTGCACCGTGCGTCTTGCAACTGAAGCACAAGGCAGAGACTTGTCAGCTAAGATTGTGTGAAGTCACTACGAATGGATGACCGGTGATAACCCCAAGACGCCTGCTGGCCGCTTGCACAGACAGTCTCTCACAACAGTCTGCCCATGCTTGGTGCTTGCCTCTTGATGACATGGTCTCTGCGAGTGTTTAAGAAGTGCTCCATAAGCAATTCTCCAGACTTCACCCAGGATGACTTGCTGTGTGGAAGACAGCCAGACAGAAGCAGTCGTCCGACAAGATCTCTGACAGCTCTAATGAGTTACCTTAGACAAAACGAGTGCTTATAGCCTGAATAAAATGATGCATGCCCAATTTTTTCCCCACCATTTCTTGGCTGTAATTTGACTAACCTACACTCAGACTTGTACGCTAGCAGGCGACACGCATAACTCCCAGCCAACATTTACTACTCGCAAGTTGAGCTACTAAGTCCCGACACAGAACAAAAAACACCTCACACACATTGTAGCATCAAGTAAGGCCTCCCAGAAGGCCTAACCTGGCATCAGCAAAAGCTGGACTTTATTGGACAAACTGTTTGCGTGATTTTACAGCACTTGCGTCCAAGGTGGCCCGTGCGAAACAACACAGATCAAAGGCACGCAACGCACTTTCCACTTCTCTACGCTACACCGTATCGAGAAAGCACTGCCAAGCACAAAAATACTCTACCGCGCTGCCTCCCACAAACTACCATGCACTGTGGGGCAGAGGAAACAGAAACCTAAGCACAGACATGGTCCCACCAATGGGCTCCACCAAAGTGCACCCGTCAGAAATGAAAAGACACCGCGCTGCGTACGAAGCTACCTATACACCCCCCGGTACCCTAACAGGTGCAACATGCAAAGGCTACTTGGTAACGTGAGAAGCATATAAATATACCACATTGGATATCGCAGGCAACAGAAACTGTTTCACATAGCATTAGCTTGGAAGGCTTTCATGTTCACTGCGTTCAATTTCTATCACTTGTGAAACCACAAAAACTAGAAATCTACATGCCCCAAGCTACGAGCCAACCTCTCCGCAATCGAGTCAAAAATTACACATGCGACCAAAAGTTTTGTAACTTCCGAGGTGCCAACATGGCTTCGCCTGTTACAGGTGTGACCATTCAATGTTTTTACACTAATTCTTCCGAGAAAGCGATTTAGAGGTCACTGTAAACTTGTTTTTGCTTCAGGGTGCCGATTCTAGGTACCTAATAACAGGTGCTTTGAGATATGCTTGCTGGCAAAGTTTCTGTACGCCTTCTTTGACAATGTGGGTCAGAACTGGTCACCGCTAAATACTCACTTATACAATGATTACGATCTTTAGTACTGCACCATTTCATAACTTGTTGAACGACTGCCACCACTGCTATCGCTTCACAAACAATTTGTAATCATCTGGTAGGCTCATATATTAACAAAGGAATTTAGACATTACACACAATTTTAGCTTGAGAATATACATATTTCAATTTTAGCACTTGTTCTACAGCTCACAGCTGCTCAGATTTAGCCCAGGGGTGTAGAAAAACTCCAATAATATGTCAAGTTCAATAAAAAGCTACATTACAACAATAATGCAAAGAGGGCCATTGTGATGGCAGAGGTTCTCACAAGCAACAAATTAGCCCCCACAATACCCAAATATCCATTTATCATGGCTTCTGCTAGGACTCAGTTGATTTTCACTGTCAGCAAGAGAATGCTGAAATGCAACAGAGACTTGTCAAGTTGTTGCACTGGTGCCTTACGAATCAAAGTCAACAGTGACCACTGCTCAGCAAAATCGCAGTCGCAGTGACACACTCATTGCATAGGTGCTTTCCGAAAATGCCACCTTACCAAGCGCCTACCTCTCAAAAATTAGAAACTGCGCTGAGCAAGCCACATACATTTGCAGTCTACAAACCAAAATGAGAACTTTCCCCTGAAGAGAAAAAAACGGAAGCTCGACACATAGCTTGCCCTTTCACAAGAACAGGAAGGTCATGGTAATGCCAAGGGAACAAGTAGTACACAGAAAACTCAACAGAACAAATAGAAAATGTTCTTAAATAAGAAGTGGGAGACAAAGCTCTTTAAATAAATGTTGCAAAGAGGCAGTAGTGACACCTGTCGTCGCGAAAGGGACAAAACTGCAACCGCAATTGATCACGACCCCCAAAACACAACCATATATTGTAGACGGTACAGATACAAGCTTCACAAGTTGTCTAAAAATAAGTCCTCTATGGGAGTTAGGATTCTGGCGTACTAGCTGCGCACTACGTAAGATGGCACTGCCGGTTAGGCACGAGGTTCAAGCGGCACAAACATGTACAGACTCGAGCGTATTTAACAAGAACACGCAACCGTTCATCCATCAAAAGTACCTCGGGCAGTTACCCGGCCACGTTCCTCGGTGAATGTATTTCGGGAAAGTTTTCATTTATGAATCAGCTGGGAATGAGTGGGTATAAATAAGCTCCTGATAAAATCAAACAAAATTGACTATACTAAGACAACCTTTTGTTCGATGCACTTAAACATAACCACCGTCGGCCACAAGAAACAAAAAGTCCACCCAGGGATTAAATAAAACAACCCCAATAACAGGCACTGGGCATAAAAACTACCACCTAACACCCAATTCTTGTACAGAAGCAAATACATAACATTGCACCGGTATATCTTTGATATAACTACAAAAGCTAGGATTAACACACAACACCTAAGCCATGAAAAAAAAAAAGGTAAAGAAAGATATTCACTCCGTTTTTCTCTCTCTGTGAACATGGAGAAGTTGCTTGTATGCATGCATTTTGAAGGCAAGGAGGATACACGTTCCAAGCTGAAATGTGAACAAAGGATGACACCTCTACAGATGCAGGGCTGTCTTTCCCCCTTTCCGTCTTTGTAGCTGCCATTTGAAAGGCTGTTTCATGTCATTTTCAATGCATGCATGTTTTTTTTTTAAGCCAATGGGCAATTTCCCACAAAGAAAGCCGATTAGCCTGAAAGCAGTGTCCCATGGTGGAGCGCTACGTATTAATGCGAGGTCTGCTAACGAGAGGTTCTAAATGAAGCCCTGATGCTAAGACTTAGCAGTCTTTGCCCTTAGTTGGCCTTGCACCACAAAAATCCCGTCATCCCCGTCGATGCCAAGACTGGTGTGATGACTCGCCCATTTTGCAACGAAAGCACACAATGCCAAACATTCCTCTCTGGGTACCAGTACCATAAAAGCAAGTGTCACAGCTCTCTTTTTTTTAATGTACATTCCGATTTTTTTGTTCGTCCAACTTTCTGTTTTCGATACACTTGAATGCAGTTGCGATGGTCAACATTGTCTTTACTGAACATTTCCTGTTGCATCACGTGTAGAGCCGTACCTGTCACGGGGTCTACATTGCCACATGTCATTGTAAACAACGTCCACCTTTCACCATTAAATGGCAGTTTGGTGGCAAAAGGGGCCAGTCAGAAATAAGGCGTACGGACAATGGACACTCCACACGCACGACACAGCCGTGCCACAAGGATAAAAAAACCCGAGCCTAAAACCCAAAAAACAATTTTCTTTTTCTCCACCTGCAGCGACAGCCCAGGTACACCACCAAAGGTGTCAATGGTCCTGAAGTGTGCAGGCTAGCCACTACTACCGGGAAAAGCACTTTCAAAGTCAGAAATACACACACACTTTCCCTTGGGCAATGCATTGCAAAGGTGGCGAGCAAAAGCCAGTAAGCATGCATGATTCCCCCGTCCCCTTTCACTAAGGCGTGCAGAACACTCCCGTGCCTTTCGTTAAAAGAAAAAAAAGCGAAAGAAGAAACCGTGCAGACAGCATCGCACTACAAGACTATCGCGTGTGTCCCTCTATCTGTCGATCTCCCCCTGTTGGTTATACAATATAGTCTCAAAGAAGAATTTCAGCAGAATGTTGTTGTCCTATACGTCTCTCTCTTGGGAGATAAAAGAAGAGCCGGCCACTACCGTGTGCTCCTCTACTTCTTGTCGATGGGGATGTTGCGCTCCTTGTTGGCGGCCTCGATGGCCGGCAGGGGGGCCTCTATTGTGAGCACGCCGTCCTTGGAGAGCTGTGACTTGATCTGCTCCGGGTTGGTGCCCTTGGGCAGCAGGAACTCGCGGTTGTACTCGCGGTACACCGACCGGTTCTCGGACTTCTCCTCATGCTTGGCGTGCACCTACGGACCGCAAGGGAAGGGGGAGGGGACAAAGTTGAGCCACACAGACTAAGCGAAGGCAGCCCACACAAAAGTACACAAAATTGCTACAAGGCCAGAAACTTCTAGCAGAGTCCCTCAATGCTGTTCTGATCACGAAACTCTGCCGTAACGCTATGGGAGGAGGTTGCTGCGTCGCCGAAGCCGCCGTGCAGCAGCGCTAGGAGCACAGAGGGGGCAGATGAGACCTGCGTGCTGCGTCGACGAAGCTAGGCTTCTACGGCATTTGGCGGCATTGGCATGTTGTTTACGCAGTTTCAAGGAATTAGTCTATCGCAACTTTTTTCGGACTGCACGGCGTACCGTGGATGGTACAACTTCTCCAGGCACTGCGCCTTTCCCTGTTCAAGTCTGGCCCCACTAATGACGCCACATCGGGTGTAACCCCACCGACCAGGACGCACTCGCGCTTTGCATGCTCTAACGCGGTAATTGCCCCCGGCACTTAGAGCAGGGTTCGTACAGGCTTCAAAAGCAAAAATTCAAGGGTTTTCAAGGACTTTCAAGGACCAGAAAACACATTTTCAAGGTCCCCATCTTATGTTTTATCTGGGATTATTTATAACTTTTTCAACAAAATGCAAAATTTTGATATTGCCTAATACCTAGAATATTAATGCACATTTAGATAAGTGCTATGGGTTCATGAATGCTCCCCCAGCTTTATTATTTTTTTTTTCATAGTTTATATTTAGAGGTTTTTCTTTTTTCTTTGTGTTTTGCTGAGGCTGCTTGATTTCAAAACTTCGTCAATGTTGCCTGCATCTCCTGCTTTGTCAGCAAGAGTATCAGCTGAAATTAACTCAGCAAGTGTTGCTGCAAGGCAGGATGAACTATGCACACGTCCACCATTTGCACGTAAAAGCAAACGCAGATGGAGCGTATGAGGCACAGCAAACATGCAATGAAAGGCCGTCCACAGACTAGATGGAACATACAAGGAGAGAACAGAAGCCGGCTTTCACGGGATTGTATCGTGACATGGATTCTATAGAGGAGTGCTGCTCCCAATGTTGCCTCGTAATAATGAGAATCCACAACTCGTAATTTCACGCAATACACTGAAACTTGATTGTTACAATGTTTCTTTGCATTTGTAACGCCTGAAATTCACGACAAACACTTTAAATTCTTGTGAAAAGATAGGGCCATTGGTTATCTCCAGAAAAATCAAGGGTTTTCAAGGACCCTTTAAAAATTCCAGGGCTTTCCAGGCCTTGGAATTTACATTTCTAAATTCAAGGGTTTTCAAGGTTTTCAAGGACCTGTGCGAACCTTGTTAGAGATACCTTCCGCCGGCCTCACAAGGTACCCTCAGCGCTGCTTGGACCGAAGATTGCAAAGGTGCATCGAGGCCTTGATAAACCTTTCCTTAGCCAAGATTATTTTTCCCAGCTACGTGTTCATTAGGCACTCTACAGACGACTCCAAAGATCTTGTTGTTCAGAAAATGTTTTGCCTTCCTTGATCGCTCTCCTCTTTTGTATACATCTACACATTTATTTTTGACACATTTTTTGCTTATTTCTCTTCCTATCTGTTGTCTTTTTGTATGCCTCATGTTCATATACCAAGTGCATCACCCTAGAACACCCAGCGCTGTTGGCGAGAACTTCAAATAAATAAATAAGTAAACAAAAAATAAATAGCATGCTCGGTCTGGCCTTGAAATACCCAAAGGCTCTGCAGGCGCTGAGGTTAACTTTAATTTTACGGATGACGACATTTGGTTGCAATACAAAAATTACCACTGATGAACAGTACATAATTTACAAGAAAACAGAGAAGTGCCCTTAGTTAAACATATTTAACTCACAAGAGTCTCCCGGCATCTGGCCTCTTTCGATCAACCCCCAAAACACCTAACACTTCAGTTTTATCACACAAACACCACGCCTCCAAAGGCATGCCCCAACACAAAATGAGGAGGGGCTACTTACACACTCTAGGCCTCTGATTGGCCACAACAACACTCACCAAATGTTTGTGCACAACTGATCACATGATCTACACTCTCAATAATAATCATCAAGACACAAGTATAACCGACCACCTGACCACCAGGGAAGCAACTCTGACCGCTGGCCATCGACCCTCAAGAGGTCTCTCAACAGTACTGCGTTTACTCGAATCTAGGCCGATACTTTTTTCAAGAAAGTCGTTTACGAAAGTCGGGGGGTCGGCTTAGATTTGAGGATGCGGCTTTACTGTCCCCGCTAGCTACTCAATGCCATCTCGCGGCGATAGGCCTGCAGCTTGCAGGCACCCTTCCGCTTGTTCGAACGTCGTGATCTCGGCTCTGAGCGTCCTGTGCTTGCTTGCATTCATCGCTGCGTGACCTCGAGAAGCTCCTGTGTTCTCAGCACAATGGCGCGTACCAAGCAGTGCCACTACACCGCGACTTTTAAGCGGAAGGCAGTCTTGGGTTCAAACCTTCAAGCACAGTGCGAATTCAGCGTCGGTGAGAAGAACGTGCACCAACGGTGGAAGCAGCGGAACAAACTTTTCAGCTGCGCTGCCAAGCGAATAGCCTTCACAGGACCCAAGAAAGGTCAACACCATGAGGTGGAAAAGGAAGTCGCTGACTCTATCCGGCAGCAAAGAGAGGGTGGAATGCATGTGACGATGGAGGTGATACAGGCGAAGGCGAGGGAGATCGCAAACGTACGAGGCGTTGCACGGACTCAGTTCAAGGCCAGCAGGGGCTGAGTCACTCGCTTTATGAAGCAGTTCGGGTTCAGCCCATGACGGCAGACATCTGTGCTCTAAAAGCTGCCCCCTGACTTTGAGGAGAAGCTGGTCGCATCCCAGCGCTTTCTCATCAAGAAGAGGATGGAAATGGAGTACCGACTGGGCCAGATCGGTAACGCCGACCAGACCCCGGTGTATTTCGACATGTCTGTGGCCTACACCGTGAATGAAAAGGGCGCAAAAGAAGTCAAGGTCAAAACTGCCGCCGTACATTTATTTTAAGAGGAAGACTCTTCGAGCATTGGAAGTTTTCCCTGGGAATGTCGTTGTGCAAGCACATGAGAATGGTTGGATGAATGGTGCACTTGCCGAAGATTGGGTCGAGACCATTTGGCAGCGGCGTGCCGGTGCCCTGCTGTTTAAGAAGTCACTCCTGGTTCTGGACGCTTACCGCGGCCACTTGACAGATGCCGTTAAGTCCAAGCTTTTGGAGGGTGGTATGGACATCGCAGTACTACCTGGCGGTATGACGAGCCAGCTACAACTGCTTGACGTGGCCATTAAAAAGCCATTTAAGGAAAGGCTGCAAAAGCATTACAACAACTGGCTGATGCTGCAAGATCACCAACTGACACTGACCTAGTGCATCTAGTGCGGTTCACTCAAGCCAACTGGCGAAGTGGGTCGCCGCGGCATGGGACAAAATTCCGGCCGAGGTAATTGTGCGGGCCTTCAGTAAGTGGAGCATTTCGAACACAGTGGGCGAAAGTGAGGACAGTGCGCTGTGGGAAGAGGACAGTGGACTAAGAGGACAGCAACAATGAGGGCTGCGATGTTGACGACGAGTGAGCATTGAACGGCTATGCCAAGCACCGCAAGCGTAATAAAGTGCAGGTTCTGGTCTCAGTCCAGTGCCTTTATTTTTCCATTCAGCTTACATTCGACATAAGCTTTTCTTATTTTCTGACCTACTGAATTTCAGAAGTCGGCCTAGAATCGAGGCCAGCCTAGAATCGAGTAAATACAGTATGCCAAACGCCAACGAAATTCCTGTGTTTGTCAACATAGCGCGCACATAACAAAGTCCGCCGTCATGGCGACACTCTAGGCCCATAACGAACCGTGAACTCGCGGCGCACTTTGGACATTAGAACTCCTGATGCGGGGCCGCAGCACCTTTCTCTGTTCATCTCGGGTTCCATGATTGACCTCGCAGCGAGCGTAACCCCGCCGACCAGGACTCACCCGCGAATTGCACGCACTAATGCAGTAATTAACCCCGACACTGGAGAGAGAATTGCATGTTGAACTAAATATGAGCGATGGCACACTATTCTCTGCGCGTGTAGCACCTGCCTCGAACAGGCAGCAGCTTCAGCAGTGTGCTTTCAGCAACTTCAGTGGTGGGAGGGGCATGCAATGCCCCCTCCCTGACAGCAGCGACCCTAGCGACAGCTTTTGTCCCTGTATCAAACTGCGGCCGGAGTTCCGTGACTAGAAAAGCACTGAGGGAATACTTGTCAACGCGTAAATGTAGGCTAGTTGGTTCAAACTGTGAAACATGGTTAAGTAGCGCGGTAAAAACGGGACAAAAGTAGAGACCACACAGGACTGGCGCTAGTACGGCTTTCAAGTACATTGGCTTTCTAGTACATTCTAGTACATTGGGTCCTGTTCTTCCTTCTGTTTTATGTGCTAACCCATCCTAGCGCCAGTCCTGTGTGGTCTCTACTTTTGTCCCGTCTTTACCGCGCTACTTAACCATGTTTCGCACTGAGGGACTCAGTTTCTAGCAAGCCTGGAGTAGCCACTTCAAGATACACATGCACAACGCATTGCTTTAAACCACGCTCTGTGATTCAATTACCTAGTCCTTTCACCCCCAAGACACAGAGAAACAGCTACACAGTTTCGACCGAGTAGCTGAGCATGAAGACAGATTCCGGCAACGACGTTTGAAACCAGGAACGGATGGATTGGCGCCCATGTTTCCACCACTGCACAACCATGCGCGAACATAGAGTTTCGTACTAATATATACTAGAGGGAAATCTAGCGCTGCAGTTGCAGGCCACCGTGGGCGGCGCCCATGCAGCTAGCGATGTTCCTCGCCTACTTGGCTTCGCTAGCCATATGGCTTCTGTTTTGTCTCAAAGCCAAAATCAACAAAAAGGGAATGTTTTTTTCTCGTTCATTTAGCCTGAAGCTTCTAAATAAATAAATCTTTTTGGACCTTTAATATCCAACAGTAATCAGAGCCAACTTTTCAGCCTGTTCTTGAACCATGCCAAAGAAAAGTGGAACGTGTCTGCCCGGTACATGATGGAACACTCGCTGATGAAGCTATGGCGCCAACATCTGTTGGAGGAATATCTGGAAAAGGTGCTGCTTTTGTTTCAGAAGTTAATCATCAAAAAGTGCACAGAGCAGAGGTACCTACCTACTCTCATAGACTGGAAACGTCAACCAAGCCTAGGCTGGTTTGGCGCACCCAATAATGTGACAATAGAGCGCTCGTGTTCCCGCAACGGGGCCCAAAGGACGGCGATGCAAAGTTATGCTTTGCAGTACCGCGGACAAATGTCACCCAGTGCCTTACGGTGCCTTCAAGAAAAAAACGTGTGCCCACCGAGCGGTTCCCCCATGGTATCTTCACTAGGGCACAGGACAAACGTTAGGTTGTATGGGACTGGTTGAAATACCTGGGAAAAAAGTGAGCAGGAGCAAATCTTGACCTGCACTTGTTGCTTGTCCTCAATAACCTCAGGGGACACCCCACAGAAAGCGTACGGCAACCGCTTCGCATGTGTGAAGCGGACTTGACCATCATACCTAGACGTCAAATCAGCATGCTTCAGCCACTGGACCTCTTAGTAAACCGACCGCCTAATAGTGGATTTAGCCTAGCAGTGACCATCTACCAGAAAAGAGAAAACACCGACTGGTCGGCTGAAAAGGGCATCTTTTGCGGATCTTTCCCGTTGGATTCTCAAAGTATGGGGTGCTGTTTCCTTGACGACAGGGAAGAAAAGCTCCAAGGTAACAAGCTCGATGGGATGGAGGATGACGTCTCATCAGGGACAAACTTGAGTCTGAGGATACAACTAGTTTGGAGGAAGAAAAGAACCAATAGCAAGGAATATCATTCTCGCAACCGCGTGAAAGTAGCATTTTTATGGTGTTTCTGCTCCAACTCCAAATGGACGTGCAGTTCATTGAAACTAAGCATTACTAGAAATGTTTACAAAAACAAAAAAAAAAAGAAAGAAAGCAAATCTTTATCTCCGTGTAACAGCCGCACACCCGACTTCCGCTCCAAATCTCGGGAAAACGTACAGCCCTTGAAGAACATAAGAATTTTCCAAAACTTTCCAGCTTCAAGCTTGCTGTTTTGCACCACAAACGCACCAACCATATGCGACAGGTTTGTTTCTGACCTTACGCGTGCACTGCTCAAGCAAATGTCTGTAAGGAACCCCACCCAAAAGCGGTCAGCTTCGCTACAAATAGCAGCACAGCTAATTACAATCGGTTCCACCTTTAACATTACAGGGGGGCCATGAAGGCCTTGTTCAGTTCGAACTAATTATTAGCCTTTGGAACTCGCTCAGCTCCAGCCCAGCAACGAAAGATGTCTTTTCCACAAACACAAAAAAAATGCCCAAAATCTTAAAAACCATTAAAAGTTCACCCTGCAGAGACGTAATACGGGCAGAAGTGATGAAAAAAAAAATTAAAGCAGTTACACTCAACGTGAAATCTGTCAGAAGTGCAGAGCGGTGATTCGCCATAATGTGCTGTAGCGCTCTTATCCGCTCACTGGTACCACCCAATGCAATTCAAATTTCCGCCTCCGCAGTGCTCCTCGCGCGCCCCCTGCCTGAAACTGCGCCAGCGGGAGTTCTGTTCTTTTTGTGCTTGTTTTTCCTCCTGCACGTGCCTGCGTTGCACTGCCCCTTTTTTCCCTTACTATCGTAAAACCAACCTGAACTAAATGAACGCGGGTGCTGCCAGTTTAATTACGCATATTTTGCCTCAAATGTGCCTGCAGTTTTCTTTGCGCTAAACAACGGGGACATGTGTGACAAGCGCCAGCGGTTCACAAGTTCGAACCCTTACGAATTTAAAAACCACTTGGCTTTCGAAGCCTCTGTGGGACGCCGCGACGACAGAACGCCGTGTGGCTCTACATGGGTCCAGCGAGCGAGCTACGATGACAAGGCGAGCCCCTGAAGTGCTCTGCACTTAATATGGCCCAGCACTAGAAGAAAACACGAGTATCAGCGCGTTAACTGCACGTTAGCGTTCAAGTGATAGGATCAAGCGGAACTCGAGGCTCCACTACAATCGCCCAGTCTGGTGGCATTGCTCGGCGGCCGGTCAATTGCACAAAAAATGATTCCGTGACATCACAGAGAAATTGCCAAAAAGTAGCCGGTGAGGTGCCACCGCTTCACATGTTTTCCTTTGCATATCCATCGTTCACTTGAAGTTTGCGATAAGATTGGCATAATTGTTATCGAAACAAAGCAGACTTTTTAATTAACCACCCTTGTATTTTGGTTTCATGGCCCCTTGAACTCCGTTTACAGTGCCTATTCAAAATCGTCCAATTTCAACGACACCTTGGGAGCCCTTTTTCATAGTATTCCGTGCGTTTCTGGAACAAGTAGAGCAATTTGGGGATGGCTCAGAAAATCCCTTTCAAAATGAGTTGTTTTCATTCTTGCGACAAAAACGCGATTTTCGACACGCTTTTGCATCACCTGGGTGTGGAAAATGGGCGTGGTCATCGCGCGTCACTGCTAACACAGAAGAAGGCATGCCGCTCGAAATTACTGTGCATCGGCGTTTGGTTTTTGTTATAGGGGCATGAATCGCGGATCACAAGAAGACTTTCAATCGTCAGGTTTGCACTCCGACAGCAATAACCCCCGAAATCGGCTGAAAATACCAAGCAGCGCCAGTTTGCACAGTTGTTTCATGACTTTAGGCAGTTTTGTTGTCTTTGGGCACATTGTTTTAACTGTTGTTGTAGTTTACTTCCCAGAGGACCATTTCCAAACAGTTTACCACAAATTTGATTTGTTTCTGCATTGTGAAATGCATATTTGGCGCTACTACGCAGTTACCCAACTTCAAGCCTATCTGCCATGGCGCCTTCAGCGTCCGCTACTGATCCTCAAAAAAAAGCACGCTGCTCGTGATTTCACCCAAACCTAACCTGATTTCTGTGATAAGGACTTCCTATGCAAGTCAAAAGATAACACCCAGTCACCAGCCATCAGTCCCGACAAGCAGAGAGCTTCAAACCCGCCTTGCACACTGCCAGCTGTTCGCCAGACAGTTTCGTTTCCATGCGAGGGTATCTCCGGAGGTCTACGTCTTGTTCCTTAGTGGAACTACCTATTTAGACGGAGTCTCCAACTGGTTTGGTATTGTTTCTTTCAAATGCAGAGCATCTCTTGCTGGGGGATGTCACTTGTCCGTGCCCCGTCCGCAGCGCCTCTGATGATGATTGTGGCAGGACGCCCCTAGGGATTGGCCAACCAAAGAATCCATCACGAGATAGCTTCGCGTTCAACCCCCGTCGTCATCTTCCTGTAGGGGAACCGCCGAAGAACGAGAAGACAAAGCTGCGAAGAGGAGGGCGTGTACGTTGCTCTCAGCCGGTGCACCAACGTCCAACATTTACCCTCACCAACGCTGACGGAGACTACTGATTTATACCACAGAGACGACAACATCGACAAGCACATGATGGACGAGTTTCGGCGCCTCGAGCACCACCGCCTACTCACCGTAACACAACAGTACTTTGCGTGCCTTTGCCACCGGTGTGGACCCGGACGCGGAATTCCCTCTGGCGCTAGTAAACACCAGATCACTCAACATAACGGCAACCACATGGAACCACGCGGAACCGCCACGATGCTTCGCATCCTCATCAGGGTTCCCCTCGGGAAGATGGTGTAATTTTTTTACAATGTTAGGTGGCACTGCAATACAGGAGGCTCGTAGTTCTGAACTCTTTCATCGCGCAACAGCTACTCGGTGAAAGCTTGCAGGGCACGATTCTAGCACATCGCACCTCATTCCTGCAAGCAGGGCTACAATAGAGAGTCAGAAAATGGTGATAAACCTCAAGTTTATGTTGTGAGAGATAACTGACAGCGAACATCAACAAGCATCAACCACAGAGTCATTTTCAACTTCATGCAGAGTTTTCCGCATTGCATGCTTGTCCCGAATACTGTGCTGGCTGTAAACGCAAAGTCAGTCAGTGACAAGATGTTTTTAATCACATGGGGACAAATTGATGCCTCTAGTAATGTCAAACCACCAGATTTATTCAGAGAACTACTCAAAATTGCACATTTTAAAATGGGGGTTAAGCTTCACCACATCGGTTTGGGCACTGCGCATGCTAACATTTCTTTTTATATCTTACAATCTGTTCCGTACAAGGTCAACATTTTTTCTACGATGTGTTTTTGAAATGTTTCTCTACAAAATCTAAATTCAAAGTTTTTGTACCGATGGTTTGTTGCACCCAACTCTAATTATTTATGACACCTTCAAAAAATTTTGATTTCATATTTCTTTTGCAACTAAGATGTATGAAAACATTTTAAAAACTGGTGTTGGAAAAGGGGTTAAATCATCTGCATCTGATCATACTGGAATTTTGAGGTGTCTAACTGAACATTTTTTCTGTGCTATACATATTGGTTAGGCACACATTGCAGTGACATAATATGCAGACGATTGCCTGCACTTTCCAACGACACCAGTTTTAATAATGTTTTCATAAATGATGATAGCGAAAAAAAATTATCAAATTCGAAATTTTTGTCCAAGCCATCGAAGAAAATAAAAAAGGAAGTTATGTATAATAAACCACCAGTAGTAAAAAAAATTTAGAATACACATTTTGAAGGCAAACTTTCAAAAACCCCTCCTACAAAGAAAATTGAGTTGCGCAGTACAATTTTCTAGATATAAAAGAAAATGTTAGCACGCGTGGTGCCCGTGCCTTGTGGTGAAGCCCAACGTCAATTTCAAATTTAGCTAGTTTGAATGGTTCTCTGGAGGAAATCTGGTGGTTTGACTTATTAAAGGCCCCAATAGTCCTCACGTGATGTAAAAGCACCTTGCCAATGATTATGACCAGCACAATATCGAAGGCAAGCAAGCGATATTAAAGGAGCACTGACACCAATTTTCGGCGTTAATATTATTGCACAGTTCGCTTCCTTCACTCAACAGAATACCCTGGCTGAAATATGAGCGGCCTGCGACGCGAAGGACATAGTTCAATTGGATCTCATTTATCGCGCCGACGGAGCAGAGCGCAGAGCGGCACTCAGCAACTGGACATCAGCGTGACATCACTCCAGGAGAGGAAAAAGAAGTGACGCGACAGCGCTCGTCAAAAACTCGTGACGTCACTTCACGCGCGCGGCCCCACGAGCGGCGAGCGGGCGCAACACCCTCTCAAGCGGGCGCCGGTGACGTCCGCACAAAGCGGTGAGGTCAGGCAGGGAGTCTGTCATATGCGCCGTTCGGGTTGAAAGTGCGGGAATTTGAAACAAACAATTTTCAGGCCATTCAATGCAATTAACTATCGCGTGCTGAAGTATTTAAAGTGCTGTTTCAGGTTGCCAGGTCATTAAGCATCGATAAAAGCAATAAAAGTGTAACATAAAATTTTCGTGTCAGTCCTCCTTTAAAAAATCCACTTGGAATGGAAAACCTTGCAAACCAAGTGGTATATGCCTGTTGACGTTCAGATCATCACTTATCACTCAGAACTTTCATTTGCGGTGTATAATCATATTCCGACTCGCCGTGGTAGCCCTGCTTGTAGGAATAAGGTGCGACACGCTAAAATCATGCTCAGCAAGCTTTCACCAAGCAGCCGTCATGCTATGAAGTGAGTTCAGCACTACGAGCCTACTACATTGCAGCACCACCTAAGAATTTCGAAAAGAAACAATATCAAGCCTGTAGGAGACTGTCAGCATAGACAATTCTAAGAAGCGACACTAGACCTCCGGAATTACCCTTGTACAGAAACGAAACTGGCCGGTGAACAGCTGGCAGTGTTCAAGGCCGATTGCAAGCGTTCTCCTCGCCTGAACTGATATCCGACGACTTAGTATTATCTTTCGACTTTCAGGTAAAGCTGTTATCACAGAAGTAAGGCATGGGTGAAGTGGAAGCATGAGCGACGTGCTTGTTTCGAGGAACAGTAGCCGGCAACGGAGGACACCGTGACAAATCAGCTTGTAATTGGGTAACTGCGTAGTAGCGCCAATTATGAATTTTGCAAAGCAAAAACGAAACCAAAACTGCCGGAAACTGGCTGAAAAAGCCAGGTACACTTGCTAGACACACGGGGGATTGTCAGAAACAAGCTTTTACAAAATAAAGCTACCTTTCCTCCGAACCTAAGATCACTGGTGAATAGTTGGTGTTATTTTCGAGTAATTATCACCTCTCTATGACGTCGGATTACTAAGCTGACAACATTATTTGGCACTTGAGTTGCCTAGGAGCCTGTTGATAAAAAAAAAGAAAAATTATGGCAACGCAGCCTGACCCCAAACGATCTGCATCCTCTTTTTGACAAGTGCAGCAGCCACACCCCCTTCCTCAAAAACACACGCACCTCAGCTCGCAAAAAACGCCGTCAAAACTCTCAATGACGCTGGAGCGGAAAAATTTAAACTGATTCTAAAAGTGACGTGCCTAGACTAACCACTGTACGAAAAACGACTGCAACAAGGTGAAACAGGCAATAGAAATCATTGATCAGCGGTGATTAGGTTTGAATAGGCGTGGTAAGGAAAGAGTTAAGCGGGCAACCCTAATCAGCAGCCGTTGCCCCTTAGTTGTTCACCTGGAGCCGGTTGTCGATGGTCTTGACGACGATCTCCTCGGGCTGGTACTGGGAGACGTCGAAGCGCAGCTTGAGCTGCTTGCCCCCGTCCTCGGCATCCTGGATGAGCGGCGAGTTCATGCTGTCCAGCCAGGTCTTGCTGGCCACGCCCATGCCTGGGGGCAGCTGACCCGATCCCTGCGATTCGCAGGAGGGGAAGCTGTTGACCTTTGACCTTTGACCCCCAAGCAGCCTCCTCGCTGTCGCGGTCTGGACAACCGCCGCTTTCACCCTCGTCTCAGTTTACCGGGTCTCTCTCTGCACTGCTTATGTTAGCCAATAGGACCCCGCGATCACGGAGTAAGAACAAGACAGGAGTGGAAACGGCGCTACCTAGGGCGGCCAGATGCGTCACAAGTGCTGGCCTAGGTTAAGCTAGCATCAACTGTCGAGGCAGAGGAAACCGTGCGTGCTCTGCGATCAAAATCCCCGCACAGCAAATGAATTGTGGCCACTATCATTTCAACCACCACCGTTACAGCTTAAGCTTTGTATTTCCTTGTGACATCATCTGGTCACTCATCTGCGCCCACCGCAACGGGCCATTTCTGCTCCAATATACCGTATTTTCGCATGTATACCCGCACCAAAAATGCAAAAATTTCAGTGGCAAAGCAGAGGTGCGGATAATACGTGGGGTTTTTCCTTTAGTGCAGCTTCACGGCAACGCGCGTTGTGCCGTGAAGCTACTACTCAGTAACACTGACTAAGCCTTCCATGGCAGCAATTGCGCAAAACATACAAGGACAAGGAAGGAAAAACAAGGACGAGCGCATTCTAACAATTGAATTTTATTAGTGAAATGTGACTTCCGCCTCGCAGTCAGTGTATTCTACTTGCTAAATGTACACTTTCTCTGTCTACATAGTATGTGATGTGTTGCTTGAGCAGTAGCCTTGGTGCAGCCTTTCCTGTATCAAATGTGCGGGAAATACGCGAGGATTGTTTGTTTCTTTTCCGGCGGGCTGAAAGTGGGGGTGCGGATTATTTGCAGGGGCGGGTTATACGCACGAAAATACGGCATATTCTTGCACCGTGCCCGGGATCCAACAATACAAGTTAGGCACTTCACGTGGCAAGTGACTGCAAAGGTAATGACGCCATGGAAGCAATGCTATTTGCGCTTCTTGTATTTTTCCAGCCATATCTTTCCACAAGCAGTCTGCTTGGATAGACTAAGCAACAGTACTAACAAATATGGCTGGCCTGTCGACTAACCTACACAGCAAGTGTCCTCTTAACATCAGCCAGATGTTTTCCATTCAAGATCACTCACTAAACCAGGCTGTTTTTTTTTACCGCTGAATGTCACACCTACCTAGCAAGCAGATGGTACTATTCTAACATGCCGATGGTTTCAGCCGCTGAACTCAAGCTGACTCAAAAGTATTTAAGTAGCTATTGATAATCGGCCTTTTGTTGGCGCACAAGGTGGGACACAAACCAAGCAATAAGAATATAAAGCACGAAGTCCTTTAACCCCAAAGGCAACTTTTTTAACACCTCCGCCAACCAGTAGCAGAATTACACGTGCACCTAACGAAGCTACAAACAGTACAAAAATTCATACGCGAAACGCCAAAAATGTTTCATTATGCTCTTGGTCTGCGAGATGCTAGAAATATTTTTCTGATTGCATTTTTGCGTCAGTGATTGCTTTTCCAATATTTTGATATGAAAAAAGCTCTTAATCATCCACAAAAGTCCACGGGATGTCCAAATAACAGCCGCACAACAAAGGACAAGGTACGGCATCTGCTAGACACAAATTTCTGTACATGGATCCATAGATGAGTGACAAAACCTCAATAGCAGATGCACAAAGGATACACATTCCCAGACCGGAGACCCATAACTTATTTGTAAGCGGAACAAACGGCAAGTACACTGAACAACAAGGTTGACTTGACCGGCTACTTCAAAATGCCACTTTTCTTAATTTTTTTTTATAGTAAAGGTTGCTGAACTCCGTGTCCTGGTGCTTTAACCGCATCTATTCACAATTACACCTGTCCATGAAATTGCTTGTGTGTGGTGCACGTTCACTCTGCATTTATAACAGTACAAATAAATGTGCAAAAATGTGTTTCAATACAAGGCTACCAGTTTGGGCCAACAGCTACTACTGAATGTACCAGACTGATTTATACACCATTCTTACCGTTTACCATTCACCATTTTATCAACCAGCAATTGGCATCCCTGCGATGCCTTTGTGACTTCAAAAATACAGATTTCTTATACAGCTGAAGTTGACATATACACCTGATGGCCTAAGGATATCAGATGGTTGCTTATGCTTACCATCTGATAATAGTAATTAATATACTGGTACTCCATTGGATACCATTAGTGGGTACATGCCACTGAACAGGGGTTAACATGACTCGCAAGTCACAGTAAAGCCAATGAAGACTTTCTCTATGTCCTACTCAATTCTAAGAAACTCAGAACATCATCATATCAAAAAAAGTTGCTTCATGTGTGTGTGGTTGGGGGAGGGGGCAGGCACAAACAGTAGGTGTTCTACGAGTTAAAGGGAAGTATCGCAATTTCACGTTTCTTTTTCCAGATTGCTTCCCAAGGAACAATACATGAGGCCCCGCGAATTTCCCAGCCATAAAACCAATCACTAACGAACATGGCCGCAATCCCATCACATGAGCACACGAGTTGCAAGGACATGTGAAAAAAAAATGTGAGCGCTTCTTGCTGCTTGCGTGTGGGTGGGCGCTGCAAATAGAAAGCTCGTGCAGAGTCAAGCAGGCAGCACAGAGATTGTTATGCTCTAGGTATTGCAAGCACAGAAGGGCTCTGGTTTGCAAGGGAAAGCTTGCAGGGGCATATAAGAAACCAAGGCACAAAGTGAAATTTCCCACCTAAATGTCCAAAAATTTGACATCCGTGCAAAACTAAATGAAGAGGCACCATGCGTAAAACCCTGTGCTAACTGAATCCGCATTTGTGCTAGCTACACCAAGTACAAGGCGGTTCATGTTCGCGTTTCCACTTCGGCTGTTCAAAGCATTCTCCATCTCCAGTCTTTCAGCTTTGCAACAACAAAAAAAGTCAGAAATCCTGCCAGTTATGTCTTTCAAGTTAGGTAGAACTCCCACGGAGCACTAATAAATTTGGACACGAGCATAAATCATTAAGGTGGTATCTATGGAGTATGGACCGCAGTGCGTAGTTCTATCAGTGAAATGCCTTCCTTTCTCCTCGCGTGTGACCAAGCGTACTTAAAGTACCTATACAAGTGACGCCTGTTAGCTGACCTAAATCACCAAATAATGCAAGAGCTCGGAGCACATTTGCTAAAGTCATGTCAGTCAGTGGCATAATCCAGACAGCCAGCTTTCCCATGCAGCTGGCAGTATTACAGTGGTGCTACCTCATGAGGCAGCAATGTGGCGAGTTCAGATTGGCAAGAGACAAGACATGAGTGAGGCTCAGAGCAGCCGATTGCAACAGTGCCATCAGCCAATTTTATTACCTTTTCTGTGCACAATAATTCACCAAGTACCTCATTCTTAAACTCAATTAACTTGCTGCAGGGCTTTGTTGTAGGGGCTAATGGTGCCATCTGCTGAGAATATAGTGAGATAGAGAAATTTCACCGCCCCATCTGGCACTGTAACAATGCTACCTATTATTTTTGAGAGCGCACCTCTTAGGCGCCCGCTTCTGTGATTTCGGGTCTTTTGCCATTGGCCTCGTTGCAACAGAGCGAACGAAAAGGGCTCCAAAGATAAAGCGAGGAGGAAAGTGGAAAAGGAAAGTGTGGCAAAAGTGAGGGGGAGGGTGGTATGTCGATGCCGTGTGAGACATGCTTCGCGGCGGCGACACGCTACGATATGACACCTGAGTAGCACGCACTGTCGTACGTTCGCTGATGGCGCGATCACTTCCCGAGCCGAAAGATTTAGAGGTGTGCGCCGCTGCGCAGCAGCTATGCGCTGTCGCCGAAAAGACTCTGCAGTTCGCGCTGCGCTCAAATTTTGCATTAGGGAGTGTCATAATCGTCAGCCAAATTTTTTAACATTTCATCTTGGTTTTGAGAAGGCACAGTGATGTGTAGGTAAGTAGGCTAATGTAGGCTAGTGTAGGGGAACACTAGCACCCCTGAGTACTAACTACGGATAATTTACTTTTCATAGCAAGATCTGGCTAGCTTTCCCGACTCCACAGACATGCAAGTGCACCATGAAACAAGAGGCAAGAACAGAAAATTAAGAAGGCAGACCAGAAAGCAAGAAAGAAGAAAAAGAGGGAGAATAAGCCATGCAGCAAGCAACTCACGGGCACCGGTCCGGCGGCGAGGGGAGGAGGGACCATACCGGCCGGAGGAGGAGGGAGCATTCCGGCCGGAGGGGGAGCCCCCCCGGCACCCACCTGGAGCGGGGCCGAGCCCTTGGCGAAGAAGTCTCGCTCGTGGTCCATAAGCTGCGACCGGAAGCGCGACATCTCCTCCTCCATCTTGCGCATCTCGGCCTCGAAGCGCTCCCGGATCGAGCTGAACTCGTTGTCCACGATGCTCAGGTCGGTCTTCTGGATCGGCACGCGGCGTTCGGGCGCCATGGCTGCTGCTGCTGCTGCTGCCTTCTGCGGTCAGGAGACGACGGTCACTGCTGCTTCTGGAAGCGGCGTTGGTCCTGGCTTGCCCTGGCTAGTAGCACCTGCGGCGAGAAGGAGACACCAGCGGTTAGAAATGAGCACGCGGGGGTCGAAACCATACATGGGCCGCTCCCTAAGCACAGCTGCGAACGACTCAGATCAGCGTCATACCCAAGAACCGCGGGGGCGAAATATAGCACAATGCGCGTTCATTTTCAACGCACAGATGGAAAGGACTGCAATTAATGCATGGCAGGTAGGTCTCTTCATTATAGCCACGGGACGCACTGAGACCAGTGTGCAGTGTTTTCAGCACGACCGGGGCATCAGCACAGTGCCTCTACGAGGAGATTGGTTATTACGGCCAACCACGCTAGAAGGCGGCGCAAACAGAATGCACACCAAGTATTCAGCTTGCGGAATGAGTCCCCTCCCTCCTCGTTCCAAAAAAAGAAAAAAGAAACGGTAGAAACTGGTAGAGACTCCGGTCTAAGCTGGTCTGCTTTAATCCGAGCTCCCTTAAAGTTGGCTTACATGCTATGCACAAATGCATTCCTGGAAAGCCACTCTTTTCAGAGGCCTTACAAGGAGTCATGTCCAAGCCCGAAGGCTCAAGCGCATTTTATTAAATACCTTCATAAGAACGCATTTATCTTAATGGAGATATCTACACATCCACCTCCTTTATGTCGGCTTCGCTGCGACGCATAAATGCAGAGCCCGAAAACGTTACACAGCGCGCGTTACAAATGGACAAACGGGTTTTCTCGCCGAGTCCGCACAGAAATGCCCCCGCATTTAAAATAAGCATAGAGCTCCGGTGAGTACGGCGGTGCCACGATGACGACGCTTGTCATCATGGACGCAGATGCTCGCGAACCTTGAAATGTGAATCTGAACGAGTGCGCACGCACACGCGGTAAGAAAGTGAAGGTTTTGGTTCATTGAAGTCCAAATTTAGCAGCACGATTGCGGCGCATTTACGAAGCGCCGTGAATTCGCGTCGCTATTCACGTCGCCGAACAAGGTCTCGAAATTTGTCTTCCGATTCTTACGTTCGTATATTCGCGCCTCGTCTGCGCACTTCCGCAGCCAATTCGCGGACACCAGCCTTATCCCTCGCTAATTAAATGTGTCAGAGCTTATAGAAAACAAAAAGAAGTCGGCCACCTGCGGGTACGTCTAATTAGCAACCCCTTTCGCAACCGCTCGCCGCCAGTTACGCGTGCTCCGCCTTGCCCTCTGCCCGCCACTGATGGATTGCGGCTCGTCACGCGGTGCCCATCGCGCAAAGCACACGTAATCTGTGGTTCAGCCCCGGGGTCTTCCGGTTACAAAACTCCGCGGCACGACCAGCGTCCGTCCGCATGCACTGGTTCGATAAGATGGTAGTGCCAGCTCTGCAAGTAACGATGCCCGTATCTGACCGCTGATGACCGACTGCATTGTCGTGTTTCAGCCACACTTTCAACACAACCAACGTAGACGCGTTACGGCGGCGCGGTAAACTGGGAGTTTCATCCTAAACACCACCCGTCGCCGCCGAATCGATCCAGGCTCCATGACGCAACTATGCGATCCGACAGTCGCCCCAGACGTCCCTTTATGACCAGCATTGCATCATGAGCCCAGAGCCGGCGCCATGGCTTTAGTCCACATCGCAAGAGCTTTACAGCTATCGCGAGTGCGTCAATTATATCAGGGCCCAGCCGACAGATGGCGCGCCTGTGGAACGTTTCGATCTGACCGATACGTGCAGCCCGCTTTTCTGATGGAGGCGAAAAGCAAAAACGCCCGCGTGTACAAGATTTTGGCGCACGTTAAAGATCCCCAGGTGGTCAAAATTAATCCGGAGCTCCCGCGACTACGGCGCGCCTCATCGCCTGCGCTGCGTCGGCGCGTTAAACCCGACAGTCAATCAACCGATATGTGCACCGCCAGGTGTGAAGAGGTGGGGGAGTGTAGGACTGCGGCCTAAGCGTACGCATAAGGCTAGAAGTCATCATAGTAATCATCATCACTATACAATCCCGTTACCCTCCTATCGACGCCAACGATCCTACATCCCAAAGCATGGTGCAAAGAATACTCAGGAGAGGGCCCCTAGCATCCCAATGCATTGCAAAAAGTGTGAAGGAAGTGACGTCATTTTTCTTGAGCCCATGAACAATGTTGCTTACTTGTTTACAACTGCGGAGGCCAAATTTGGGCGAATAGAACGGACAAATTTTTAAGGCGCTTGGTATGTGGCTGCCTCGCTACGCTTGAAAACCAGCCCAGTCGCTACGAAAAACGTTTTTAGATTAGGCCAGTTTGAAAACTCCGCCGTCGGAGGCGGCCCTAACTCGTATCCCGGCCGCAGCGGCGCTTACGTCGCGTCGAGACTGCGGGAGCTATTCGCCCGAGCGCGAACACAGTCGGCTCCTGGCGGCGGCGGGACGAACCGCTCCTAGTGTGGATGGCGCTCTCGCGTCGTCTGCTTTTTCACGTTGCGTGCGGCGCAAGACGCGTGCTGCCCACGACAAAACAACCAATATGTGTGCTCGTTTGGCAGTAAACAATGACATAGTTACCTCTGCTTGCGCATTTCCTCTAGAAACGCAATAATCAGCGGCCGTTGCGGGTTAATGCGCTGGTTTAATTACACGAAACATCTTCGCCCTGGTCACCGCTTGAGTGTGAAACGTGTTATAAACATTGCTTCCACACATAGCACTTTTCTTATTGTTGAGTGCAGTCGTCTGCCGTTTCGGGAACTTCGAAGGGTGCTTTTTGAAGGTGGCGCGGTGATTATTTAAAGGATAAAAGTTGAGTACGCGAAACGGGTAAGAAGCGACAAGACCTGTGCATACGCGTGCAAATTATGGAGTCCTGGACTGAGGGCCCCACACCACATTACTATGCTCCCAATAAAGTTTATCCTCCTCCTCCTCCTCCACACCCTTCTAAAATTGCGCTGTGTCCTTATAGAAAGAAGAAACAAACAAAAACATTTACACTGCACACGACCCGTGCGCCCATACATTACCGCACACGTATTTTACACCCGCAAGCGCCTGTGTGATCGAATTTTTCCCGTACCCTTTCTAAAATAAATACCATTTTTGGACAGTCGTTCTTTATACCGAGGAGGAGGAACAAACATTTATTCAACTGTATCGACTTACTAATTTTACGTATTATTTAAAATGCGTTTCTATGGATGCGCAAGAGTATTTAGGCGGGATTTTTAGGTAAAATTAAGCAGTTGTGAGTTTGCGTCTGTCATGTGGCATTTCGTGTGTCATTGTCATATATATCATTTTCAAATCCCACATGAATCACCTTGTCCAGAAACGTGCCTTACTCAGCATAACCAAATGCCTCACGTCTTAACCTCTTAAGGTGGACCTAAGTTTAAAGAAAGAGGAGAAAACGCGTAATATAATGCACGTTATTGCCCACATGTGTGAGGGGTGTGTGCAATGACTCGTTTTTTTGTTTCAATTTTTTCCCACAATGCTTGCTTTCAATACAATTTTGAAAAAGGCGAGCCACAATTCCTGGGCAATCCCGGACCAAAGGGGGAGGAGGAGGAGGAAGTGGTTGTTGGGGGTGGGGGAAGGGGAGATAGAGGCCGGTAACTGTCTGGCGTTTCGCCGACACCTCAACCGGCCGAGACCAAAGGGGGGTTAATCAGTTTTGAAAATACGTACTGCTTTTTCACCGCTACAGAACACGACGCCTAGTGTAGTTTCGATTGTAAGTAATACTGATAACCATAGTTTGGCTTTTCGCGTTACATGCGTTCTCTTCTCGCTGCTCTTGCAACGTTGGCAGGACCCCCCCCCCTTTCCCGAAAAAAAAACTAAATGCAGAGAATTTCATTTTTAACCAATCCTCAAGAATTAAATGCCAAGACAAAGGCGATATTCAGTTTACAAAACAAAGTAGTTACCGGGAACCCGTTGCGCTGATTCGCAACGAGAAATAAAAAGAAACTGTTTTACTACATCTGCAACAGCGCAACTTCATTTATTGCCATCTTTAGGGTTCGTAAGCGACCTTATACGCAAGAATGCAAACACATCTCGCTGTTGCAGGAACCTGATAGATTTTAAAAGGAACGCCAATGGTCAACAGAGCAGCCGTAACAGAAAATTTGTGCTCACTGTGAGGTCCCAGAAGCTTGGTTTGCACACCGTAAACCTGCTTGTCACTTTGCGAAAACCTAGCTAAACATGAGATGTTGATTGTAGTGCGTGCGTTGACAATTCAATTCGCACGTTCACTTGCGACGAAAGCCGTAAATAAGTGATCCGAAACCGTTATTCATCAAACCTTCCTTCAGAGTCGTTAAAATTTCATTTAAAAGACCCGTTAGAGCGGTCATATTTATATCTCTGCGCTGATCAAAATTAAGTAATTTTATGTTGCCTTTTGAACACACAAAAAATATCGTAAGCTCTTAGAAAGAATTTCGGGGCAGTTAAGTAGTGTTACCATTTCAGGGCATCCCACAAATGCAAGAATATATGCGTCATGCTACCAGTGAAAGCGATTGAGATTGCCGTTGTAAACTGAATTTCAGAGATCGAGGCTTCCTGATTTGTTTCTATTTATGCTTTTATTGAAAACTCGAAGCTATAGTCTGGAAAGATCGAGCTTGCTACGAGCCACAGCGTACAAGTTCATTACGGCCATTCGGGGATTCCCGATGAGGCGTCGCTTTTTTTGGCGCAGTAATGAAAACTGACTGCCGTTTCCATGCTATACATTGAACGTTGAGGAACCAAACTACAGCATACCACTCTTGTTTGCACCTTTCGTGCGCACATATGGCGGGAAAAAGGCAAGAAGCGCGCCCACAGTGTACATTCTTACGGGCCGCTCAGCGGAGCATCCACACTAGCAGCGCGACGCTGTCGCCACCTACATGTCGAGCTCGCGGCGAAAGGAACTCTAGTCGAGATTGGCGGAGCAAGCCGCTGCCGCCGCCGGCGACCTGCCGGGAAAATCCCCTTCGCTCAGCGTTGGCGAGAGCCACAGTTCGTTCTTTGCTCACTTTGTGTTTCTTCGTTGTGAAGTGAAATTTATCGCTGCTGAGACGTAGCGCGCAAAGACCGCAGTGCTGTACGACCTAAAACAATGCTCCCGTCGTCTGCGTTCGCCATCCCGCGAGCCTGTTGCTATGACGACGACAAACGCTACTTTGCCAGGCTTAAGAGCTGAAAATCGTCCTTCTATCTCAAAAATTAAGGCCGTTTTTCGATTGAAACTTTGGGTGAGGGTTAGAATGGGCAAATTGAAGGCGAAATCAACAGCTCAGAAGTTGACATCGCACCGAGGAATTAGCGACGAAGCTGTTTTCGCTTCGAAGCGGGAGGGCAGGGCGACGCCATGTTCGTCAAATCAAACCGGAGACAGCAAAGGATGATGGGATAGAGTGCTGGGCTCAGTGGGCTCAAGTAGTGGCGGGACTCGGCTTCACAAATGTGATGTCAGGGCCTCTCCTAACCTTTTCTTTCCTCCATGTCCCAAAGGCTATCTTCAGTCCCGCCCCCTCACGGAGTGTGTCAGTGAACACTGGCAGAGGAATTTCCGATAACGGTATACCATATTTAGCGAGAGAACTGTATGAGCGGTAACGGGCGTCCACAAAAGGGCAAACAAAAATATAACGAAAATAAAAACAGCGTGCCTGGAAAGAGCGCTGTATGTTGGGGAACTTAAGCCACTCATGACCTCGGGACAATTTACAACGAAATTTCGAACCACGTATGAAACGAAGCTAGACATGTTCAGTAACCAAATATCGACATCGACATGCTCCCGCTTGAAACCGAACCTTACGCACCTGCGCATCATCAAGATAAGAGGCATGTGAAAAAAAAAGGAAAAAAAAAAGGCTTGGAAAATTTTCAAACGTGACTTGCGCCCCAAAACCCGCGGTTAAAATTTCAACGATTCATAAACTCTAATCTCAAATTTATTACGCCATTTTTTTTTTTCACGTCCGCCACAACTGGGCTATTAAAAACAAAAGATCCCTGGGAAGACACCGTTTCGAAGCTCAAGTCCTCTGTCAAGGAATTTTGTAACCGTTCGCTGAAACATCCCGCGCACGCCGGAAACGAGTCAGACGCACTCAGGCACGCACACCCGCGGCGCCGTCCCGACAGTTTCTTTCGCCCATTCAGAACGGCAGGCGCACTCATTACACCGAGTGGCCGCAGTAATAGACGAAGACCCCTCCGACGGCGTGCTTCGCCTCGCAGCATCGCGGGCCAGACAGATCGAACGCATCGCGTCCTTGGAAAGAGGAGGAATAGCGGCGTGGACGGGGGGACAAATAAAAGGTTTCCCAGACAGGCGGTCCCCACTTTTGGACGAGCGTGCCTTTTTCGGACGGATAACGAAACGGCGGTATAGATGGGAGCGGGTTGCGACACGGCGACATCGAGGCGCCGTGCCGGCACCGTAAAAGGTGTCGCAACCCGGCGCGCGAGTTACGCGTCCCGGATTAGTACACGACCACGCCACGACGGCACGGCGTCCTCTTGTCTAGGGCGCAAGCGCAGCACCATGCTACGCACGGCAGCACACCGGACGAGTTGTTCTTACTGAAGCTAAGCCCCAATAGCAGCGCAGATGTCGCTTTTGAGGGCACGATGTTGGGCCGGAATACAAAAAGTTTGAGATAATGTACAAAAAAAAAAACAGAAATGAACTTTAATTTGTGATTTTTGAGGCCGTCTATGTATATAGAAACAGAGGAGAGTGTTGACTGAAACAACTTTACTTCAAACTACTTCACTTCAAAAATTCAAACTACTTCACTTTACTTCAAAAATAAATACGGAAATGCGGCCGAATGTTAACTAAAATTACTTCGCCTAACAAAGATCCCTACTTGGATTGATAAGATACGCCTCCCTCAAATACCTAGGCTTTCGACGTCATATTTCACGCCTATCGTCAGCCGTGAAATGTGAGTACAACGTCAATGTTCTCGAAGAAGAAAAAAAGCTAATGCGCCTGGTAGCCACGTTTTGATGTGCCCAGGCCAGAAGGTGAAACGTTAACTGTTAACGCTTCATCCTACTGGCCTCGTTTGGCTTTTGTGTACAGCTCACGGGTGAAGCCGGAAAGCCAACGTGAGGGCTTGTGCCAAGCAGCGTGCCAAGCGGCGAAGCCACGAGTGCATGCAGTTGAATACAATCATTCAAATAGAACCAACACTCCGCTGATCTGAGCAATGCAAAACGCTGTTCCTGGTTTCAACCATTCACACACCGCTGTAGAGTTCAAGTGAAAACCGTCGTGACCGAAATCAATAAAAAAATTGTAAAAGAAGCTTCTCTTTTATCAATTCTGAAGATTTCAAAGCATGCAAGAGTTCACCAGGAATGTTAGCGCCGCTAGAATTGCTTTTGAAATTTCGGCAGATTTCACAGTGAAAACTGCCAGCAATGATTTTTTTCAACACAACCATCACAATCAGAGCTGCTGGGTTTTAGGTGCTCCCTCTGACAAAACTTGGGGAAAAAATGGCAATTTGCGACTACACTACATTCTGATGGCTTCTTCGCGTGGCACGCTTTGACAGAGGTAGGTGGAACGCACGCAAACGGCATAGTGGTTGGCCCGTGACTCGATATGGTGGGCTTAAAAAAAAAAAAAAGTTCTACGAGGCCGACACCAGACTCCGTCGAACGTACACTCTTGAACCAAGCCGGGTAAGCCATTTCCGCTACGGCAGCCTCGGTTCCTGTTTATCTGTTTAAGCCGCCCCCCCACTCTCGGCGCAACCATAAGTAGAACGCCGGTGAGCACTACTTACAAGGTGCGTGGTGTGGGCACATCAAACTAGCGATCGCGAAATGGCGAACTCGAAGTAAGGCGATGCTGTCGAAAAAACAACAAAAAAAAAAAAAGGAAGTGACTAGGCGGTGTTTTAGAATTCAATTTTCCACTCAGCAGTGAAATCAGAGCGGCCTTTTCAGGAGCCAGCACCTTCGAAACCCACCAACTTTCCCCGGCCTCGCGCGCCTCCCACGCGGCTCGTGAAGCGGGTCCTTGGGCCGCCGTCGCGCCTCGCTGCGCCCCGATACTCGCAACGAGAGCGCGCACACGTTACGCGTCCCCACGGAGGCCGTGACACGCGCGCAGGCACAGACGCGCAGATCATCGAAAGCGCGGAGGGGATTGTCGTCCGTCGCCCACGTTCAGCCGACAAGGAGCGAGGCTAGCGCTGAAGAACCGCTCCGCTGCTGCTGCTGCTGCTGCTGCTGCTGCTGAAGGCGAGGTCGATTTGTGAGCGAACGGCCGCGGCCCCGCGCCCAACATCGAAGGGCAGTGCGAGCAAGGAGATATGGTCCAGGTTGATCGAGAGCTACAGCGACCGCTTTGTAAAGCCGCCTACGCCGTGAGAGATAAACACGCAGACAGGAAGGCTCGAACCGAACGCTACACACCGCAGACACCCTACCAGCCGGTTGGTTGGTTGGTTGGTTGGTTCCTTATGATATGGCGCGTACCAGCCGGGTGGGATCAAGACTCGAGTCATAGTAACCGAGTGCTCTCTCTCTTCTCCTCTCTCTCTCTCTCTCTCTCTCTCCTCTCTCTCTCTCTCTCTCTCTCTGCCCGCATGAGCGCGCGCGTGTGTGCGTGTACGTGACTGGGCACATGAAAAGCTACATGCCTTGAGACCTGCGTTCCATCTGAATGTGCGAAGAGACTAAAATACACTATACCGTAAAGTTCCGAGCGAACGCCCACCCCCCCAAAACATCGCCACTGCCTTTTAGCGGTGCAGTATTCAATTTACTAAAAGACCCCGAAGATCGGCCATCCCCTAAAATCGATGCCTTTAGCGCCGATGAGTGAACGAAATAAACGCGACTCATCTGTTCATGTGATGATGCGATCACTTTTTTGTCCTTTCCCGCACTTGAGCCGAAAGTTCGCCCATTTGGTTTTTTTCTGGATATATCCGCAGGTTTGGTTATATATCGCGGTTCTCGACATATCCCGCATTTTTCGCTTCATATCCCTGCATACTTTCGGAACTTTACGGTATACACGATCCACGGTAGATAAGGCATCCTAGTTGCGCACCTCTTTACGGATAGCCGCGGATGGGACCGCCACGATCCCCTTCGTTGGAGCGTTCGGAGGAAAGAACTCTTGATTGATTGTAGGCTTTAACGCGCCGACGCAACGCAGGCGAGGAAGCGCTCCACAATGTGGAGGGCTCCCGATTAATTTTGACGTGACCACCTGGGGATTTTTAACGTGCGCCGAAATTTCGTACACACGGGCGTTTTTCCTTTTCTCCTCAATCAGAAAAGCGGCCGCCGCGGCTGGGAATCGAACCCACGTCCTCGTGCACAGCAGCATAACGCTAAGACAAGTACTCTTACGCACTGCCTATATACTTTCACTGGCTTCCTTCAGTATAATAGCGAATACCACCCCACCAGCCAAACGATCCCTGCTAAATCAAAAACGAACATTTAGGATTCGCCTGCATTTGTTCCCGCTAGAACGTGTCTTGGTGCACAACCAAAAGGATATAACCATATGCATTCAGGGACAGTGAACGAACCCCTACAGCAAAATATTGGGGCCACGCAGAAACGTTTGACGCGTTGTTGGGCGGACACAAAATCGTGCGGGTTGCCCCCCACAAAGAAAAACAATGGGTGGTAATCCTTCTAACGCCCACAGCCTCCGCCATTCGATCCACATTGGCTACCTACGCCCTCCATTGTGTATAGATAGGCCCAGCCGCCAATAGCCCGCCTACGTCGGCTGCCATGAAGGCGTAGCAATGGTCAGCTTCCGGTTAGAATGCGATCAGCCCAGGAGGCCGGCTAGAACGGCCCTTGCGCGAGGGAGGGGCGCTTTTCTTTTTCGTGCAGCGCGACGCTCGCCCTCACGGTCTATAAAAAAAGATTTATCTGATTTTTTGTCCGTTTTCTTCGCCCGGAATATCGACCCCACCCGCGGGCTACATTTGGGGAGGACACATACTTCGGGTAGGCCACATACTGACGGTCGACGCGCAAAACGCTGGATAGAGCACTATGTTATACACATGACAGCCGGATGGCGCAGTCTACTTTCTGTCAGGATGTCACATCGGCGAACCTCAAGCTCAAGAAGAGGAAAGAAGAGCAAAGCTTCACACGTACATCGATCCACGTCGCTTTACGTTAGCTACGCGGCGAAAGAAAGAGAGAGAGGAGGGAGGGGAGGAAACGACGTTGCGCGCTCGCGGTTTGCCAAAGGCGAAGCTCATAAAAGGAGGGAGGGTCCGACTGAGAATGATTGCGCGTCCGCCGACAGTGCACATAAAAAAAAGTGAGGCCGCCGCGTGGTCGTTGTGAATGGCGGAGTGCCTCGACGCCCTACGCCTTTAAACGTCGCTCGTTCGCGGGACCGCGATCATCGCGCTTGAGTATTCATTCAGGCTGTAACTTTGACGCGCACGGTGTCCCACCGTAAACCAGGCTTAATATATATATACGCCGGGTGGCTCAGTGACTATGGCGTTCTACTGCTGAGCACGAGGACGCGGGTTCGATTCCCGGCCGCGGCGGTCGCTTTTCTGATGGAGGAGAATAGCAAAAACGCCCGTGCGTTCGAGATTTGGACGAAAAGTTAAAGATCCCCAAGTCGTCAAAATTAATCCGGAGTCCTCCACTACGGCGCGCCTCATCGCATGTGTAGCGTCGGCGTGTTAAACCCTTCAATCAATCAATCAATCAATCAATCAATCAATCAATCAATGAACGCCATCAATATAAACGCCGCGAAGTCCAACACAGTTAGGAAACGGCGTTATGTATGTACGTTATACGTGCAACGAGGTTAATTACACCGACGACACAAACTTTTGATTGCTTATAAGGGCCTTGACAGTCGGTACACGCCTCAATTGTTAAAATACGCTTGGCAATGCTTCATTTTTTTTCTCGCCAAAGGGAAAATACGGTGGTATAATAAACGCACGACGCAAGTGTACTAGCACGGCGAAGTCACAGTTGTGTCATAATACGTGCCTGAAAGAAGCGATGTTATCATCTTGGCCGCAACGTCGAAAACTAGTGCCTTGCCTTGCCACCAACCACAACTGGAATCGGTGCCTATGCGGAGGATCCGCGAAAGTCCGCTCGGAGTGCCCTACTTACTAAGAACATCAACGGTAACATTTTTCGTTCTGAAATTACGTTGCATAACTGTCCTTCGGTTTGCATTTAAACCACTCCTTCACTCCCGTGAAGTTGGCTTTCCCTCACCCTGTACGACATTGCAGTGCAGCATGCATTAGAGGGAGTTTTTTGGTTTGCACGGAGCGAAATCGTTCAGCATATTACTGCCGCTGTAGAAGAAAAGGCGAATACTGCGCAACTCTGCACTCGTATCCTCTGACCACGCGCAGACTAATGCAGCATGCCGCCGACGGCAATCGAACAGCAGGCTTCCCAACAACACCAGATAACTATGTGTGAACGGAGTCGCTAAAACCGGCTGCAGAGTATCCTCAGAAGAAACACTCCGTTCGCGAGACGCATAAAAATAAGACGCCGGGACAACGCGAGTGCGAGCGTCGGGCGAGCTCCACTGTTCGAATTTCGCGCCCCCGTCCGAATACAAGAATCCGCAAAAAAAAAAAAAAAAAAAAACTTTCCCATCCCTTCCCAACGAAAGTTGAGAGAAGCGCGAAATCCAACCTTCGCTGAAAGTGCATATCTAGCTAACTGATCGTCAAGCCTTCCAAAACCCAAATCGCAAACGAAGAATGAACATATATGCGACGATTTTTTCGCGCACTAAGTAAATACATGTAGGAACGATCTAAACTTATACCGATACGTAATTTATGAGATAAAGGTAAACCGTAAAGTTCCGAAAGAATCAACGCCCACCCAAAGTACAGCGACGGCAAAAAAAAAAAAAAAAATACGGGATGGGCGAATTTTCGTGCCCGATGCGAAAAACTGCAAAAAAAAAGTGGCCGCACCGCGAACCAAAACTACGGAGATATTAAAAAAAAAAAAAACGAGATGGGCGAACTTTCGGGTCAAGTGCGGAAAGGACAAATATGTAATCGCATCAACACATAAATAGATGATTCGTGTTTATACTCTTCAATTATCGGCGCTAAAGCCATTGATTTTGAGGGGAAGGCGATCTTTGGACTCAATATGTCGCTCCTACAGGGGAACGGGCGATGTATCGGGGAAGGGCGTTCTCTCGGAACTTTAGGGTACTACTGCTCTCCTTCTTCATGATCCATGCTTGTGTTGTCTTATCTACAACCGTTACATTTTCGCGATTTTCAAGTAGCCGTTTTGACACAGTGGATGCCCGGTGTCACGCACGAGCCGTATGTCCAGGGATCTTAGAGCTTTTTCGTCGACCAACCGGTCTACGAGAAAATGCATTAGTTTTTTTTTTTTTTTTCAGGACGCCATCGGTTCCACTAAGAAAGCTTTCGCTTAAAAAAAAAATATGCGAAAATAAATTGAATGCGTGGCCATGTCGCCCCTCTCGCTCGCGAACTAGCGGCTCGGTTTGATGTGCTCATCTTTATCCGTCTTTACGCCGGACCAACCGCGCACTTAGCTCTTAACCGTCTCAATAACCACGTTTGTTCGGTTTATCTGCGCCATATATGCCGTCTGTCGATCGTCCCACCGTATTTTTGTCCGCCTGAATCGGCAGTTTGCCGCCGTCACACCCATTCCTTCGTCTACCGCCCGCACTGTCTGCGGACTCGACTTTACAACGCGTACAAGCGGTCGCGGGAGTCACAGCACCCGTCCAGGCACAGCGAGCAACGCTTGGACTTGTCCCCCTGGAAGCGTCGCCAGCGTTATAGTGTACCAGAAGGTAAAGGTGTGTAGTGCGGGGGAAAAAATCAATCGATAGCGCGGGTCCATTTTGCGATAAAAAATGGTAAGAAGCGCACGCGTTCCCGCGTTCCTCAGAAAACTCCTGCTGCAGCCAGCGCCACCTATAAGTTTTAAATCAAAACTAAACAGTTATTTGACGGGTTTTATAAGACTTCATATCACGAAGTGAAGAAAAAAGACTTTTACATAAGGATTAATTTAACAAGCAAAACTTCCGAAACCAACTGGTAAGAAGCGGCCGGCAGGTGCGCTGTTTGCAACAGTAATTTCTCGGCAGAAATTTTCATCGCAAAAGGGACCCCCCTAATCAGCCCCGAACGACACACCTCGCTGTTACAGTGCACTGTACTAGCGTCGCGAAGGCAGCTCTTTCTACTCTCGAATCTCCACTCCATCCACACACAATGCTACGCTATCGCTCGCTGTGTTGACAGAGCGACGCGAAAAAATTTGCCAACACGCTCCATCTATTGCTCACGCAATAAAAGAAAGCCACCCGGTAACTTTTTTTAAATCGATTGTAAGTTTTAACGCCCCGACGCAACGCAGGCGATGAGGGGCGCCGTAGTGGAGGGCTCCGGATTAATTTCGACCACCTGGGGGTCTTTTAACTTGCGCCGAAATCTCGCACACACGGGCGTCGGTCACTTTTTTTTTTTCGGCAGCAAAGACAAAAGGCTCCGGCGTCGCGCCACTCGCCGCCACAGCTTGTGTCCTCCGATCGAACGCTAATGCTCACGGCTACCGAACGCCGATAAAGGATACGGTCGAGCACGATGCTCGCGTGTTCTTTTGACAGATGGGCGGTATCGAGAGAAAGGCGACTGTCACGCACACGCGACGCGTGGAGCCCGACATACACGAAATCACCGATCTGCGTGGACTTCGGAGGAAATGGTCGGTACCCATGCCGCGTGCTGGCATAATGGGAGAGGGAGGAAAAGCACAATCGGTGTCTCGAGCACGCCGGCAGACGTGCACGCGCGTCGTCTTGAACGTCGTCGTCAAAAAGCACTCAGGCCGACGACAACGTCGTGCCCGATAGAAGAGCGTGTTTACTTCGCCACGCCATTGGCCCTTCCTTGAGCGAGTACGGTTCCGGCAGCTCAAGAACAGTAAATCGGAAATCCAATATATACTGAAACCAAAAAAAGTCCGAATGAAAGAAACGGGATGCGTCTGTCCACGCAAAAATGTTGAAAACGATGCAAAAACAAGACCGCACCTTCTGCCCTCTCCGGTCAATAGCGCATAGCGTGTCTCGTGACGGACGAGACATTGGTGTCTAGCTCTCGAAGAAATGGCCGAGCGGAACATCTGTTCGCATATGGACTCCGCGCGTTCGCAATGAAATAGTCATAGCCAACCTCAAACAAAACAAACAAGCACTTGGGGTCGAAGCCAAGAAGCGTTTCCCGATTTTAAAACAAGGAAGATTTAACGTGACGATCGCTCATTCAGCCCCGACATATCGGCTGTGGAAGACGTCGAGAAACAGTAAAATACGATAATTACAAGTAATATTTATGCATAAAGTTTTATTTCAGCGGACTTTGTTATATATCACAGCGTGCAAGTGCGGAAGTGCAGGCAGTCATTGTTCACAACAAACACCCCTATTTAAGGCTTCTTGCGCCATCATTGCGTTCGAGATATCCACTGACCAGATTAACGTCGAAATACTGAATCGTTCCGCTAATGTTTCGGCGAGTTGTCAAGAGAATACCAGCTAGAACGCCAATGCATACATTTGACATCGATTGTTAGCGTCAGTCTAGCCCCGAAGAATACAGTCAAACCCGGCTATAACGAACCCGGATAGAGTGAATTATGCTATGCCAATGCATGCATTTGACATCGATTGTTAGCGTCAGTCTAGCCCCGAAGAATACGTACAGCGTGATATCTCTCCTTCCTGTCCTGAACTCCGTATAGAACTTTTTCGACATTTAAAGGGGCCCTGAAAGGCATTTTGAGCACACTAAATGAACTAGCGCAACCGTTAGATTGGGTCGTCAACGTCCTCTGTGCCAAGTATTACTCTTGTACGCGCAGCGGAAAGCTCACACTTTTGTTGCAAAGTTTGTCGTTTTTTTCTCACCCTTCCCTTCGTGTTTTTAGGCGCCGCCATCTTCACATGTCTACATCATCGATTCCCAGATGTTCGTCATGAGCTAGACATCCTGCTATTGGGCGGCTTTTTCACGCACTTCCGGCAAAGAGATGAGTCGTCTGCTCAGCGTCGGCTCGCCGGCTGATCTGCCAGCGGAGTGCTTGGGCATTTTACGACAAACGAAACAAGTGTAAAACAAACGCTTAACCGTTTGTATTGAATGCAACACGGCCATAACACGACATGGATATTCTGTTACCTGAGTACGTTCCATAAAGAAAGCGTTGAAGCCCCGTGGCACTTCTTTCGTGCAATCGCAGAGAACGCCCTGAGCCGAATGCCCGGGTTTGACGCATACATTTTATTCAACTTCAAAACAATCCCCGAGATGCGTTTCTAACGAACACAACGTCACAACATGCGTTGAAAGTCTGAACCACAATTGACAGAGGATGGGTTGCCTCCTGCCCGTCGTAAATTCGGTACTCACCTCGCGCGCGGTTTGCGGGGACGAACAGCAAGTCACTTAACTCTGGCGCACAAGCCGATGGCTTTTAGCCACGCACACTGCACATACCCCATGCGAGGTTGAGTCGTACGTCGCACGAGAAAGATAATCCAGACCATGGGAAGCACTATCCACCCGCAGAAGCACAACGTCGCATTTCATCGCGAAACAAAGGCGTCCACAACACACACACCATCGCCTCCTGTAATGCCAAACGCATCTCGCACTTCCCAATGGGAGTGAGTGGTACGCCTGCAGTTCCCACATGTCGCGAAGTGGGGCCCCAAGCTGAACCGGGATCACGCAACCGTAACTGACTTCTGGAGCGGTTTGTGCCTTGTTGCCAAGGCAACCGATGTTTGAGATTGTCAAAGAAATGGCGCTCGCTCCAGCGCTAGAAAGCTCAGAGCCGCGACGGAGCATGTTTTGCCAACGTTGCCGCTCTCCACCACGCGTCGCCCCAACCTGAACTAGTCACATGATTGAAGCGTTTTGTGCACGGGTTCTGTATCGATTTAATATGACTTCTTCACATGCCGCCGGCAGGAATTACCACCGCCGCAAAATAAGACCCGGCACCAGCGGGGCCACATCTGATACGGCGCTTTTTGGATAAACAGTGCGCGGTGCATCAAGGGAACGAGCGCACGACCCTCCTTGCGCGGCTGCGAGTTCGCCGCCGATAAAAAGTCATGTGCCGCCAGCAACGTACAGCCGGTAAAAGGCTTGTCTATAACACAGAGTTCGTACTCTCAGCCCTATCCTGCCCCGCCGGAGCGGCATTTGAATAAAACTACTGCGGAATTCTGAAGTCTTAGCCCTTCGCTTTTGCCTCCGACATGTTTGGAACGAGTATGTTTCGGCAGTTTTCGGGTGTAGCTGGTTGAAGTTGAAATCGCTGTTATAGACAAGCGTTTTACCGACTGTACACCGCGAAACGGCAAGGCCAGGCCGCCGCATACATGCGGCCAGATTTTTCGTTCGCTTTTCCAGCCTTGAGCGGAGTGCATGATTCATGGTGTCAACAAAGCTTGCCCGTAGCAGACGACAATAGCGGAAGTACGTCACCTCTGCGGAGCGCAGCATCATGGGAGGCAAGGCTTGCGCGCCGTCAACAGCGGAGAGTAAGTCGAAAGGAGGAGGAAACGCGGAGCGACGATAATGCGCGGTTTTTGATTTACGATTTCTCAGCTAATACTCATCGCTTTAACATAATTCTTGCGGGAGGAGATTGCAAATACATTGCTTTATTTGGGCACATGTACATCCATGCATCGGCGGAAGGTATTTCAGGACCCCTTTAAACACCAGTAACACCTCGGATTGTTCAGGACTGCGCTGCTCATGCGCAGTAAGGTGATACTGTCGACCGCGCCAATTAGATCAGCGCTGGCACAGCCCAATTATAAAATGCCTGCTCCCATGACAAATAAGTTGAAAAGGTCTACACGAACCACCGCCTCTAGGAACGTCGAGAGGAGCGCCCAAGCAGTCGACTATTTATGGCCGCCGAGTCGACGAAACTTAATATTGATTGACGACGACCTATTCGCCCAACCCTCCGCATGCACGCCACGAAGTAATGCGAGCGCGTGTTAACCGTGTTAACTCCAGCGGAGGCCATTCGTTATTTGTGAACCATGAGTCTTCATTCTCCGCGTCTGTGTAAATTGCTGACGACAGTCGGCGCGTCACGACCATCCGTCTGCACTCCGACCGCAGCTGTCGTCTGCTTTCACATCTCCGCGCAGACGACAAACATTATTTCGGCGACTCTCTCTCCCCCTCTCTCTCTGTTCACACACACACACGCTTCGCTGAGCAGACGCTCCAGACAAGACCGAGGTTCGTTCGGAAAAGGTCCCGGAAAGGGACACAGACCCGCGGTACTATACATAAATCCTCCTCCCACGCCATTTGGCACCTCACACATACATGCACTGTTTGAGATCACTTTCTATGTTGAGAAGAAAAATTAATACAGAATAAAAATCAGCGGGGAACGGCTGGGCGCTGGCACCCTAGCGCACACCGTCTTTTCAAATGTCGACGGGGTGAGGAACCCGCCGTTGCTGCACTCCTATAAAGACAACACGCTTCAGGTCCCACATGTATATAGACTCGGCATTACAGACGCGGAGAGACCGGAGAACGCGGTGCCAAGTCGTACGTTGCCTCATCAGCTGCGTCAGAGCTCGCGAGGACTTGACGAGTCCTTCCGTGGGACGTACACACTTTGAGAGGACGCGTTCTCTCAAAATGACGGGGTGCTCCCGAAGCCCGAAATTCCACGGCCAAGCGCGAAACTGTATGGTGACAACTTTCGACGCAAACGGCCGTTACAACCTGAAACACGACTGGCATGTGCAGCAAGCTATGCCGCGACCTAGACGAGCGCGACTGCGTCACGACCGTTAGAGCAGAGGACTTCCTTACAATGTATTTGCGTAGCGTGCGTGTATATTTATACACGCGCACGCAGACTGCACGCTTCGCCTTGTTCAAATACGATCCAGGCAGAGAAAAGGCGTCTGCCTTTTTACCCACTGCGCGGGCCTTATAGAAAGACCAGGAAAGCCGGGCGACGAGGGGACGTCAGCTGGTTGGCTTCTTACACGACATTGCGACACGGCAGCTGTTCCTTGTAAAGGGCCCCCTTCTCAGCGTTCCCGCGCACACAGTGACGTTCTCGAGCGGAACAGCGCGGTCGAGCTTTTATTCGCTCCGTGTGCGCAAGGCAAACGTAGCCAGCTACCTCGTCGTCCAACACGAAAACGCCGACGCTGGCGATGCCCACGGAAGGCTCGTGGTATGCAGACAGCAGAAGGAGAGAGAGAGAGGAAGAGAGAGAGAGAGAGAGAGAGAGAGAGAGAGAGCCTGCGCCGCGACACGGAGGACGTGCATGAATGCGGTGTTTGCGAGCGCGGAGCTGAACGCGCACGCATAGGCAAATAAGCAAGCATAGGAACAGGACGGGGGCGACGACACCGTATACAGAGTTGCGTCCTTGTTCTCGTCCGTCGTCCTTTACAGCATTACCTTCCCGAGAGGCCGAGCGCGTGGCGGCATACCGAATCTACTTAGACGACGTCTGACACAGGGCGCGGCGACGACGTTCAGCCTGGGCCACGAACGAAGTTGTAGCGTTCGACCAACGCGAAGGCCGTCGCAAGAAACGAAGCACGCCAGCGAAATTCGAAATTTCACGTCGAAGCTGCGGCTGAGTTAGGAGGCACCCCTCGTAAAGTTGGTTTCTACGGATTACTGCAGACCACGGGGTGTTTTTTAACGCGCGCTGAGATATTGAACGCGCGGGCGCTTTTGTTTTTCGTCTCAACCGCGGAAAAAACAACAAAAAAAAACAGCCGCTTCGACCACAATCGAATACGCCACCGTTGCTATTTAAAGACCTTTCGCTTAAAATGTTTGCACCCGAGGAAGGTTTTGCCGCAACTCGCAAAACAAAGTAAAACGTTCGCATCTTGTCTTGCTCTGAAACTGCCCAAAGAACCGCCGGGGTTGGTGGACTGCCACGGAAAACAAGTCTTTGACCCCCACTGTATAGTTTAATAGAAAAGCATTCTATTCACACTTCAGGGCAGCAGCCCTCACCGACTTACGTCACCACGTACGACCCCCCCCCCATAGAGAGGCGCGAGATTGCAATGGACGCCGTGACTGGGTGCAATTCAACCAGTTAAACAGAATTTTGGTGATTTCTGCCCATTTTGGAGTGACAGCACACAGTAAGAGGGAACGGGCCATGCAACCCAAACAAGCGCGTCCGTCGTCCCACGTGTATACCGGCCGCTTTTCGCAGCCTCTTCCTTTTCCCTCGACCTCACGCCGGGCACACATTAAAGTTGTTCTCCTCTCCCTCCCCTCCCTCCCTCCCATACAACGTCGCGTAACGGGTGAGGCTCGTTAAGAACTGAGACGGAATGACGCTCTGTTCCAAGCGTCGTGGAAATGTCCCTTTGTCTAGCTTCGGGCTCCTTCAGCCGTCAAGTATTTATAAAACCAAATTGGCACGTACTTTCCCCCGGCACTTTCACGGCGAATTTTCCAAGTTGAAAACAGCCTAGCGGTTATTGTTTGCTCCCGAAGCATTGTTTTAGGGTGCCTAAACTCGCAACACTAATTTTCTTTTCAGTTCTATTCTTGTCTACTCTGGGCCTCCCTCACGGGCCGCGGCTGGTGCGGACACCTCCTGACAGCTGTCTTTAGCCCCCACTGTGCTGAGGTTTTATATCATCGCCATCATCATCATCATCATCATCATCCTCATCATCATCATCACTACCACCACCAGCCTATATACGCCCACTGCAGGGCAAAGGCCTCTCCCGTTATTCTCCAATTACCCCGATCCTGTGCTAACTGCGACCAGTTTATCCCCGCAAACTTCTTGATCTCATCTGCCCATCTGACTTTCTGCCGCCCCCTGGAACGCTCGCCTTCTCTAGCGATCCACTCTGTTACCCTTAATGACAAACGGTTATCTTGCCTTCGCATTACATGCCCTGCCCACGTCCATTTCTCTTTCGTAATTTCTACTAAGATGTCCTTAACACGCGTTTGTTCCCTGACCCACTCCGCTCTGTTCTTGTCCCTTAATGTTACACCTATCATCTTCCGTTCCATTGCGCGCTGAGTCGTCCTCAATTTAAGTTGAACCTACTTAGTGAGCCTTCAAGTTTCTGCCCCGTAGGTGAGTACCGGTAAGATGCAGCTGTCATACACTTCCTTCTTAAGAGACAATGATAGGCTGCCATCCATTATCTGAGAATGCCTGCCGAATGCAGTCCACCCCATTCTTATCCCTCGAATTATCTCTGCCTCATGGTTGGGATCCGGGGTCACAACTTGGCCCAAGTAGATATATTCGCTTACTACTTCCACAGCCTCGCCACCTCGCCACCTATGAGGTGACGAGGCGGCGAGGTGTTATATATGCGCAGAATTAGACCGACTATTTTCTGCCGTTGCGGGTATGGTTCGAGACACGTTTGTGTCACAATCTTCAGTTGCGGAAACACGGCGTTACGGACGCCGTCCCGTGGGAACAACTCCGAATTTTTTGCAACTACACCAGCGCAGACTGGCTATAGTGAACCTTCTGCCGCCCTGGTGCGTTCGGAAGCATGCCCGAACGCAGGCATAACGGCAAGACTAGAGTTTCTGAAGTGGACACGTTTTGTTGTATTACAAAAAGTGGTTAATGACACCTCGGAACAAAACAGTCTCTAATATGGCAAGGTATGCGTGTCTGTTTGCGTGCTTGTACGTCTGTGCCATGTGGGTGTGCGTGTGTGTTATACTCGCACCTGCCCATGATTCGTTGCGCGCCCGTTAGCGTACCGCTTTGTCGTACCGACCCATCAAAAGACAGCCGGCCACACCTTCAATTCTCCTCCAAAGGCGCCTCCTGTCCCCACTAGCTTTAAACGAGAAAAACTAGGGCAAGGTCACTCGAAGCGTCTTCAATAAAAGCGAACATGTGACGATGTGAAAGTAAAAAAAAATGCCTACTTTCACCTTTCCCTTCGGTCCTCGAAAATTCCCGTCTCCAGTCACCGGGCAGACGCTCTTCCCTCATATCTCGAGACCCTTTTCTTTTCTCATCGCGGCAGTATCGGCACGCCCATAATCGACGCCCGAGAGAGTACGTCAAGAGGCGGCCGCGATGAAACAAAGTGGCCGACAGGGAATAAAAGCGACGCGAACGAATTCGCGAAAATAAAACTAGGCGAAGTAGCCGCCCGCGCGGAGGGGGAACAAACGTCGTTGAAGGGCAGTGCGGCGACCGCTCGACTGAATAGGGGGAACTGCGCACGGTGAAAGGCGGTCTATGCACTATACAAGTCGTTGCAAGGAATGACAGTGGGCGTTGCGGGGCTGTAGGCCACGGTCTAACGAAGTCGCTGCGGTGTCCGATTGCGGAAAGAATACACCACGTCCGTTGCGAAGTCATGCGACGCGCGGAAGTGTACGCGTTGCGGGGGTTCGTGAATAGGTCAAAGGGAGCCCAGAACGACGCGCGACCGTGCATCATCAGCAGGGTCTTTTCATTGAGGGACCTGCACAAATACCAGTGAACGTCTGCACGGCCGTATTCCAGGAAAAAGTTTTTAGGCTAGTTATTTAGGTTTATGCAGCCACGAAATGTGAAGCCCAAGCTTGTTTCTGTCTGTATGTCTCTGTGTGTATGTGTGCGTGTGTGTGTGCGCGCGTGTGTGTGTGCGCGTGCGTGCGTGCGAGAGAGAGAGAGAGAGAGAGAGAGAGAGGAGAGAGAGAGAGAGAGAGAGAGGGAAGCAAGGAAGGAAGGAAGGAAGGAAGGACACTGCTTGGCAAGGGCGCTGCAGTCGACTATCGTCCTTGGGCGACATTTGCAACGAAAGGAGCAGATAAGCGGCCATTTTTTTCGCTCTTCTGTCGTTGCACATACTTGCATGCTTTGTACTTACACTGTTGCGCAACTTACAGTTCCAGTGCAGTAGATGATTGATAGATGCCCTAGATTGTTTTTTTTTTCTTTTTTTCCTCAGTCGTCCCCTGCAGACTACAGGGCGATGTGCTTGCAGCAAACAGAACCCAAACCTCCGATGTAAGCTATGCAGAAAAGGAGAGCGGGGAGGGGGGCGGGAATGTAAGCAAAATTTTGTCCCTCTTCACGTTTCTGATTATGGAAACAGACAAAAACAATCAAACGGCCTTTTTTTTTAGATAAGAGCAGACTGGACGGCAGATGGATGGACGATGGATAAAAAAAAAGGAAAAGAAGAGACGTATGAAGGGGGGTGGAGTCTACAGTAAACGCGCAAATGCGCGCGTTTCTATATCCGGACCAGACGGACCTCCCGCGGCGGTTACCACCACGCCGTTTGATCGACACTTCAAGAGCGCCGCGTGACGAGATAGCGCGTGCGTCCTCGAGAGATTTTTTGTTTCTTTATTCACGTGCGTTCAGCTGCGCCGGGAACATCATACGGAGCAAACCCCCGAAGGCGTAGGCCGACGTACTCGTCTTCAAAAACGCTGAGAAGGTCTAAAAACGTCGAGGGTCTCGGACGTAGCCGAAGCCTGCGTGACAAGTATCGCGTGCTGGGCTTCGCGCCTATATGGGTAACCGCCAGGGAGAGAAGGAAGGAGCAATGAGATGGCCGGAACTACTACTACGAGAAAGAGGAAAAGTACGGCGATCACTACGGGATTTTACGCTATTATTAAATATTTTACCATTCCCTACCTATAATGGAAGTTAAGAGAAGCGCGCAAGGTTTCTAACATTATATCTGCGTGAAAAGTGCGCCAAAAACTTCGCTGAAAGTGCGTTCACGCGATCGTAAAACCGTCAAAGACGCAAAAGCGAAGGGCTCGGGATTAATTTTTGACCACCTGGGGATTTTTAACGTTCGCTATTTAAGTGCAGAGCACTTTAGGGGCTCGCCTTGTCGTCGTAGATCGCTCGCTGGACCCAGGTAGAGACACACGGCGTTCCGTCGTAGCGGCCGTCGTCGCGGCGTAACCCAGAGGCTTCGAAAGCCAAACGGTTTAGAAAGTCATAAACGTTCGAAACTCGTGAACCGCTGGAGCTTTTCATACATCGCCTGGTTGTTTGGCGTAAAGAAAACTGCAGGTACATTTGAGGCAAAATATACGTAACCAACCGGCAGCACCCTCGTTTATTTAGTTAGGAACGCTCGTTGGGTTGGTTTTTATGATAGTAAGCGACAAAACTGGCAGTGCAACGTTGGTCCGTGCGGGATTAAAAGCAAGCACAATAGGAACAGAACTCCCGCTGGTGAAGTTTCAGGAAGGGGGCGCGCGAGCACTGCGGAGGCGGGAAATTTGAATTGCATTGGGTTGGTAGCAGTGAGCGGATAACGGCGCTACAGCCCATTACGGCGAATCACCGCTCTGCACTTCCTACAGCTTTCAAATTTAGTGGAACGGCTTTAATATTTGCTTTTCGCCTCCACTAGAAAAGCGGCCCGCCGCGGCCGGGAATCGAACCCGCGACCTTGGTGTACGCATGAGGTATTGGCCGCGTGGGCAGGGGCGCCGGTCGGTACTTGTGGCGAACTATATGCGCGCTGAGCCACGTCTGCCCACGAGTGCGCTGCCCTTGCCCTCTACTGAGCACTGGGAGAGAGCACTGTCCAGCTCGGACACGTGACGACCAGCTTTGGCTGGTGGAGAGAGCCCAAGGAGCCGGACAGCCTCAAGGGGTCCTGGAATAAGGACTCTTTTCCAAGGCTATAACTCTCCATAGAGACGTGCATTCCTCCTCCCCGTCCTCCTTTCCCTCGCCGAAGCTAAAGGTATTTTCAAACTGCAGCAACAGCGTACAAATGCGCAAGTCCACCACGGTCTCGCGTTGGGCGACATTCAGTTTGGTGCAACGATGCCCATTCACGTTGTGGTTACCCACAGCAACCCGCACCAGACTCATACGAGACACCGTCCTACAGAGTCCTCAAGCTTGGCTCGTACAGCCTATCACCGAACAATTCAACAAGGTCTCTTTGAAGCACAGCCCGCAAATCATAGAGGAAATGCCGCAAATCGTTATAGGAGGTCCCCGGAGATGGCGGGTAAGGACCTTGCGCGACCCCTGCCCGACCGTGACCGCGAGAATTGCTCACCTCCGGAAGCCTCCGTCAAGCAAAACAACAACAGCACGAGGCTTGCGCGGATCCGCTGTGAAGGAAACAGGTGCGCGCGTCTGCGTGCACTCACGTATACGCGACGAGCCATGGAGCGAGCAATCACGTACGATAAAGAGGAATGGCAAAAAGAGAGAGAGAGAGAAACTCCGTAGCTGCAAACAAGAGTGAGCCTACCTCCCCTACACAACGACAACAGTGTAAAAAGAGCGAACCCACTAAAAGAGAAAAACAGCCCGCCTCTGCGTGACTCTGAGCAATGTGCGAGCAGGCATGGGAGACGTTCTGTGGATACAGCGTAAGGCCAGCGATCGCCGTTGCCGAGCCAGCGTAAATGGGCGAAGGATCGCCCGAGTATATGCTGTGAGGACAGCAGTAAGATGCATCGTACTGCGCGCAAGAGGGCCGCCAGGGAGAAATTGCACTGGACGGGTCAGTCATACCGGCGGAAGAGAAACGCGGGCGGGTGGCAAAACAAGACAACGAACAGGAAACGATACCCTCGCTTTCTTCCTGGGTTATTTGTATTCAGACAGGATCCGTTCCCATGCAATCTGCTCGCACAACCCTTCCACATCGCACTATATCCTTACGGAGTTGTGTGCGTGTATGCAAGCATGTATGTACAGTCGGTAAAAAAGTTTGACTATAACAGCGACTTTAACTTCGACTAGCTAAATCTTAAAACTGCCGAAATATACTCTTTACAAACATGTTGGAGACAAAAATGGTGGGCTTAAAATTCAGAACTCCGCAATATTTTTCTTCAAATCCCGCTCGCCGCGAGGTAGGATAAGGCTGCCAGTATGCAAGCTGTGTTATAGACAATCGTTTTACCAAATGTACGGGTGAATGCATGTATGTACGTGCATACGCATGTGCTTGTCTGCGTGAGTGCGCCATGCAGACTGCTCGGGCTGTCGGCGTCTCCTGTCGTCGTCGTCGTTTCATGTAGTCACGGTACTAAAACACCGGGACACACTTTTTTCCAACGCCTCTCGCTAGAACGTAACGCGTACTAAAGTACCAAAAGAACACACCGGGACACTCGTTTTCCAACGTCTCGCGCTAGAACGCTTCGTGCTTCAAAGACGCGAGACTTTTACAGCAAAGCTGTATACCTCTCCCCCCCCCCCCCCCCCCCCAACGGTTTCATCTCCGTTGAGAAAACGCCAAGGCGCCAATAATACAATTGCACACTGCAGGCTTCGCCTCCTCCCCAGGTTTCACGTAAGTGGAGATGGCTCGGGATTTTTTACCAACTTCTACAGAGAAAGAAGGGACGGGGCCATAAACACAGGCGCACACGCACCCCAAAATCTACGCCCACAACTCTTCGGGCACACGGCAAACAAACAAACAAAAAAGCGCAGAGGAAGATGTATAGCTCCGCAAAGGCACGCGCTCCAAGACAATAATGGTGTCTCGTTCTGGGCCGCGAAGTCACAATCGCCCCATAGATGCATATACCCCACGACTTACAACCTCGCACTCTGGAGCACTCGCCAACTGTTAATCTATTTAAAAGTCTCCGCAGCCGTATTGTGTCTCCTCGCAGCCTCCTTTCCCACACGGCTACTGGCACTGCATCCGCACTGGCGAATCGCCGGTGCCCTTGAGGCCTTCCCGCATTCCTGGGGGTGCAACGCCACAGGGACGTCTACGGTGCACAGTCGGCGGGTGAGAAAACGGCAGGCGGGCCAGACAGATGAACGTTGCGCCGACAATGGCCTGCCCTCCAGACAAGAGGACACGCCTTGTTTCGCAAGCACAGCCGCCCGCTCTTCGCAGCAGCTCCCGCAGAGACTCGGCCAACAAGCTCGGGTGCCCGGCGAGCGGCAATTACGCCATGCGCGCGCGAACGTGCCACTGCTACCAATCTATACTGCGCGCACAGGTGTCCGGCGGGGGGCAGCAGACCGCTAGAAGACGCCGGAGGTGGCGGTGCTGCTTTCTTGGGGGCCGGCGGAGAGAGAGGGAAACGGGTTTGGTTCGTAGCTTCGCGTGCAGGGCGTCTGGTAGACATCTTGAGCAGCACGAGCATGAAAATAAAGGGGTAAATGGAGAAACAACCTAACCGGGGCGGAAAAAAAAAAAGACGGGAGCGCAAGCAAACCCCGTCTGAGACACCCACACCACACCCACACACGAGAGAGAGGAGAGAGAGAGAGAGAGAGAGAGAGAGAGAGAGAGAGAGAGAGAGAGAGGGGGGGGGGGGCAGAATAAAGCTACTTTACAGGTTACGCGGACCGGATCGAACCACTGAACAGGGCTGCGTGACGGCTGCAAAGGTCACGAATAACAACGGTAGCAAAACTATATATAGGTGATCGGTAAAAAGCGCAAAGGCTCATGGGTACATTGTCTGTTCCCGCCACTTCCAGTTCTAGTACTCCCCTGACCTCCCGTACACCGGCGGCTTTCAGGCACGTGCGTGCGTATTGCTTATCTGTTTCTACCGAAAAAAAAAAACGCTCACGAAAGGCGCATTCAATGAATAACAAGGTTAATCCCAGTAGGGGCTTCTCTGAAAGGTAAGCACTCAGTGACAACACGCGCACACGCGCGTGAAAGCCGCCGGCGTACGGGCGGCCAGACGAGATCTCGAACCGGAATCGGCTAGAGCAGACGACGTACCCATGAGCCTTTGCGCTTTTTACGGGTCATCTCTTGAAACCAGCTTCGAAGAACACTATTTGGCAATTTAAAAATTATTTCGAATTTGAGAAATGGACGGAAACGCAATTTTATTCGCGAAAAACCGGGAGCGAGAGCGAAACAGACCCTTCTTTCTAGACGGAAGTGTTGGAGCTAGAAGCAGCAATTTCCTTCGCAAAGAGTTCAGCTAGTTCTACTTGACAGCGCCAAAAAAAGGTCCACGCGGTAGACCACGGCGTCAAACGAGTTTTAATTAAGCAACACTCGACCCCTTAAGTCGTTTGTTTTATTTTTAACGGTTTACACAGGGTAGAAAGGTGATTCACTATGAAGGGGTATGAAATTCTATTCGCCCATTAAGTGGTACCAGATTCCTTCAACACTGTATACGAATGCAGATTTTTCACGACACCAAACTTAAGCAACAAACACTGCTTGTACTCTCTGCCTCTATGCACCTAGCGAAGATGTCTCGAATAACCAATCAAGCGATCAGCGGTTGCGTAATATGCGCTTTAGTGTCCTGCAAGCGAGTGAATTTAAAGAAAGACGGGAAGACCAATTTAGGAGACTTGCACTCGTACATCGACGTTACTACATTAAATAAGGAAAAAATGATGCGCCAGCGACGACGCCGTAGAGGTTTAGGTATACATCTGCACTATATGCGAGTGCATAGATACAGCGAGCGCAGGGATGTGCAATCGTGTCTCTCTGTCTGAGCCGTATCCTCTGTCACATTCTGTTCGATTAGAACACAATCGCCCTTTCCACGGTTCCCTCGTGCCTCCGTGTTCTTGCATGCGCGATGATACGGTGGCCCATTACGAGCAGATCGCTGCGGACCATCTGACGGCGAGAGTATAGGACGCGGCATCTCTACCTGCACGAGTAGCGGTTCGCTTTTTAAGCTTTTCCTTTTTAGGAGACCGTCGGCTTCGTTTCCGGGTTAACGTTGCCGACAGCATGTGACATTAGTTAAAACTGTGGCTTTACACGCCGCAAATCATACATAACCTATAGATGAGCATAACCCATAGATAACCATACATAACCTATAGATGAGCTACCACAGGAACGCTGAAACAGGAACAGGAATACTACCTGAGAAATCTATAGTGCGTTTAAGTTTCGTGCAAACTGGACAGCTTGTTTGTGCGCAAAAAAAAAAAAAAAAGAAAGACATCGTGCGCTGGAATCGAACCCTCTAACCCCGTCAGCAGCACAAGCCACTGAGCCAGAAGCCACTGGGGGCTTTATTATTAGCACGATCATGCAACTTTTCTACGTGTCTACGGCATTCTTTGCCCCGTTTTCAGGTGCACGAGTTGCGGCATCATTTCATACTGAACCCACACATATATATATATAAAACGGAAATCGCGTTCACGGAGTTAACCCTGAATGAGAAAATATTTCGAGGGGTTGCATACACGCTTCGCTTCAACTACAACATTATTGTTCTCATTTTTGGCCATTTGTATTCTCATTAGGACACCACGAACTCACCTTCTCAATTCACGGCATTTTTTTTTTTTTTAAAGAAGCGCACAGGTAAGCTTTGTTGCTTCATTCGCGTGTCTTTTTGTAGTAGACCAATGTGCGATGCAACATTCTAAGTCACTTTTTTCCCTAAGAGATTTTAGAATTCGACTAAATAAATTACAGTACTCGCACACCCCTGGCAACAAACGCGGTCTTGGGATCGCCGCGAGCCATGCCCCTCGTTTAGAGCATGCAGGCAGGCTCGCTAAGTTACAGTGGCTAATTACTGTCGCACACGCCCTTGCATCAAGGTCGGCTTTAAGGAAATGGCGGTTGTAGCGATGAGGGAATTACGGGCCATTGCGGCTGATTTCTCCCCCTTTCTTTTTTACAAATAGGCTCGACACAAACAGGGCGAGGAGTCCCGCTTAGTTATAACCTGTTCGCCTTGTCAACGTACATCACGGACAAAGAGAGAGAGGGACACATTCACCAGTCGCGCAAAACACTCACTCGACGCCCCAAGTCAATTGGAAAAGTTCAATGGCCCGAGACGATTAGATTAATGGCACGCGCTTATTCAATAACCGCTGACGTGACGTCTGATACGGCTAGAGGAATACATGTACAGCGCAGCGGGCGGAGCGAACGCTTCAACGTTTTCCGAAACGCGTTGCGGGCTCGCAGACTAGGAAAGGAGGCGGCTGCTAGAGTGGTTCGGGCTGTTTGAAGTGCAGAGCACTTTAGGCGCTCGCCTTGTCGCCCTCGCTCGCTCCCTGGAACCAAGCATATCAATACGGCGTTACGGTGTAGACTGTCACGGTCCCTTCGCCGCGGCGTAACCCAAGGCTTCGAAGGCCATGCGGCTATGTCAGGATATACAAAGCGTGAGCTAAGTAAGGTTCAGCTGGTTATTCGTAGCTTTCCTGGTTGTCTCGGATTAGCTGATTATCATGCTTACTGATGCTTATCATCCAATACCAATCCAATCCAATCCAATCCAATGACACCCAGAACTCCCGCTGGTGCAGTTTCAGGCAGGGGGCGCGCGAGCACTGCGAAGGCGGGAAATTTGAATTGCGTGGGGCGGTAGCGATAAGCGGATAACGGCGGTACAGCCCATTATGGCGGATCACTGCTCTGCACTTCCGACAGCTTTCACATTGAGTGGAAGGCTTTTAATTTTTTTATTTTGTTTTGTTTCATAAATCTGCTTGTGCAACTAGGCAGTCAGACTTGACGTCATCATTTTCTACTCACTGTCGTAGTGCCATAACGTACGGTACTACAGTGCAAGTTTCTAACGCGGCAGACGAAGCACATTATTAATTGATTAATTGTGGGGTTTAACGCACCGGACGCAACGCAGGCGATGAGGCACGCCGTAGTGGAGGGCTCCGGACTAATTCTGACCACCTGGGGATCTTTAACGTGCGCCGAAATATCGTACACACGGGCGTTTTTGCCTTTCGCCTCCATCAGAAAAGCGACCGCCGCGGTCGGGAATCGAACCCGCGACCTCGTGTTCGGCAGCGCAACTCCTTAGCCACTGAGCCAGCGCGGCAGGGGAAACGAAGCACATAAGAAAATGTAAATGAAATAAAAACACGCGCCACATATACACGCTTTTCTGCGACGCCCGCTCCTTCCTGGCGGCGCGAAAACATACAAAACCGCGCCCGCAGGGCTTCTTAAATTACCGTAAATTACTATAATTATACGAACAATTAACATTAACGCCTCGCTCTCGCGTGATAGACGGCGGTGATGATGGCACCGGAGCCTAATAGTATATATAACAAGTCCGCTTTTATAATGAAGTTATTATCACGGCCAGACATGGAACAGCCGGCACCTTACTTACTGCATACAACGCTGAAAATTAGCAGCAGCACGACTAACTTCGCTCGTAGGTCTTTCCAACCCAAATCCACCAGTTACGCAGCGCTTAACAAGCAAAAAGACCGAATTTTGAGGAACAACCATTCCGGGGGGCTCTCAACGGCTCTGCCCTCAACCTCCGCGTCCATTCCCAACCACGTCCAAATGCTCGAGGGACTGCCGGGGCAAATTTTAAATACTTCAATGAGAGCACCACCATTACAATGGGCGACTGGCTTAAACGCCACTGCGGCCGCACCCAAGCCTCATCGGCCCTTCACCGAGCACTCATACACATTGCTTCTTGCATTGCGCAACCACATTGTTCAAAAAGCCCTGTGATACAGTGCAGCCGTACTCTTGTTTTATTATTGCGAAAGCTCTATTCGCGGCACCGATGGCATCCTGTCAAAAAAAAAAAAAAACTAGTTCCTTTCTCCATAGACCATATGGTCGACCGAAAAGCTGATAAGATGTCCGGACACAAGGCGCGTGCGTGAAACCGGTCTTCAATTGTGTCGAAACGGTTACAATTGAAAGTCGCAAAAGATAAGGGTTCTAGATAAGACAACGCACGTGCATCGATCATGAACAAGAAGTACAATAGATCTCATAAAACCCGTTTCGGTATACATTTACATCGTTCGCATATAAATGCGTTTACTTGTTGCGCGAAAAATCGTCGCGTGGGGTTATATATATATATATATATATATATATATATATATATATATATATATATATAATATATATATATAACACTTTGATTGCGAGAAGGGCTGTTTTTGGTTGCCGTAGCAAATAGTAAAAAATGGGTATAGCTTCTAACAAAACTGTTTATCGGATGCCGATCTTTCTCAAGACTTGAGAAAGTCTTGAGAAAGATCGGCATCCGATCGAAACGTCGACCAATAAACAGTTTTGTTAGAAGCTATACCCATTTTTACTATATATATATATATATATATATAGCTATATATATATATATATATTATATATATTATATATATATATATATGCGCCATTCGTTTGCCCTTTGGGTTTTGAAGGTTTGACGATCGATTGGGCGAGAAGGTTGGACGCACTTTTGGAAAGAAGAAACTTTGGATGAGCGCGCGCTTTCCCTCGCGAGGGCTGGAAAGAGCGCCCCGCACAAGTTGAGAGCAGCCCCAAAAAAATAGGACGCATAACCGTCAAATATCTCACACCGTTGGAGTCACCATAGAGCTATAGAGTTAGGCCGGATTCAGAATGCTGTCGCAATTGTCGTAATATCTTTAAATAATGACGTCATTTGACGTCTCAGCCAACCGAACTGCGTGAAACGCCGTTTTTTTTTTTTTTTTTTTTACGTTCATACCTCACGATATGGCTGTTACGTCGGTATTCTGAACGTAGCCTGATCTGGCGCCATACGCGAACTCTGATACAGCGCTCACGTTTTGGCTGAAACGAAATGGACGATTCTGGTTTCTTCGGCGCAAAACGTTGTTATGGCTGCGGTAATAAGTTTTTTTTTTCTTTTTTGATACTAAAAAAGTTATTAAATGATTCGGCTCTTACAAATTACACGGCGCACGATAGAGGGCCACTAGATACGGGCGTTGTACGAAATCAAACACCGCGCTTCGATAACAAGCAGACTGTGCGGAGTATACCTCTGCCATTGTTCCTGTCAATACAGCGGGACGGGGGCTCCTTCAAATATATTTGGTAAGGCTATTACGACGCTGATAAGCTGATGACTTTTATGAACAAACCTTTAATGAAGACAAAATGTGTTATGGCATAGAAAAATACGTGACGGTGTCTAATATATATCGTCCGCCAGACACAGCGCCGTCCTTTCGTCTTCCCGTCCCAAGCTTACCGCGGCATTTCAGTCGGCGATGAGTAGACAACAATTCGTGAATTTACTTAAGGGACTGTTCCTCTTTACGCAACAACGCCGAGAGCGCGCAACGTTAGGACGTTAGGATGAAAAGAAAACGCCGCTCAGTCGCAAAGGCATCCAAGAAAGACCACGACGGAAACTAGCCATATTACTTTTCCAGCCAACAAGTGTCAATCCGAATACACCAATACACATCTCTATGCAGGGCGGCGTATACGACATCGGCGCCAGATTACTGTCTAGTTATTATTGTACGAAACTCTACCCCGCATGGTGCGTGGGCCTATTGCTGCGTCAGGTGCAAATGCCAGCCGACCTGTCTTAGAAGCTTTTCTTGGCACACGTTCGTCTGCTCAACGTGGGTTGTTCCTTCGCCCGTGGCTGGAGCCCCGCATCCGGCATGACAGGGCTTTCAGCGTCGTTGCAAACCTTGCTGAGACGCCGGCATTTGCTAACCGCGCGCCATTCAACTTCGCCCGCGTAATTTGGTCCCGGAACCCTTCGCTTTCGATGCGAGCTGTGCTACTACGCCTGCGCCACGGCCTGCGCCAAGCTCGCGCATTCTCGGCCACGTCGACGGCAGCTGACGCACGCGATCTGCGGGGGCTGGCCGTCCCGTTGATTGCCGGTCGCCTGGAAATTCAATAGAAGGCTTTCTCGCACTGTTTAGAACCTGCAACGCATTAGCAGCTCAAATTTCACGAGTGTAAACGCCACTCGTTACCGCATGAATGGTACGTTTTGTCGTCGCTTATGTGATGTTTACGTCAGGGGACGGCCACGGTTCAGTCACAGGGCAAGAAAATATATACGAGGCAAAATGGAAGCGCGGGCGAGCTACCCGAAAATGTCCCATGACACCAAACTCGGATTACAAAGCTTCATAGCTGCGGCGGCGAAGGAGAGGAAATAGACGAAATAATTGCGGCCACAACCCCCTCCAGGGCTGCGGCGTGAAATGGCGATCGTGGCGGCCGCGCAGTTTCTTCTCCCGCGACAGATGCCGCTAGCTTGACTAGGCCCTGCAGCGCTTGGGATGTCATCTGGCCGCCCGAGGAAGCGCTGTTTCCCATTCTGTCCAGCTCTTGCATGCACCGTGGGTTAAGTTTAGCAGGACCAGAAACGCAAGTGCTGCGTAAGCGCAATTAGCGAAACTGACAAAACAAGACGCTGCTGACATCTTGGCCATATACAGCAGGCAGACGGGAAATACAGCAGAGCCAACAGCATTGCGTATGGCCGTTGGCTGTCATATAGGCACGTTGCACCGCACACAGGCCGCTGTGAGCGCAGCACTTTTCCTACTGAAGTTGTCTGCAGCGCAGGGCATCGATGAAGGCGCGGCGATTCCTCGAACCGTAATCACCCACTGCCTGCAGCATGCCGTTCCAACGATCTATGGGGTTGACACTGAGACATGGTGCAAAGAAAGACGGCTGTGATGAATGCATAGGTTCCTCCGTGCCATTTGTGTTATCTGCAATCTGAATGGTCGGATACAATAGCAGCGACTGACGTATTTTCGCCTGCGCCACTTAAGCTGTTCGTTCTTCTCGGCCTTGTTAGCATGAGGTTACCTTAGATGCCTTCTTTGTCTGAGAACCTGTGCGTCCCCTCCCTTTGTATAGCAATCGCGGCGGCCGATGCACTCGATCTGAGGTGCGCCTGCGCGTAGCTTTGTCCCGACTTGAATTGAGTTCATGACGCAGTTGAGGACTCTGCATGTGATAATCCCGGCTGTTGCTGTCTAGGACCAGCCGACAGTCACGTAATATTATGCTACGAACCGACCCCTGATATGTGTGGCATGTTTCCTACAGGAAATAACCCACGAACCACCAGGATATAGAAAACGGCGCTGCTGCTTGCGAGGCAAACATCGGCGCAACGTGCCTACACACCTGCACGCAACAGAGGAAAATGGGCACTCTAAAAATGCAGTTCTATGCGTGTATTGATTCCTGGGTCATAGGAATCGGTAAAAACGAAGTGAAATGTGCAGCGAAATGTGCAGCGAAATGGATGATTTGCGAGTCGGCGGCGTCTTGCGAGTGGTGTGCTTTGCGAGCGACGTCCTGCCGGCGGGTCCTTTCCGCAAAGGCGCACCCGAACGACTGCGCATGCGTATATAACTGGATATTTGAATGGATCTCAAAGAATAATTAGAAAGCGAAAAAAAAATGACATTTGAATGTGCCAACCCTGTAGCTGGAACCCCGTAGCTCGATGTGCATGAATAAAACAGCTGCGCGGAGTTCCTTGGTGTCTAGAGTGCTGAAAACTACAATACGCAGGCCACACAACAGCGATGCCAATCGAGCCTAGTTTCGTAACAAAGGCTCAATAACCGGAGTTCATTAGCCTAACCGGAAAAATACGGAAGACTGCACGAGCTCCCCGACTAAAATGCCTCAAGGAAAAAAATGTTCGGATTTCAAAGGTCTCTGTGAATGGCGCAAATCATTTGGCTCTACCCGAGTGAAACGTTCCGTATATGTACCGGAATTATGGGAATACAACATTCACACGGTGCATTACGCGCCCAAGCGTAACTAATGCAGCTAACTTTTCCAAAAACAAAAAAAAATCAAGTGATTTCTACGAATGCAAACGTTTGGCACAGTTTTCGTGCTTCTGTCCTAATAAAAGCGAAAAATACGGCACCATAAATTTTTTCGTTTTCCGATGTCATTTTTTTTTACGCAATGCCGTGTCTATCATGTGTTGCGGATACGTATCCCTATTTTTATTCCAGTGAGGCACCACCAAAGGTAAAAATTTTGTATTCCCTTCATTAAGTATATGCAGAACGTTTCAGGAGAGTAAATCGTTGCGGCAGTTGCTTCACCTAGCATTAAAAACCTGTTTCAAGAGATTCGGAAAGCCGCTCGGTGCATCTCATATACGCCCACACAACCGACACAAATTATGAACAAGCCCCATCGACAGAATTCAACAACGGCACCACAAGTACTAGGACCAACGACGACGGCACCAAAAAAGGAGAGGAAAGCAAGATGCCGACAAACGGGGGAGGAGGATTTCGAGGAAACCGTTGGAAAGAAGGTTAGTGAGCGCAGAAGGTGACAAGCGAAGCTGTCCTTCAGAATCTTGAAGCATACTTGCGGTCGCGTGCCCTCGTGAATGCGTAGACAGAATCCGCTGTATTCTTCACTCCCAAATGCCGTTTCTTCTGCAAAGCTACTGCTGTTAACCGCAATAAGTGTACTTGTTTGTATTTATTGGTAGGAGGTCCCTCCCCAGTCTATGATAATGGGACCTCCTGGAGTTATTTATGTCCGTAAGATTCAACAGCAACAGTAAACTAAACTGAAAGTATTGTCTAACCAACTTCCAAGGCGATCGGGGCGCTTATCAGCTCGAGCTGGAACCGCGAGCTGAGGTATCTTGAACTTCTGTAGGAGATTTTTTGGGAGGGTTGGGGAAAATCTTTTTTAGACATGAGCACTAAAACACGCAGATATACTTAAATATTCAAAACCCATTCAGTTAAAAAAAGTCAAAATTTACTCTGTAACCCCACACTCCAAATAAAACAAGTAGGCATTTCTCCTCCGCAAATTCAGTCAGCCCAATCAGGAAACTAAAGTATTTGCCCTCTTCTCTTTGGCCAGTAGAATCGGCATAACTGGGGCTCTAGTCCCCTTGTCGTAATTCGTCACCCTAATTATGCTGCATCAATACACCGGACTGCTACACGAACGCTATACGATTTATAAAGCGTTGCAGCCTCCTGCGGATAGCATTACAGTTACCAGTTGTAATCGTCCTGTAATGTTGTAATGGAACTTGGTGCCGATGACAGTGCTACGGAAACGATTAACAGCCGACATAATTGCTACAGCAGCCGACGCTGTTCTCCGCGCATAAAGGTAATTTTAGGGCTATATGTCCCTAAACACGCTTCTATTCTCAAATAAAGCTCGGCAACTGGTTTTCCCTGCATGACACGCTTGAAACGTAACTGCTTTACAAACACGCATCCATGCGGGCCTCTTGGATTGGATCAGCACTGCCAGCCGCTGCGCGAAAGCAACTCGGCGCCAGTAAGCACCACGCCCGCTGCTATGAGACGACGCAAAACCACAGCTAACCACCCCTGGCTGCGAGACTACAGTCAGGCCAGAGCGCGTCTACCGAAAAGGCTGAAAGGGTTAGAGTATTCTGACCTCCAGTGCAAACTAAGGGTGCGGTCTCAGGAATGGACATCACTGGGCAATGTCGTCTCTGTCAGCCTGATGGGAAATATAAGGGACAATCGCAGGCAATGATGTGAACATTTTCGTAAAATTGTTGAACCCGTAAATGCACCCCGCTTTTTTTTTTCTGTCTAAGGTCTCATTCATTTTTTAACTTTGGGCTATTTTCCCGTTCCCGTTTCGAAGTATAGCTCGAACCGCTGTTAACGTTTCCAAACATCTGAGAAGTATCCCAAAGCACAAATCGGATAGGTGGTACTCGAATTTGAACGTCAGACAAAAGTAGTAAGGCTTTTTTTACCCGGCGCAAATGAAGGGGAGTGGTTAGGGTGCCACGCACATAACCCTGCGCAAGACACTCACAGACGGAGCAGGCGCAGAGTGGGCTAAAATTTCTCCGTGTGGTAACGCAGGACCGTTAATTCGAAGCCGTGCGAGACACACAATTTGTAACTACCTTTCTGATTGGGCACCAAATTTGAAAACTAGCAAACCCAACGCCGCGCGCAGTTTTCCGGCGTTTCGATTACCGCGCGGAGGGCCTGCATGTTCTCCAGACGTACTCGCACCAATAAAATTGCTCCACTACAAAGTGTTAAGCACCAGTACACGTAGAGCCCTGGGTATCAAGTGCGATAAAGTCTTTTTGGAACTCACAAACTAAAAAAAAAAAAACGTATATAACATTTCCATTACGAATATGGTATAGCAAGATTTTTTTTTTCCGCGCCTGCAGCTCCGGACCGGATACGATTGGATGCTTTCCAAACTCGGTAGGCGGCGGCCCTTTTTATAAGCTTTCCCAGAAACAGCCCTATCAGGTCTTGGTTATGAATAAACGTGTTCCGTGAGCTCGGCGTGGAAGCGCCAGCACGTAACAGCCATAACGACGTTTGCGCTTTTCCGACACGTACAGTCTGCGGTCGCGCAAGCTTTGACGTCAGCGGTTGATAGCCACCACAGTATGAAGCCTACAATATCTCCGGAGGAAACCAAAGAAAAACGCGGATGAGAGCTGACAAAAGTGTAAGCTGACGTTTCTGACCCACCCCCCTCCCCACATAGTAATGTACCAGAGGGATCTTTAATGAAAGATTGATGATAATGATTTGACCTATACAACGCAAATATATCAGAGGGAATCAAATCGCTTATTTGTAAGTGCTGTGGTTATACTTCTTCCCTTGCTAGCAATCCCCAATCAAAAACCTATTTTATCTGGCATTATATGTCCCCCTGGCCGTAGAAATCATCACCGCAAACGGCGTCAGTGTGGCCCTCATGGTTCCTTCGAAAACGCGCTGTTTAGACAAACAGGCCGCAGTGCACTGAACTCCTCCACCCTTCGCTATTCTCGGCAGCACTGGGGGTCCGCGAATTCAATTCGGAGGTAGCGACGACGCGCAGGCTTGCGAACTCTTCCAGACTCCTACCCGACTGAAGGTGTTTGATTTTCACTCGAAAAAAAGCACAGCCGCCAGACATCCTCGGCGGCACTCCATACACTACTGCAGAGAAGCCGAACCACGAAGTGGCTGGATTTCGACAGGTTTATTTATGTCCAGCAAGGCCAAAATGCCAGGGTAAACTAACGGAACGAACACCAACGAACAGCGGGCCAGCAGGACCCCACGTGATGCGTACTCGCTATATATACCGCATCATTCATTGCAGCTATCAGTGCAGCGTCAGCGCCACGCCGGCTCCGCTGCTGGAATGCCGCAGGGCGCGAAAAAACAAACAAACCCGCGGGGCTGCATTTTTGCATCGCACCGTGCGCGTCGTGCCAAAGGTTGAGCGCTGAACCCAATCTAGCTGCCTCGCTTAACCCGTCGCAACAACACTGGCGCGGTTGCACATCGCGACTACATACAGCCGATGTGCTAAGGCGCAAAACGTGCTCATTCAACGATTACGGCCAGTTCGCGATGCGACTTCCAGAGTGATAATGTATTAAAGGCGAGCTTCTTACCGTCGTAACCGGCAATGCCTGAACTAGACTCGCTTCTTTCCACACTGACGAGACGATTACGGCAACTACGCGTGATGCTCTGCTACGTACGATGTTTCATCGGCACGCCGCGAAAACATGTGCTGCCACGCCTTCCTCCCGGCCGGCTTCAGCCACCAACAATCGCGCAAGCGTCCCCCGGCCGAAAATCAAGTCCCCAATCAAAGTGAACGGGCACGTTTGACCCCGATGGAAACCGTCGCGGATCACAGCTATAGCCGGCGCGTCGGCCCGCGAAGCCAGCACTACAATGGGCTTGCAACACGGGCTTATAAACAGACGGATGTGCCGTCAATTCGCGAGACAGGCCGAATGACATCCGTCTTGGCAAACGCAGACAGCTTTTATGCACAACGCCGATCAAACACCGCTCGCGAGGAATCGCGAGAATGCGCACACTACACTACGGTATGTAGCCGGGTGCGCTAGACCGGCGAGCGACGCTTCGGCCGGGCACCTGGGGCAGCGATGTTGAGGGGTACTCACTCGGCGTTTTCGTTTCTTTTTCTTCCGTCGGCGACTGGCGCTGCTGCTGGATCGGTGCGGCGGGGGACGACGTCTGCTATCCGTCGGCGGAGGTCGTCGATTTGGAGACACGGCCGCGTGGCGGCCTGTTTATAATGCAAGAGAAGATTCCCGAACACGTCTACCCACCGTTCCAAAAGCAGCGACACGCCTGAGTCATGGGAGGAACGCGAGGGCGAACGCGTTCTCGCCGCCGGCCGCGCATGCGCCGTGGGAAGCCGGGCGCCCGCCGGCATGAGGCTCGTCTCGCAGGCGGTTGCTATGGCAACGCCCGATGTTTACCTTCGCCGCCTGCCGGCGGAAAAGACCGCCGCGCTGAAGGGGATTCTCCGTTTGCCTTGCGGGCGAGGCCATGTGTGAGTGAAAAGCGAGTACAAGCCATGAGTGACAACGTGTGGCGTAAAAAAAAAGCAGAAATCCGATCTATGGTGTTTGCTTTGGCAACATATCGCGACTTGCTGACCCCGGCGTGAGCGAGAAAGAATATACGAAGGCTAGGGGGCGGCAAAACCAAAACCGAAACACGCCGAGAGCGTTGCGCGATTGCGCAGTGCTCTGAGTAGATTAGTCGGCGCACACGCGCGACGTGTAAAAGGAAATTTGAGAAACGGAATGCAGAACTAACAGATTAAAAAATTGTACCGCAGCTTTGCAAAACAGGAAGCAAACATAACTACGTTGTTTTCTTTCTGTCTGGCTGTATTTTTTCCATAGTCAAAGGAAATGCCCGTGGGGAGATCGTAACAAGATCATTTAAATAAGAAATTAAGATACTGTTCACGGGGCAAAACAACAATTTACAAATACAGAAGAGAAGTTGACGTATTTTTAACCTCCAAGGCATTGAAAAGATAGACCTGAGCATTGTATGGGGAAAATTCATAACGGCAAGGTTTATTTTTGTGTGTGTGTGTGTTGTTGCTTTTGCAATGGTTATGCAAGCCGAACTTTCGAGTTTCTTTTTTTTTAATTATTTGCAAGAACCATGCTTTCCAAACACAGGACGTCTATCGGAACTTCAATGCTTCGCGCGTTCAGCTAGCTTATGACAACATGTCGAATTCCATTTCGTACTTTTGATGAACTACTGTACGCATTTGTTCATTAGATGACAGTCTCAGAGCTCCTAGCCTAGTGCGGCAAGCCATGGATTCGTACAGCTGAAGTACAAAAGTGACTCAACTTTGACAGCCTTGAATAATACATATTATAAGGGCTTAAAAGTATGTCAACATATGCGCAAGCAATAGCGTTTTGGCAGTGCGGTCCGCACTACAAAGGACATGATGAGGGCGATTATAACAACTACAACTTCTTGCTGGGCGCATACCTACTGACCCCCCTACTGCAGAAGTTTATGAGGATTGGCCACATTTCAATGGTTAAACCAAACAAGAAATAGCTATTGTAGTGATAGCGGCAGGAAAGAACTTGGAAAACAGAAATATAAAAAGTTTATAAAAGTGTCTTTCTCTTAGCGAGTTGAAGTTAAGAATAAAGAATACCAACGCTCTAAAATATGTTAAGGAAGAGAGGGCTTCCTGCGGTAAATTAATCAAAACAAGGTCATTGCCGCAATAGAACTAGGCATGGCTATTTGCTGATTTATTGCTGTATTATTGACCCTTGCCGTATGAACAGGCTTTTCCTTGTTAGGTTCCGGTTGCTTGGGCCTTATCTCAATTCTCTAGTTTTTGAAAGACTGTTTCTATCTCTCTTTTTTCTCAGTTGTTGTCCGCTACTTCCTAGTGCTACTTCCTAGATAAATCCGATGATGCTGAAGCTTGGTGTCCATCCACACGTACCCATTCTGGGGATTACCAGGCACTCGCTTCGTCTGCCTCCTTGCCGAGGCAACACTGTCGCTGGCCACATTCTTCCTGACAAAATAAATAAATAAATAAATAAATAAATAAATAAATAAATAAATAAATAAATAAATAAATAAATAAATAAGTAATAAATAAACAAATTATTAAATAATTAATTATGCAAGATTGTAGCAGCTATGCACACCCCTTTTTCTGTGCCTTATTCATTTCTCTGAATGGTCCGAGTTGGTAATCTAATATTTTATACCGTCTTTATTATGAATGTAACATTTGACAGAACCCCCCGCTGTAACCACGAGAAAGCACTAGCTACACCCCACGAAAAAATACAATTACCATACGCAAGTTTATGAGGATTAATGACAGTATACCTTTTATACAGGCGAACGGTTGCCAGTTGGAAAGGTTGACAGTTGCGATTCCTCGGCCCTTTGATTTGGACGAGAAAGGAGAGAGAGAGAGAGAGAGAGAGAGAGAGAGAGAGAGAATGAGACCATGCGATAAGTATCGCTCTTTTCGCGACGTCCGTAACGCCACCTTCATCCTCCAAGTAAGGCCAGAGTGCTTACAAGGAGGTTAGAAGACCGGACCCATCAGGTCCGCCTATAGATGACCACGTCCAGCGGCGGGGAACGCCATAATGACCAAACAAGGCTTCCGTAAAGGACCGGTTCCGGGCGCGCACTCATGCTCGAAATGGTCAACGCTTCAAACAGTCCTCGAACGCTCTCTCTCCTCCCACGTAGCGTTTAGACAACGTCACCGCGACGTCGCCGGTCCGCGCACGCCCCCACTCGTGTGGGCTGCCCTGTTCACGCCCACGGTACGTCGAACGGCCCCTCCGAAAGATCCAGAATGACCGAGAAGACGCCAAACGTGTTCCGTCTTGTGTGCGCGTAGAGTGTACCGTCGTGAACGGCATAACGGCATAACCTGTTCGCTGCAATCAGAGTTCGTGAGTGGACTCTGTGGGATATTCGTTCGCACTAGCAAGCCTTCGTTATACGCAGTTATCTTCACTGTGAGCTTCTATAGCTAAATGTCACTCTATCCAGCGTGCGTGCGTGCGTGCGTCCCCAATGCGTAATATATTTCCGCGCGTTGAAAAAACGGGACGTTCCAAAGTACGCGTCCGGTTTAGATGACCGTGTGTCAAGGTTTCGGTCGGCGTTAAAGATACCCGGGCTGTCAAAACTTATCCAGAGACTTTCACTCTCAGGTGCCTCATAACTCAGGCGTAGCTTCAGCGCTTAAAGACCCAAATTTCAATTTTTAAAACGAAGCTTTAGTGCCCTCACTGATGCCGCTGTACGCCAATACGCCATGCAGGAAAGCCAACTTTCTCTGACGAATACGATGAGTGATCGTGGATGCACGTGAAGTAAAAGAGGAAAAAAATAAACGCTTCCCGTAGTCGAAATTGAAACTGGGTCCCCACCGTTATGAAGCCGGCGTCTATCGCATAGCTCCATTTCGACATGGCCGAAGCGAACGCTATGGGTCCACCACCCCAAACTCAAACTATAGGCCTTCGGAGTGCACACCCGACAGTTGCTGTGGGTACTCTAGAATAGTGGCGCGTACCACCAGAGTAGCCCGAATTCACGATATATATATATATATATATATATATATATATATATATATATATATATATATATATTATCTATATATATATATATATATATATATATCTGTGTGTGTGTGTGTGTGTGTAGAGAGAAAGAGAAAGAGAGAGAGGGGAGAGAATAAACGTTTATTTAAATCAACAGGGGGGATTGTACTGAAGCTTGAAGGAGGCGTCCTCGGTCCAGGAAGCCTTGAGCGCGGGCAGCATGGACAGCCCTTGGAGCCAGCCGAAAGCTTCGCGTTCAACCATCGTCTTCGTGAGACGGAGTGGTGCATGATTTTTTTTTTACTTCCCTGCACAGTGCAGCTTCACGCCATTGGGTGTCGAAATTGTGGCAATGCGCATGCGCGGCCTTAACCAGGTTAATTGCACTCTGCCGATATATCTCGTTTTCCTGTTGATTACGGCCACCTGATTTGTTCGCTTACCTTTCTGCCGTATTCTATAGCACGTCAATTCTTCGTCAACCAAACGTCGCACTGTGACGCTGTCGCTGGGACGTGCAATCTTCGGTCGTTATGCATGCAGGGGCCCCACTTCTGCGGCCTTGAATCCAAAATAGCATACCCCTTTGTGCTGCAATAAGGTTTAAACCAGTGTGTCGAATGAAAAAAAATACCGGCTCTGGTCCGCTTACGGTTCTGGTTCAGGCGAAATCTCTTCGTTCCGGTTCAGTTCCGCTTCGACAAAATCACGTACTGAACCGGTTCGCGAACCGGTTCGGTGAGTTGAATTATCACTGACATAGGAAAAAAAAAAACATTTAGTAGTTTAAAACTACAGTCAAATCAAAATACAAACAAAAATTCTAAATGCTGCTGTTCTCCAAGGGAGTGGCGCGATTGCAAACTAAACAATTATGAGATATTAGAAAAACAGATGGAGTGGTGACGATTTACCACCTGCTTTCTCGCCCAGATTTTATGTTGTCCTAGCGAGTATTCATAAAGCCACCGCCAAGAGATATGACGGTTGGATATATTTTCTGCCCTTTCCTTTTTTGTTGAAATCGCAATCGTCGCTATGAAATCGCCCATCACGCTAACCTTGAAGCCTTAAATTTAGGCCTGCGTACTTGCGCATTGAAATACCAGCGCTTAATACCAATGGCGCACTTTTATTTATATTTGTAACAAAACAGAAGAATCCCAGGAGACACGAGACCACAAAATCCTACAACAGGCACATAAATACTACCAATTTGGTCATCCTGAATAATTTGTTAGCTGTCCCCTTATCGAATGTGTTAGCCACACTTTTGTTAAAAATAAGCTTTAGTTAACGCTCAGTCACTGCATTATTCCTCTGACCACTGCAATTCCTTTTGCGATAGCTATACCGGATGTGTGCATTACAATCAGTATGTCATCTTACCGCCTGATCCCCGGCGATCGTTCCGTGTGCTACATGGCGGAATCTTATAACAGATTATGCTGTTACAAAATGAAAGGGAAATTTGACGCGCGGAGCATGAGATGGTACTTCTTTGGGTCGACGCTCTTTAATTCGTCCACAGCAGTACTCCCCTCCGGAACGAGTAGCAGTAGGAAGTAATGCAGCGCCTTGGGCAGTCAGTACAAGTGCACCTTCGAAAAAAAGCAGATCTGAAAGAGGACAAAACTGCAGAACAAGCAGAAAAGATGATCGCTGGGCGAATGGGGCAGTGTGAGGTACCAGCCTGCCTTTCTGCACGTGTCATCTGCTTTATTACTGTTTGTGCTTCCAAGACAAGGTCGAGGGCTACAGTTTCTTGCCAAGGGATAAGTGCGCACCTTAACAGTTTCCCTGACATATCTGTTGTTATTTGTATCTGTAAAAAAACAAAACTTGTCCACTGTACTGTCCTCAAAAACTGACCACGGAACTCACTTCATTCGCATTGATGACACGTTTGGTTGTGAAAGGCAGGGCAAAGAAAAATATAGAGCAACACGTTTTCGGTGCTTTTTTTTTTACTTATTCTGTTTTACTTACTTTTTGCGTAATGTTTTAAAACAACGTGATTCGCCTTTTCTTTTTTGTTGTTTTCAGTGTAAACACATTTTTTTAAACTGGCGCATTTGATGCCTTGTGCTATATCTCTGCTCCGAGGCGCAGCGTATGTTGCAAGCTGGCAGACTTATTTTAACCAGCTGGTGATATTAAACGTGGATCAAAATCTCGATACACGGACGTTCTCGATTTCTATCTACTTCAGAAAAACGATCGTGGAGAAGGGAGGCCACTTGTGGTCAGCAGCAAACGGCTTAGCCACTGAGCAGCTCCTGCGGTCACACTTGTCAAGTATTAACAATTTGCAGGTGTCGGACATTTTAAACAAATTATGAAATGCAAAAAGTTTGCACACATCGGGTGTGGGCTTTCGCGGTTGCGCAATGGAGCACTCCTGCAGCCTGATTGCTCCAATAAAGTCGCAGCTAGGGAAGGGCTAAGTCGTTTTATATACGCTGCAAGCTGCCGAGAATGACATTTCGTTTGGCCAGCTTGCACTACGCTCGCGCTTCCAGCAGCAACCGACCATTGCTACATTGGCGCTCATTTATTTCCCCTGTTGTTACATAGAGCGTGATAGAGTTCAATTGTCCGGAGGGGAAAGTGCGCGAGCGGGTACGAAGTTGATGGTACGTGAAAGAAAAAAATTATGCCCACCTCCCCTAGCGGGAACCCTAGTGTGATGCGACGCTGAGGGGGTTTCAAGCGCAAGCGGAGAGCAACCGTCGACCGAAAGGCCGGCGGAGAGCGGCACACCGGTTATATGCGCAGCGCCGCCCACCGGCGGAGTGAGAGCGCGCTGGGACGCAAACGCTCTCACCTGGGCACGCACCGGCGCCAGTGCGTCTGCCGCGGCTATGACGCAACACAATCCAACACAATCCACTTTAATCCAATCCAGTCCAAATCCAATCCAATCCAATTCATGTCAAGCCAAGCCAAGCCAATCCAATCCAATCCAATGCCCCTCGCGAGAGAGTGTTCGCTATCGGAGAGGAGAGCGGGAGTGTGGCTGCGGACAACAACGGACGCACGCAGGAAGGACAGGGCCGCCGACAAGAGATGCTCTGAGCGTCGCATCTAAAAGGCCTGAATTGCATTGACTGTGCAATATCAACATTGGAGGGTCGAACCGTTTCGGCATGAACCGGTAACCATTATTTCTTTTTTCGGTTCAGTTCCGGTTCGGGTTCAGCGTGCTCAAAAAATAACTGTTCGGGTTCGGGTTCAGTTCCGGCAAAAATACTGGTTCAGTTCCAGTTTTCGGTTCGGTTCGGTTCCGGTTCGACACCCTGGTTTAAACAAGTAACAAAACGGGCAATGGAAACTTTCAAACCCGGAACACTTGTCATCTGCAAAGTTTACTGAAAGTAATAGTTTCGAAAATGAATGGAGCTAAAAAAAAATTACTCCCACCTCCCCTCGCGGGAACCCCTGTGTAGATGCGACGCATGGGTGGTTCCGTTGTTGTTTCCGTTAGGTTGATTCTCCCATTGCGTGAAACGTGCCGTGAACCCCCTGCCGCGGCTATGACGCAACACAATCCACTTTAATCCAATCCAAATCCAATCCAATCCAATCCAATCCAATCTAATCCAATCCAATGCCCATCGCGAGAGAGTGTTCGCTATCGGAGAGGAGAGGGGGCGAGAGGCGGAGAGCGCAGCTCGCGCGGCGAGGAGAATGGGGGAGGTGTGGACGGACAACGACAACGCCGTATGGAGGGACAAGGCGAGTGAATGAAATGACGTCGCATCTAAAATAATGGCTCATTCTTCTCCGTAAATGTCGGTGACCAGCGAAGTTTTTTATAACACGCGACATTATTGCGACACCATGAGCAAATCTTATTTATCTTCAGCGTTGACAGCAGCTATCCCTTAGAATGGCATATACATACATGCACACGTTTATATTTCGACCCTGCTGATCTTGAAGATGCATGATGCCTATTAATCCTTCAACCACTCCACCTGCATATCCAAGTGGTGAGATGAGCAAGCTTGAGCTCCAAATCATGTTTTATTCTTGCGATACAATACACAATGATGTTTGTTTTCCACCAAAAGCGGACGGAGAAAAAGCTGCAACCATGCAGCTTGACAGACCGAAAGGAGCCTGTTCCCAACTAATCTCACCAAGATGCATAAGATGCATATCCAAGTGAGTAATGTGTAAGATGGAAATGGAAATCATGTTTTGCATGGCGTGCGACTCTTGTGGTGACCGCGTGCTGATGGCGCACTCACCGGGACCTTCGTATTTACAGCGAAATATATGCATGGGACGCCTCACGCTTTAAATACACGTGGAGCCTCGGTAATGTTAAAGACGATAGGCTTGTTGGCCCATATATATAACCACAAAAATGTTGGTCTGTCTGCCCGTCTGTCTGTCTGTCTGTCGGTCGATCCGTCCGTCCGCCTGTCCATCTGTCTGCCTGCTCGTCTGTACGCCCATCCACCCCTCCGTTAGTCTGTATGTATGTATGTATGTATGTATGTATGTATGTATGTATGTATGTATGTATGTATGTATGTATGTATGTATGTATGTATGTATGTATGTATGTATGTTTTTGCCACCTTAGATTGCAGTCAACCTAAAGAACAAGCAGGGTTCCGTAAAGGCTATTCAACAATGGACCATGTTCATACGATCAATCAGGTGATAGAGAAGTGCGCTGAGTATACTGAACACCTATGTATAGCCCTCATAGAATGTGAGAACGCAATTGACTCGGTCGAAACCTCAGCAGCCATTTAGGCATTACGGAACCAGGGTGCAGACGAGCATTATGTAAGAATACTAGAGGATGTCTACAATGGTTCCACAGCTACCATCGTCCTCCATAAGGGGAGCAGTAATATACCTATAAGGAAGGGCGTCAGACAAGGAGGCACAATCTCTCCAATGTTACAAGAAGTATTCAGAACTTAAAATTGGGAACTGCTGGGAGTAAGGATTAATGGAGAACACCTCAGTAACCTCAGATTTGCTGATGACGTTGCCTTGCTAAGTACCTCGGGGGACGAATTGTAAAGCATGCTTACCGCACTGAAGAGAACCGTGGTCCTGAAAATTAATATGCAGAAAACCAAAGTGATGATCAATAACCTCGGGACAGCACAGCGGTTTGAGATAGGTGGCGAGGCAGTGGTAGTGGTAAGCGAATACATCTACTTAAGCCAAGTTGGGACACCGGATCCCAACCATGAAGCAAAGATAATTAGAAGAATAAGAATGGGATGGAGTGCATTCGGTAGGCATTCTCAGATAATAAATGGCAGCCTACCATTGTCCCTGAAGAAGAAAGTGTATGACAGCTGCATCTTACCGTTACTCACATACGGGGCACAAACTTAGAGGCTCACTAAGACGGTTCAAATTAAATTGAGGACGACTCAGCGAGCAACGCAACGGAAGATGATAGGTGTAACATTAAGGAACGAGAAGAGAGCGGAGTGGGTCAGGGAACAAACGCGTGTTAAGGGCATATTAGTAGAAATTCAGAAGAAGAAATGGACATGGCAGGGCATCTAATGGGAAGTCAAGATAACCGTTGGTCATTAAGGGTAACAGAGTGGATCCCTAGAGAAGGGAAGCGTTGCAGGGGGTGGCACAGAGTTAGATGGCAGATGAGATTAAGAAGTTTGCGGGGATAAATTGGTCGTGGTTAACACAGGACCGGGATATATGGAGATTAAAGGGACGGTGAAGTGAATTTGTCAAGATCCCGTTTTTGCTTCCACTGCGTAGACTGGCTCAAATTAACACACTTTTCATTGTTTATCCGGTTGATAAGTCGGAAAATATTTTAGAAAGCCCGAAAGAAGAAAAACTACCATGCGAAGTCTGCGGCGGCCGCACCAACTGAACACTGCAAACACTGCGACGTCGGGAAGAGGTGCACCGTGATTGGACGATGTCCAAGACTAGCATTCAAAGAAGTTTCGGTTTCGGTTCTGTAAAACAACTTGCTCGACGTCCGACGTTATCGTTGGATGGGCCTTCTCGATATCTCAATAATCGTCATACCGCGCTTCTGCCATGTTGACGGCTGTAAAAGGCCTAAGATAAGCCTCCCAGAACGGCTTCGAATCGTAGCAATCACTACACTCTAAGCTGGGTAACCCTTAATAGAGGTATACATTTTCGAATTTTTGTAACCTATAATTTATAAGGTACAAATGTAACCTATATCTTCGTAACCTTTATATACGTATACACGTAAGGGTTACTCAGTTATGGGTTACTTTGCAGCTTTCAGCATGTATACCTTTATATAAGTTACATCTACCGCCGTCCAAGGCCACACACCTGGAAGGTGTCATGTTGCGCGCCAGGCGCGCTTTCGCCGGCGCCGCTGTGGCGACACCCCGAAGGCGCCTTTCCCGCGTGGTAAACAAACATCGCGTTAGTGGAAGACGATATGTGCGACCATGCTGTTCATTGCGCCGTCTAAACTTTTCCGTCGGGTGCCTTTGTTCGTCCCTCGAATAAACTGCCGGCCACACGGCTGGGGCTAAAAGAGAAGTTACTTTTATAATTCCTAAAATTGCAGTGCCAAAAAGCTTGAAAATGTTCTCTTAATAATGCATTGCATTACCTGTTCGATAATCGTTACCCAGGTTGTCACCCAAAAATCTTCGTGAGTATTGGCAACACTTGTCTTATAAACAGGCATAACTAAATATGATGTTTGCATCAGCTTTGTGCCGTTTAAGAAACCAGTATCAAACATGCATGATAGTCTTTTGGTAAATTGCGGGCATGAATTTGAGCTTTAGTTAAACAACATTAGGCTTTAGTGAAACCAAGCTTTAGTGGAAACATGCACTTGATAGCATACTTCAAAAGGACGCCAAAGTTATGATAGCATAGCCTTAAGCCGAAAATTCTTGCTGACAACTTAGGCCATGATTATCAAAAGACAATTGCAGTACATACACACATATTTGCGCATTTAACAGGAGCACATTTCCAGAAGTTTGGCATCAGTAGTTTTGAACATTCACATTTATTATTATGAAACACCTGTGGGCTATTTATTAAAAAGCAAAGCTGCGAACCACCCCAATGTTATTATTGTTCCTTAATGGGTATTAGACGAGTGCGGATTCCTGGGCGAATTGGTGTTTCCTATATTGCTTTAGACTTCCAGGTAAAATTCGGTTTATTCATATATCCTTATTAAACCTATTTAATAAATGTTGCGTGAACAGCTTCACAAACATGGCCAAATATACAGATTCTTTACCTCAATATTTGCATGGATGTATGCAAAGTATTTCGAATTGTTCGGATACTGCCATTGAACAATTTCAGACGAATTCGAGTTTGAGCTACAATTATAAGATGGTTCTCAGAGGTGCACTTTTCCAGTACAGCGTTATTGCCATGGTTCCCCACAGAAAAAACGCAGAATGTGGGAAAGTAGAAAGAACATTTATTACAAAGTCACTGTTTCATACAAAGCAGTGTTTATGGCTATGTTCCCTACATTCTCCGTTTCACTCAGAGTCTAATATTACACTTGGAATTCACTCGTCTTTACGAATCCATCTTTACACTTCCCTCTTAGGTTCCTCTTTACAGTTCCACCTGAGTTGTGATTCCCACGCCAAGTTATCGTTTTTATGCAGCACTAACAAGTTTCCAGGCCGATTGCAATCTGTCTTTTGGACAAACTTTAAATGGGATCTTTAATTTCCTGCATGAAAAAATGCGCTTGGGAAAATTCAGAGATAAGCTTCGCAATTTACGTAGTACACAAGCAAGCACAAAATCAGGGCACGCTGAAGATTTCCCGCGGTCGTCGAATAACTTGTTCCCTGATGCTGCAGATGGAGGTATATATGTGAGGGGCCGTCACTTGGATTTCCCCGTCTTGAAGAGCCATCTACAGAAAATTTCAGAAAAAGAACAAAATCCAGTGCAACCATAAGCCCCTCAAACCAAACCATAGGCATGTGAAGTACGAAAAATATATTGCACGAAAAAGAAGACGGAGACCAGAGAATGAAATGAAAGGCCACACCAGAGGAGTGATTTACGGCCTTTCCTAATAATTTCACATCATTTCAGTAATCGTTACACAGAGTAATTTGGCCGCATTGTTCAGAACGCGAAGCCACTATAGTCATACCTGCCAACCTTACCGAATTTTAATCGTTCCGTGTTCCAGTTTATCTCGCGAAATGTTTCTGCATGCTCACCCAGAACAGGCAGAAACATTGGGCTACGAGATAAACTGACATACATTTGCAAAAGAGAAAACAAAAACATTTCCGCGCCTTCATGTGGAATCACTAGTACACGCCACAGAACGAATGTCGCACTAAACCCAGGAAACGTGCTTTCACGATGCTGACGCCATCCTCGTCATATTTTTGGCTGTACTTAAACATCTCCCTCCCCCCCTTGTACTGGCAGTTTCATTTTGAACAAGGATCCCACGTGGAAGCCGAAACGTTTTTCATTTCAGTAAAGTGTTCTTATCGGTGGTTTCTTCCTCGGCTATCAGTAAAAAGGAATCGCCAACTTACATTTTTTTCTTCGTCCAGATGTGTTGTGGGAGAGGATACATCTAGAACTTGCACCGATCTTCAAGTGGCATTCCCAGGAGGTTTGTACCTGTAATGACTCGAAGGGTTATTTGGGTTACAATGTAATATGCTTTAGAGCTGGGCAGTTGGTATACATTCATAATAAAAGAACACCTCAAACTTGACAAGACGAAGAAAAGATCGATTTGATTGATTGTAGTGTTTAACGCGCCGACGCAACGCAGCCGATGAGGCGCGCCGTAGTGGAGGGCTCCGGATCACCTGGGGATCTTTAACGTGCACCGAAATCTCGTTCACACGGGCGTTTTTGCTTTTCGGCTCCATCAGAAAAGGGGCCGCCGCGGCCGGGAATCGAACCCGCGACCTTGTGCTCAGCAGCGCAACGAGCCACCGCGGCGGGTAAGACGAAGAAAACAACACAGCACAAGCACTCACTAACAACTGCAGCTTTCTTAAAGAGCTCTCTTCGAAAAAGAGTTCTTCTTGTTGGCTCTGCAAAACCACGCATCTTATAGAATAGCTACAGTTGCTAAAAAACTACAAAGCTCCATGCTGGGGAAATCGTTATGTGAATTCATAACGTTCATGTAGTAACGAACTGATAGAAAGAATCACTAAACATGAGGCAAAATAAGATACGAAATGTAACATCATAACACTTGAAGAAAGGCCTCGCATTTTTACAAGTGAATCATACTTTTGTCTGTGCAGGCCTGGGTGCCATCTTTACAAAGAATATTGGAATGAATGTGTTTTAGTTATTGTATTTTCATACCGTTGTTTCCACTGAAATCAGACTTCATTTCAACTAGTGTCATACGCAGGGGAGTCCTGGTTGTCAGCTCAAGGAACACTGCCTCTAAGAAAAACAGTAGTGCTGATAAGTCATAGCATAGGTAGCCAGATGCAACCACACTTTTCGAACAACCAGGAACCGATGAGGGTGCAGCACCAATTTTTACACCTGCACCTGTCTCTATGTAATTCGTCACAATATCTGTATCATCAAAAAAAAAAAAAATCAAGCAGCCTGCATGCTGGCTCATACATACCACCATTCTGTAAAGTCGCTTTACTGCACTACACTAGGATCACGCGAGACAACCATTTGCCCTGCAATACCACGCGAATAAATAAATGACTGATTTATGCGAATGAGAATAATAAACCCACTTGACATGGTGAAAATGTCCCGCTGTCTCAAAATGGCTAACACGAAATTTACCGACTCAAGGAAAAGAATGACAAAAATTAAGAGTGTTGTACATATGAAAACTTTTTATTGTGCGGTAGGGCAAACTTTCACAAAAAAAAGAGGCTTGAACTGGACAAAAGTGAGTTTAGAAATTTCGGGCAGCATTTAGTGGACTACTTTTCTGCAGCACACACCTTGTGTTTATCCGGATATATTACTACAAGACCAATAAACTAGACACCATTCCGAATATATGCAGGGAGAAAAATGAACATTTCCCGACGGCTGAAACAAAATGATAATACCAAGAGAATAGCCCGATAATATAAAACTTTAATGGCAAAAATTCAATTATTCAAACAGAGCTACCTGGCAATTACATGGGCCAATAACTCGTCAAGTGCGCCCGATGTAACCAACAGCGTAAACAAAACGCTCGACACATGACGAAGGCGCGCAAACAGAGCAGAAAGCAGGTCACGACGAGCGCCGTTATCTGTTATAATGTACGGGCTTTCCCGATCGTCCGCTATATATAGTCTGACGCAACGAACGCAAGCCCGTGATTTCATTCAATTGCCGTCGCGGACAACAGAAAACGTCCAGCGAAGCAACCAGTCAGGTAACGAAAATCCCTCTCGAATGCTGCAATTTCAAATTGAAAAGCCTCCAGCGAAAAGATACATCCAATGAAAACACGGAAACCGTTACGGGAATATACTCACCGAGTTCGCTTTCACTGGCGCCGGGGCATTGGTCCAACATGCGAACTTGATGCTGGTCGTAGAAGAACGGGCCGTGTAGCGCTGCCAGTCACAAATGGGCTCGCCGCAGCCTCCGCGACTCACGCCGACAAATAAGTCTTGTAACAGCAATCCTCGCTTCATCGTAGGGATATCACAGCGGTAAAAAGGCTCGAGTGGCGCGAAAACGCGGCCACCGTGCCTGCGGGCGCCGCCATTTCTCTATATCCCGTCATGCAACGGAGAAATCAACGGCCGCCTGGAGAGAAGGCGCGACGTGCATCTCTTAGAGGTTACAGAGCGTTTTATAGGTTACAACGTAAAGGTTACATGTCAGATTTTGTTGATGTAACCTATAAATTATTAATGTAACCTATAAACCGCTTTTAACTTCACGCTTGTAACCCTTAGAATGGACTGGGATAAAGAAAACATCAAAATGGATCCATTGTAACCTTTATTTTATAGGTTACTTCCGTTTAGAAGTTACATTAAGGGTTACCAGGATTAGAGTGTAGCCGCGGCCTATGCAATGGATGAACGCCCTCCGCGTCACCGCAGACGGTCAAAGCCACGCGCTTTTACCCCATATTTGGAGCTTGCCTCACTCATGCCTGTATCGTAAAAAGCGTGTTCGCACCAGGCCAAGCATCTGCTGATTATGGCCTGTGCCCACTGACCACAAGCAGTCGGTGCTTATGGCAATAGCACGCCAACGAGAACTCACTAGCGCGTCAGTGTCAGTCTACGCGTGTTCTGCGAACTCGTTCGTAGAGCAGCGAGAGTTACGGCCGAAAAATGGTGAACTCAGTATAGAAAACATCAACCGAAAACGAAAAAATCAACTTACAAAAAGGCTGTACGCTAGGGGGTTCGAACTTACAACTTGCAAAATGACATACCGAGCGCTCCATACCACTCGTCCACGAGCCAACGCGTCCGGCGTTGGAAATATGAAGTATATAATGTATAACCAGTTTACACTTTTATTTAGCTTTTAGCATTTTCAGCAGCTTAGGTAACTAGTTGTTGTATAGCGCTCGTGCAGTAAGCGTCCCCCAAATTTCCACAATATCTCACGTCTAGCAATCGCATTTTTTAGACGCAAAAGCGTGCGCCGAGGCGTAGTCGTGCTGCTGACCGCTGGGCTTGTTTACCCAGCGCAAAAAAGTGCTTCCTGCTCCCTAGTTTTACGCTGTACGGTAAAAGTTTGAGTAGATTTTATTTTCTTAGTACCTATATCGACTTCGCTGACTTCTTCCGCTTTCAAGTGGCCTTGGATTTTCCTACTAGCGTACCAGTCAGCGAAGCGTCGCATGTGCGCTTGTGCAGCGCTTGTGTGGAGCGACCTGGACTTGGAGCTTGATACAGTGTACAAACTAACAAACTAAAGAAACGCACATTCTTCCATTCACAAACGTGCCATGGCTTAGTTTCAACTGAGCTAACGAATTGCGACGACCCATCGGCGGCCGGCGTAATAAAGGCTGGGCCGACTGACTGTCGGAAGGACGGCGAGCCGTGCAGTAGCGCAGTCAAGCCAAGTCATTTCCTTCTGACGTCACACGAAAACGCCACAGAAAATGGGCGAGGATGCAGAGAGGAGGATAACATTTTCGAATTGATTTTTCTACTAAATAAATTCCCGTAAACGCACTTAGAGTGGTCGAAGCATGGCCTGGACTCCGGACTACAATTTGCGCTAGTAATCCCCCAATGTTTACAAATCATTTCAGTGTCCCTTTAATGGGACACTTTAATGGGCCCTGCAGTGGGCGTAGATGGGCTGGTGATGATGATTATGTATGTATGTATGTATGTATGTGTGTATGTATGTATGTATGTATGTATGCACGTATGTATGTATGTATGTATGTATGTATGTATGTATGTATGTATGTATGTATGTATGTATGTATGTATGTATGTATGTATGTATGTATGTATGTATGTATGTATGTATGCATGTACGTATGCATGTACGTATGCATGTATGTAGGTATGTATGTATGTATGTATGTATGTATGTATGTATGTATGTATGTCGAATCAGCCAACCGGCCAAAAGTTATAAACGTTCTAAAACGAGAAGTTTATGTAGGTAAAAATCTTTCAAAAGCACTAAATGTTGCCCAGTATTCTTTATACTTGTAAACATTGCTAAGCAAAAAGGAAAACATGAGGCATCCTTGAGGCACACCATCGGTAAATAGCTGGAACAAGCAGTGCTCCTTCAATTGGAGTATATGTATGCTTCATTTATGTGACAGCCAATAAAAAATACGCGTTGAAAACAATATTCTCCCCCCAAAATACAAAACGGGCTCACGCGCGAGCCGAAACTTTGTGTCTGCATTCCGGGTTTATCAGAACCGAGACCTTCCAATAAATGGCGCGCGAGCAGTGGAACGCGGGAAAATCGAATCGACTAGAGAACTCAACTTTCTTTGTGTTTACGTGGAAAGGGCGAGACGTGAAGGGAAGAGCGTAAAACTTTGTGGGAGAGGGAATAAGGGCATTTACGTAGCAGCGGTGACGGAAAACTATTGTGTTTCAGGTAAGTGAGCCCGTATGCGGAATTTTTCGTTCGCCGACAATGAAAATAAACGGAACCCTAGCCATACGAGCTTCGCCTGATATCTTGTTAAGTAGGCCTAAGCAGGATCATAACAACCAAGTACTAACGCTTGACTGTAATGTGTTTTTCTATTAGATGACCGCACCATATTGTTGAAAGTGCCATGTATATTGTATCAAATCAAATCATATCAAGGTTAGTTTCAACATTGTTACAGCGTCGAAAATGTTGACGGTCACTCCGGCACGAAGCTTGAGGGGGCCAGAGCGCCGGTGCAGCTGCGTTAACTTTGGTCATAAACAATACATTGCACAGCTTAGTTTGTTGAAAGCAAAAATTATACAGAAACAATGTTAGAATACACTGAACAATATTTCACCATTATTAGTCAAACACATGGAAATCCAACTTACATGGTGTCAAACACATACCACACAAAATGCTATTCCTTAGAAGAACATGAAAAACATTGTTGACGCAAACATCATTGCAATTTATGGCTGAAAATTATACAATGCAAGTATTTGCTACTGATACAGCACGTTCAGCAATATGTGGACGTAATCGGTTAAGCATTACAGGTATGTTGTGGCTAAGTGATTGTAAAAAAGTTGTCAGTGTGACACCGAGGAACAATATATTTGTCTCGTTCACGAGTTCGACCGGTTTCGGTTCGTATGGATAGACCAGACATTTCCACTAAAGAATATGGTGGGCAGTGCTCAAAAAGTAAAGCCGATGCAAGAGATGGTACTTATAAATATTCTGAATGTTGGTTATGTTGTGATGCTGAAATAACGCTTTTGCAGGATGAAGATACGGAACGCCACTAATGCATAGTATGGCTTTTTTCCAAGGAGAAGAAGTGCATTAATCTTCTTTTCAGTAGTCCTGCCCGAAGCCAAAGTGCGATAATTCAAGTGAGATCTGACAAGGGTGTTATAAATTTGGAGTCAACACTCATTGGGAAAATGTCAGGATAACGGCATAAGGCACCCACATCAGATGATAAAGTTTTGGACAACAATTCAAGGTGAGAGTTTCATGTCATGCGCTGCGAGAATACCACTCCCAAAATTTTGTCCTCTTTAAAAATGTGGATGCGTGATGAACCCATGACTACTTCACTAGTAATAGTATACGTTTGCTATTTCGTGCGAATATTATCATCTTTATTTTGTAACATTACTTTTCAAACTATTTTGGTTAGACCAGTAGAGCGATTCTGACAGATTAGAATTTGAGCGCAACGAAAGGTTCATAATATTACCACTAGTAATAAACAGACTGGTATCATTGGCGTATAAGACAAACTCAGGGCTTTCATCAATACACCTGCATACATAGTATGCAAATGAGATTTCGTTCTCATCACCTCGCCGGTTTTTCTGTCAAGGAGGAGGAATAACTCATTTTAATAAAGCAAAAGTTTTCTTTCTCAGATGGTGGTGTCCTCACTGCAAGACACCAGAATCTTGCACCGTGGATCCAGCGCTAGTCATCATTATAAGCCAGTCATTCAGGTCTAAGAGAGATAGAGAGATAGAATGCATTTAATGGTAAAAGCGAGGTTAGCCGAGCCATATCACTTAGCATGCTGCGCCGTACGAAGGAACGAAAACATGAGGGTGTGTGAACTAAAATAAATAAATAAATAAATAAATAAATAAATAAATAAATAAATTAATAAATAAATAAATAAATAAATAAATAAATAAAATAGAAACGAGGTGATGCGCACGAGTGCTCAATCGCATTTACAGAGTTTGGAAAGCACATACACAGAGTTTGGAAGTTAAGTTGGTCACAGCACTTGTTCCAAGCCAGTACTACGCAAGAACACCAACAGAGCTTTGGTAGCCCGTACGGCCTGGCGTGGGTCCGACCAAGGGCCCAAAACTGCCTTTAGTTCAAGGCCTGCGCCACGTGGCATACACAAAGATGTTATGGGGGTCTTTGGCACTGTGAAGTTTGGACAGGTACAGACGACATGTTTGATGTCTTCTGTTACATGGCATGTTGGACAGAGTGGTGAAGTGTCCGGCTGAATTTTGCAAAGGAAATGCCGTGTGTACGCCACGTTGAGACGTAGGCGGTGCAATACCGCTTCCCCACGCTTGCTGAGCCCAGGAGGAATCTTGAAGCTGCATTTAGGGTCAATGATATGCAGAGGCGTGTACTGACGATTCTTGTCGGTCCAAATGCACCGCTGTGTTCTCCAGGCAATCGAATGTGCGAGGGTTGCCGCATCCTTTCTTGTAAAAGGAACGGGCAGCGGTGGAACACAGAGGCTGTGGGCCGATGAGGCTGCAGTATCAGCTGCAACATTTCCGGCGACTCCGCAGTGAGCAGGAAGCCATTGCAGTTCGACGCTGTGCCGCTGTTGTGTTGCTTGGAGGTGCAGATGATGTATCTCCCATGTCATCTGATCTTTCGGTAGTGATCCTAAGTATACTAGAGCGGACCGGGAATCAGTGAAAAGAAGCCCATTTAGTGGGTGGCTGCTTTAAGATGTAGTGAAAAGCAGCCCGCAGCCCAGCGAGCTCGGTAGCCATCGTTGACGTCTTGTGGCTAAGTGGGACGCAAATGGTGGTTCGCGACGAGGGAATCCAAATCCCAATCGCCGAAGAGGTACCCGTCACTGATCCATCCGTGTACACATGCGTATGGGCTCTATAGTAAGTATTAATGAGCTCCAAGGCAAAAAATTTCAAAGCTGGGGCCGGCATGGGTGCTTTTCGCTTGAAGCCAGGAACAGTGGTTGTGATTTTCATGGGAGGGAACATCCACGGTAGGTGAAGAAAAGGGGCTGGGACCTGGAAATGTGAAGGTAGGACCTCCTGCGCCCTGGACACATAGACCGCTGCTAGTGGACGCCCACGCTGTCTAGTTACAATGCGCAGTTGCCTTCGACATAGCTCCAGTGCCTGCAGAGTAGGACACGGAAGACGTCTACTTTTTGTCATGGTTCCTACAGTAGGATGTGGTCTTCGGAACCCCAAGACAGATTCGTAGTATTTTGGCTGTAAGCCTCTAGCCTCTACAGTTCCCTTGAGAGTGGGGTCAGTTCTGAGAGGCTGTAGCGGAGGAGCCTTCACAGGAGAGCGTCATATAGCCTTAAAAGAGAGCTTGACACTGCATCCCCCAGCCTGTTGGAGAGCATACCAATAATGTGCGCAAATGATGTCAGCTTCTCTTTTAAGCTGCGAACGTTGTGGTGTCCCAGTCAGTGACGGTTCAAAAGTGACACCAATGAATTTGTTGGGATCGACATATAGTATTGGTACGCCAGCGGCCATTAAATGATGCTTGGATACATCCAGTTTAGTGAAGGCCATTGCGGAGCACTTGGCGGGTGATATCTCAAGGCCGCGTATCGCGAGAAACTTAGCAACCGAGTTGATAGCGCGCTGTAGTCTCGCTCGAATCACGCGCCGGTTCTGGCCTGAGAACCAAATGCGTATATCGTTTTCGTACATTGAGATTTTCACCCATTGCGGCAGACATCTCTCAAGACCGACCAAGGAGAGGTTAAAAAGAGTTGGGCTCAGGGCGCCGCCCTGGGGGACACCGCGGGTAACATTGTGCGATGACGTGTCACCATCTGCTACGCGCATGTAGATGCTTCTGCCGGAGAGGTAATCACAGATCCAATCGTACATGCGTCCCGAAATACCTGCGGACCTCATAGCTGTGCAGATAGCATCATGGAGCACGCAGTCGTAAGCCGATTTCATGTCAATAAAGACTGCGATGGTTAATTGCCATCGAGCCTTTGCCTCCTTAACATGTGTTGCAAGGGCAATCACGTTATCGATGCTGCTCCGACCATTGCGGAAGCCTGACATCTGCGACGGATATATACTTCTCTCAGTGAGATCCCCGTCCAAGCGCTGCAGTACCATCTTCTCCATCAGTTTGAGCTGGTCAGCACGACGTACATTGCTTAGGGGGTGGATGGGGATTGGACGAATGGGCCGGGTATTTTGGCAGGCCCGTATAATTTAGTAGAGAGATTCGCATTCACTGTGGCAATGAAACGTGCAAAGTGGACGCCCTGCAAAAAAGCAACCATTTCGGAATAATCTTGCATTTTTGGGGGGGCCTGAAAAAAAGCGAGGAACTGTTAAGATGATTAGAAACCATGAAACGGTATTGAAATCCTATTCTTACCATAAAAAAACGAGGAGAAGAACGAAATCTTGGCGTCTTGCCTTACGTAATCTTGATGGCTGAAAGTGTAATGGGTATGTTATTTATCGTGGTATTGCCCGTGGTGACTTCAATGTCTTAAACACTTCATTATCGCTGAGGCGGGCAACGCATTTACTGGACCAGTACTCACCAAGATCCTTACTTGACATTTCCGATTGACGAGTTCCGTATAATCGATGGGCACTCCGAAGGACTGATCATGCACTGAGAGAGAAAGAGAGAGAGAAAAGATTTATTGCCCAGTCACAACCTACTTCCAGGTCACCTAAATAATGGATCTTGAGCAGTACGTGTGACAACAGAGCTTGGAACTGCGTCCTTGCACTTTCCATGTAGTCTGCGACAAGATAACGGAGGAAGCCCAGTGTCACTTTCCCTGTCGCAGCGCTGGCAGCCTTTCCCAGCCTCGACAGGACAGCCACCCACAAACGGAAGGGCACGTCACGCGGAGTGGGCTCATAAGGCGGCACGAGCACTCGTCACCCGTGCGCCTGACGAGACCACTTCCCGTCAAGGAGTTTACTCCGCCAGGGACTCCCTCACCACTTACAGGGAGGTTACAGATTACTACCGCCTCTCCCGCAACACGCTGCCCCCGGCTCACCCATCCCTAAACCCCTCGGAGGAACGGCTGTGGCGCCTCCTCCAAACGGAATCGCTCCCCAACCGAGCCCTCCTTCATCCCATTTACCCATCCGGCAACCCCTCTCCACTCTGCCCGCATTGTGGCGCTAAATCCACGGTGCAACATCACATGTGGGCCTTCCCCTCTGGCCCCCACCCCACCATAACTTCCCTTGACCACTGGACGGAGGCTCTGGGCCGCTCGGACGAAGACTCCCAGCGCCCACTGCTCACACGAGCACAAGCCGTGGTGGGGGCCCTTCGGGCAGCCATGGAGGCTCCTTAGGCCAGTGGTGTCAATAAAAGTTTTTATATATCTCTCTCTCACTCCCCTGTTCGCAGTGACGCACTCCACCATGAAAACCGATTTCCAAAGGAGGCGTTACAGTGTTACTTATCTCTTATCTGGGACTCTTTTCTTGGACGGCACAGCGACGACACAGCGACTCGTGTACCGATAGAGACGGCAAGTAAATTTATAATCATCGCGGAGCGATCGCTCCAACTTCTTTCAGCGACTGTCACGACATGCAACAAAAAGCGTTATATGCTATAATTTAACTGAGTGCAGCGCAATCTATTCATGGCCACAAAACATTTCGTGATAGCGACGGTCACACCAGTTCACAATTTATTAGAAGTACCACCACCGCCGGGCTACAGTGCTGGTCCTGCACTTTTCACGCTTCTCTAGACATAGCCTGCATCCTTTTCTGAGACAGTGCACGACGAAGCCCCTCCCTCTGCCTGCCCTGATCTTCACAATTTCTGCGGCGGCCGACCTGCGACCTGCGGCGGCCGACCTGCGGCGGCCAAACCTGGGCGGGCAAACTGCATCCGTCGTTGCTGCCCTGACTCCACCAGTAAAGCCAATGCATCAAACGCAAAGAGTCCTCAAAGCATAAACTTTGCACGTATAGAACTCTCTCAGCCTTCACCAGAGGTAGGATGCTTCGGTCGTTGCTAGTCGTTTGTAGTTTAAGAATAGGATTTGGTGCATATTTGGGCTTTCTAATTATCGGAACACTTCGGTGATTTTTCTCAGCGGCGAAAAAATAGAAACAAAAGCATGAGCTGTTTTCCGGAAGGCTTGCTTTCATGGGGTACTCGCGTTGCTCATTCTGCCCCACAGAGGGACGCGCGAGGTGTTTATAAAGCTAAACTCTCTTCCATACTCTCTAAATGGCCGTTTCCAAAGTGGCACAGTTTCTAATAAATTCCCTATTTCGATTTTATTTTTCCACGTGCATTCGCCAGTTAGGTGAGTCTACAGGTGAGGTTCTTGTCTGGGAGTGTCGATTGCCTTGGAGATGGATCCCACAAAATACGCCAGCCGATATCTTGTCCTGCGCGTAATTGACTATCCCCCCAGATGGGCATGACCCATAGACGTAATGGCGATTGGCCTATCCTTCCTTGGTATTGTCGTTCTTTATGAATAGGCTGCAAGGTATGACTTGTATGTCTTGGTATATCTTGTCCTACGCATGATTGACTAACGCCACAGATGCGGATGTCCCACGCACGTTATGATGTCTCTATCCTCCGTGCGTATTTCCGTTATTTATAAATAGGCTGCAAAGTATGCAGTATCAACAAATGTTTCTCCAACAAAATAGGTCACGAAAGGGTTACTCTACACAACCTACGTCCGGCATTAAGTGATCGTCCAAGCAGGAAGAACTGACTAAGAACCGCCAAGTGTTTGCAGGTTCTTTTTTTCATTTTTACGACTTAGAATAATATTACGAATTACACGTGCGTGCGGCAAGTGTCTTTGAAGAAGAAGCAGAAGAAAAGGGAAGATGGAGTCGTCGGAAAGAGAGGAACGTAACGCCCCAGCATTGAATTTCGGAGGTCACTGGGCCCTGTTAGCAGGAGTCGTCGGATTTCTCGTGATTGCTTCGCTATTTTACATATTCGTAGAAAACATTCCCGGCGCCCAGAGGCAAGTGTCCAGGGGCAAACCATTCTGCTGCCCGGAACTGCTTGGCGCTCTGGTGCCCATCGTCAACCTAACTGTCAACCCATGCAAGGACTTCTTCGACCACGTCTGCTTCTCCTGGAAAGACGTCCACGAGGCATCCACGACGGTGGGAGCTTTCCTACAGAAGGAATATTCTGTCATCGCCGGCATGGACGTCACCTCGGAAGGCAAGGCACTACACCGGATATACTCATCTTGCCTGAGGATGTTTGCAGTACACGATCACGATATTGAGGCCGTCGCAGCGGAGGCTATTTTAGAAGTTGCAATGCTCAAGAAAGAGATTGGACCCAGGGACATTATAGACCTAATTGTGCGACTATCGTACGTTTATCTAACTTATCCCGAAGTATGCATACTGACGACTGAAGGCTCTCCACCAATGCTTCATGTTTACTTCAAATTCCAGCCAGCCAACCTCGACAACTCTACCCAGAGGAAAATTCTCGCTGTCATCACGGGAAAGCTGACTACACCCGCATCAGCTGAAATTCTTCGTGATAAGGTCCGTGACATCCGTAGACAGATGCAAGACGCCCCGGAAGCTGAGCCGGAAATAACAGGCACGTTATCGCTCTTAGAAACTCTTTTGCCACTCAACATAGCCGGAGCTTTGAGAGAATGCCTGGACAATGTTTACCCGCTACATCGAAACACGAAAGTTAAAGTTTCAGGGAGGAACGTAGTGCGTTGGTACTTCAGCATCTTGACAGAGAGTACTGAGTGGCCAACCGCCGCCTCATACGTCCTGTTCAATGCCGCTGTTCAGCTGTACTACGCATTTGACCCTAATGACCCCAAATACAGCCTCAGCAAAGGTGTGAAAGGATGTGCAGAAGACTTGACTAATCATTTCAGACTACTCTTCTTCATTCTGGACACCAATGAATTCAGCAGGGGTTCAAAAGAAGAGGCGATATTCTCCACTGTGGTCAGGGTTAAAGAAATGGTACTTCGAAAATCGTGGTTACTGATGCAAAAAGATGACTGGGCCCTCGCCAAGCTTCTGCTTTCCAAGGTAAATGCGATTGTGCCCTCTCAGCTACTTCTAAATGTTAGCCGGGAACCGAGCACTTCTGCGAACTTTCACGTCAACGTCCTGAGGCACAGACAGTGGCATCTGCTGACAATGCTGTCCCACGACTTCGAAGGTATTCCGGTGATGATGTCGGCACAGCGGGCCTTTTACGACCAGAGCGTCGTGAGCGGCGGGAAAACAATTGTTGTTTCTAAATTCGTCATTGCCACTTTGAACTCGCACAATCGCTCGCTCACATTAGAGTCGGCGGCTGCAGTCGGAGCCTCTGTCGCCGACCTCCTGTGGCACATGATATTCGAGTATCAGGGATGGCCTCAGGAGACGCGCGCAAGGCTGCAAGCGCTGAAGTCTTGTGCCAACCCCTTGGGACTTCCCAGCTTTGGCCTTCGCTACGCATCCCTGAGCCTGCAGACCGCGGCATGGGCAGCAGTGGACCAAGACTGGCACGACCTGAAGTACGCCTGGAGCCTCTGGAGGTCGTCCGAGAGCCAACTCTTTTTTATGTTGTACACATACTTTTGGGCCTGTAGTCCCGCCATATATGATTTCCACGAAATCGATATAGCTCATATACGCGAGACAATGCCCTTCGTCACCAACACGCCCGATTTTAAGAAGGCATACAGCTGTTCTGTGCCCGATAATGACAGCTGTGCAGCGATAATTGGTGCCTTTCCCCGTTACTATGGCAATACGACAAGCCTGCAGTAGACTGTGAAACTGTTTCTTGAAAATAACTTCGCGATTGCTCGACGTTTTGTTTATCGTTTCATTTGGACCCCCGCTTCATACTCAGTTATTTATTCCAGTCTGTTCACATATTGTAAGCGCGGTTACGATTGATACCAAGTCTGTGTATGCAAAATAAACGGGTATAAAACAGGGGGTGTGAAACACTTGACCACGGAGATGTGGGTTTTTGCAAGATGGCTGTCTGTCTATCTGGCTCGCTATTCCTGACTGGCTAAATTATGTTGGTGTTTTTGTTGGGCAAGGGTAATCCACGATCCGCAAGGTCGCGGGCCGCGGTTGATGTTGGACGTGAAATGATACCCGCTACACGTGCTCCTGAAAGGGGGATTAGGGTCAGGGGTCTCTAGCACCCCCTGCGCTTCCTGTTGTCAGAGGATGATTATACGTGACCATATTTATTTATTTATTGATTGATTTTGGTACCTGTCAGGGTCAGGGGCCTCTAGCAACCCCTGCGCTTCCTGTTGTCAGAGGAGGAGATTATACGGGGCCATATTTATTTATTGATTGATTTTAGTACCTTTCAGGGTCAGGGGCCTCTAGCAACCCCTGCGCTTCCTTGTTGTTCAGAGGAGGAGATTATACGTGGCCATATTTATTTATGATTGATTTAGTACCTTTCAGGGTCAGGGCCTCTATCAACCCCTGCGCTTCCTGTTGTCGAGAGGAGATTATACGTGACCATATTTATTTATTGATTGATTTTAGTACCTTTCAGGGTCAGGGGTCTCTAGCAACCCCTGCGCTTCCTGTTGTCAGAGGAGGACATTATACGTGGCCATATTTTTTATTGATTGATTTTAGTACCTTTTAGGGTCAGGGGTCTCTAGCATCCCCTGCGCTTCCTGTTGTCAGAGGAGGAGATTATACGGACCATATTTATTTTGATTGATTTAGTACCTTTCAGGGTCGGGCCTCTAGCAACCCCTGCGCTTCCTGTTGTCAGAGGAGAGGATTATACGTGCCCATATTTATTTATTGATTGATTTTAGTACCTTTCAGGGTCAGGGGCCTCTAGCAAACCCCTGCGCTTCCTGTTGTCAGAGGAGGACATTATACGTGACCATATTTATTTATTGATTGATTTTAGTACCTTTCAGGGTCAGGGGCCTCTAGCAACCCCTGCGCTTCCTGTTGTCAGAGAGGAGATTATACGTGGCCATATTTATTTATTGATTGATTTAGTACCTTTCAGGGGAGGGGCCTCTAGCAACCCCTGCGCTTCCTGTTGTCAGAGAGGCATTATACGTGGCCATATTTTATTTATTGATTGATTTTAGTACCTTTTAGGGTCAGGGGTCTCTAGCATCCCCTGCGCTTCCTGTTGTCAGAGGAGGCATTATACGTGACCATATTTATTTATTATTGATTTTAGTACCGTTTCAGGGTCAGGGTCTCTAGCAACCCCTGCGCTTCCTGTTGTCAGAGGAGGAGATTATACGTGGCCATATTTATTATTGATTGATTTTAGTACCTTTCAGGGTCAGGGGTCTCTAGCAACCCCTGCGCTTCCTGTTGTCAGAGGAGGAGATTATACGTGGCCATATTTATTTATTGATTGATTTTAGTACCTTTCAGGGTCAGGGGCCTCTAGCAACCCTGCGCTTCCTGTTTTCAGAGGAGGAGATATACGTGGCCATATTTATTTATTGATTGATTTTAGTACCTTTCAGGGTCAGGGGTCTCTAGCACCCCTGCGCTTCCTGTTGTCAGAGGAGGAGATTATACGTGACCATATTATTTATTGATTGATTTTAGTACCTTTCAGGGTCAGGGGTCTCTAGCAACCCCTGCGCTTCCTGTTGTCAGAGGAGGACATTATACGTGACCATATTTATTGATTGATTGATTTTGGTACCTTTCAGGGTCAGGGGTCTCTAGCAACCCCTGCGCTTCCTGTTGTCAGAGGAGGAGATTATACGTGACCATATTTATTTATTGATTGATTTTAGTACCTTTCAGGGTCAGGGGCCTCTAGCAACCCCTGCGCTTCCTGTTGTCAGAGGAGGACATTATACGTGACCATATTTATTTATTGATTGATTTTAGTACCTTTCAGGGTCAGGGGTCTCTAGCAACCCCTGCGCTTCCTGTTGTCAGAGGAGGAGATTATACGTGACCATATTTTGTGGGGATCCTGACGCCCAGGCCATTGCGCGATCACTGGGTTTTGTGCCATCACGCGGCGCTTTTCCCCTCTCTCCTCCGAAATTCCGGCTCGTCTTGGCGCCTCTGGGTAGAGCCGAGCCGTCTCTCAAACTCTTGCGTGAGGTGAAGCCTGCAGAGACCGTTGCGGCGATAAAACACTGTCACGCAGCGGGCGCTCCGCCCTGGTAGCGGAGCTAACCTCACCTCATTGGTCCGTTTGAACGAGGCCCGAACCCGACTCTCGCCGGGACGCGAACGCGCGCCCTGCGCGGGGGTCCGTTCGGGGAGACGCTTCCAGGACGCCGAAGGCGTTGGCCGAAGGTATGTGACGCTTTCTTAACCAGCCGGCGGCAACTCTGTTGCGCCGGCGAAAGCCCACCAGCCCTTCCGGCTGCGGCCCGTGCCCAAGGCTGCTCCTGTTGTCCCTACGCTTGCATATAGTAAGGCCGTACCTACCACTCGACGAACACGCCGTGCGGTACGCGCCTGTGAGCGAATGGGCCCCGTCTCCCTCGCTGCTGCGAGCCGATCCGGCCAGCACGGCGATGCGCGCGCGCACAACGTGCGAGCACCCCGGAATTTGCCCTGACAGAAGAGCCCACTGGCTCTGCGCCGACGAACGTGCGCACTTGCGCGTGGCGCCCCATCGCCCCTTTCACCTAACGGGAAGTACGTACTTGTGCTGTAAATTGTGTAATTGGGACTGTAAAAGGTATGTGGCTAGAACTGTTAGTTATAAAATAAACGTCTTCCCTCCGTACCCTGGGCATATTCCTTTGTCGCCCCCTTTCTCCACCTGCCCAACAGAGGCGGGTGTTAAGTTGGCGCGACGGCGTTTCAGTATCGTGAGCGTGCTCAACTAGCTCGAACCCACGGTGGTTCCTCGCAGTGTGCATGAGTGCCTGCCTTGTTCAATGCTAGCGTTATGCATATTGCGAGGTAGAGAGACCACAAACTGGCGCCCAACGTGGGGCCATTGGCTCATTAGCCTTTGGCCGCTAATTAAGCTGAGTACGCAACCGGAATCAGTCTTAATGCTTATCCGCTAGCGGTAGCTGCTACGGGGACGAGGGCGACTGCCCCTCCGTACGCGAGTGTGCGTGCACCCCTCGTTAACGCAGACCCACCGGGGAGTGGCGACGGTGCAACCCGCGCCCCACTGGAGCGGCGGTATACCGTATTCCGGGAGAAAGACCACAGCAGCCTCCTCCCGGAGTAGTGCACGCGAGAATTTATGCTCTTTTGCCGTCCCGTGAGAGCAGAGCACGAACGTGGTAGTTGACGCGCTATCTCGTGCCTCGTGTCTCATCGAGATTCATTGTCCAAGTGTGACTTTAGCCGGCCGGCGCAAAAGCGTGTGCCTGTAAAGGAGGCGAAATTGCACAGCCGTTGAGTGGAGGAAGAGGGCCCAGAGTTGAGAAAGGCGCGCGCGGACACCCCGCCGAAGGGGCAGGCGCTTTTCGCGAACTCCATGCGCCGGAAAGCGGACGGGCCTCGGCTGTAAAATCAGGAGGGGGAAGCGATGCCCGTTGCAAGGCGGTTGTATTGAGCGAAAAGAGCTAGTAGCCGGCCAGCAGAATGTACCCGTTTTGTCGCCGGATGTGCGACGGTCTCTGGGAGACAATTTTTTTAATTTGATTTTTTTTTAGACGCCGAGACGTAGCTTGTCCTGCTGCGGGGCGTGCGCCGAGATGCTACTTGTCTTGTAGCAGGCGCGGGGAGGGGGGGGGGGGGGGGGGGGCTGAAGTCAGCGTGGGTGTCGCCGACGCCCCGGGGGACTCATTTCTGCTGGACGGTGAAGGACTCGTGCTTAACTACGTAGGCCACCGATGATGAGGCAATTGAACCATTCAGTGTGGTAACCCCCTAAGTCCTGAGTTGCGCAACTGCTGCGCTAAGCTCATGACGAACCATTCGCCGGGCATTTAGGCGGCTCCAAAGTTTGGTAAACGTGAGGTCGCTCTCGTGACCTGGCCCGGTACGAGGCGAGACATTTCGCTGTTGCCGGTCCTGCCATGTCTGTCAAACGGGAGGGCGCACGGTGGGAAGCCGCCTGGAATTGTGAAGGCCATTTGACAGTTGGCGTCCATGGCAGGTAGTTGCTGGCGACTGAAGGACCTTTGCCGAGAAGCAAGCACAGCTTTACTTTATGGGTCACGGGCTGATATTTGGCGCTTGAGCACAGTGCTCTGCGCGGTAAAACACGGCACCCCACGTTAATCCAGGCTTCTCTCGGCCGGCTCTCAATATAACGTCACGAAGAGGTCACCTCAGTGATCATAGCACACTAAACGGCAGGCGCTTTCGCCCCGTGCTGACTACTCTCTTCCTCAGTCTCAGTCCAGCGCGGCCGCCCCGGCCGCCCCAGCCCAATCTGTGTGGTCAGTCGTCTCTCCCCTCCAGCAAAGCTGTAAGCGCATGTTTTCTCTTTTTACCTCGGTTTGTAAGAGGTGCATGTTACGTGGCACTGTCTGTATTAGTGTGTCCCCATTTGGGCGTTGATGACTGCACTGAATGTATCTTGTCCTAATTTGTTTTGTTATTGTTTAGAGCACTAGTTTAATGCACAGGGTGAGAAGTGTTCCGCTTAGTTATTTTGAGCGTTGTACCGCGTGATGTAGCATGAACCCATTTTGTTGGCTTAGTTTCTGGGTTCGGTACGGTTCGTGTGTTAGCCTCGTTGAAGGCGTTAGGGTTGTTTTCTTTTTTATGTGTGTGTGTGTTGTCGGTGCACGATGTAGTGTTTTCTTTTCCAGTGCTTTAACTTTATTTATTTGGTACAGGAACCCCCTTAGTCTGCGCATGCGGGACGAAGTGCTGTGTACGTTTCTTTTCTTTTTTTATCCAGTTTAGCAGTGAGCAGGGCTAGTTTACTTCTCTTCTGTTTTTTTACTCGGGGCGCAGTCTTGAAGAAAGAGCGAATGCCGAAAGCGGCGGCTAGGTCGGTCGCGGGAGTGCCCTTCGAAGACTGTCATTGGCTTTCGCGCGCAGCCAGGGTCGAGAGTTATGGGCTTGTTTTGAAGGTGTCGGATTTCGGCCGTCCACGGCCCCGGTGTTCGGGGCGAGCAGCGCGTACTGGAGTCCGTTGCGTGAACTGTGTGCGGTTGGGAGAGCAGGCCAGACTTTGGGGACCATATACTCAATGCCAACGGGAGGTTGTGTTTTCCTGGAAAACGCGGGCCGGGCGTACGCTACGAGTGGGGGGCGCACCGCGTTGTGGCGAAGGAACTTGGCCCCGGCGGCACGAACACTGTGACGGCGCATGTTGTGCGGGTACTCGTGAGTGCGTGTGGTGTGTGCTGTGCTGCCGGCTTCAGCGAACCCAACGGTGCTTCCTGTCTTTCCGCGAGTGGCTCTGCTTCGTCCGGTGCGCCCTCCGTCATGGGGTGGCCTCGCCAGTGTGGTTAAGGGTCCGCGGGCAGAGAAACCGACGGATTAGAAGGGTTCCCGCGTCGTGAACTTGACCGCCTTCAGCAGGCGAACGTGGCCGGGGCTGCCCGGCACCGACGAGGGCGGCAACTGGCGGCCAGTTTGCGAGTTGCGGCGTAGGTGCCCTCTCCAGATGCGGACAATATGGCGGTGTCATCGGAACCGCACCATGCGTCATCGGCACCACGGCTGCCGTCCGGCAGCTGGCCTCGGCTCGCGCTGGGCGGCAGCCACCACCAGCGCCGGCTCGTCGCTCCTTGGCGGGGCACCCATCGAGTGCCACGCGAGGTCTACACCTGAGCAGGCGCCATCATGGTCGTCATACCTGCCAGTGGCTGCCTCAAGCCCGCATTGTCCTCCTGGCTGGTACTCCCCTCCTCGTGGAGTCTGCTATCTCGCGCAACGGTGAGGTCATTCCGGCACTGGTGCCCACCATCTTCCTCTTCTCTCGATTGTCCACCAACGAACGTTTCCCCCCCGAAAAACTTTGTGCTCCCAACCGCCGAACTTTGCACAAGCCCCGGCGGAACGGTGTCTCCATAATTTTTTTTGCAAATATTATTTTCGCACCGCAGCGTAGTTTGTATAGCAATGCCTGTGCCGTCCTTTTGTCCTAATTCTTTCATTGTCGTAGTGCGTGTTCTTTTTTTTCTTGTAATCCGTATGTAGCATAGTATCGTCCTGCATGTATATACTATTATTACCATTATTGTTATTATCATGTGTCGCGTTCATTGTAATTGTATATTTCAATAGCTTCATTTTGTGTATGCATGTGGAACCGATTATGTATCTCAGTGTCGCGTGTAGTTTCCTGTGTGTATCATTCGTGCTGGAGGGGGGTAGTGTTGGTAGTGTAGTTTGTAAATATTTTGTATGGGCTGGGGACTGAGACTGCCCTGTGCATGCATTCTTTTCTACTCTTCGCCGTCTTTTGCATGCCTGGGCGATGGCCGGTCAACTCTTCTCAGACCGGCGAGGGCATTTAAGGAGAGGGGAGTGTGGGGATCCTGACGCCCAGCCATTGCGCGATCACTGGGTTTGTGTCATTACGCGGCGCTCTTCCCCTCTCTCCTCCAAAATTCCGGCTCGTCTTGGCGCCACTGCGTAGAGCCGAGCCGTCTCTCAAACTCTTGCGTGAGGTGAAGCCTGCAGAGACCGTTGCGGCGATAAAACACTGTCACGCAGCGGGCGCTCCGCCCTGGTAGCGGAGCTAACCTCACCTCATTGGTCCGTTTGAACGTTGGCCGAACCCGACTCTCGCCGGGAGGCGAACGCGCGCCCCTGCGCGGGGGTCCGTTCGGGAGACGCTTCCAGGACGCCGAAGGCAGTGGCCGAAGGTATGTGACGCTTTCTTTACCAGCCGGCGGCAACTCTGTTGCGCCGGCGAAAGCCCACCAGCCCTTCCGGCTGCGGCCCGTGCCCAAGGCTGCTCCTGGTGCCCTACGCTTGCATATAGTAAGGCCGTACCTACCACCCTCGACGAACACGACCGTGCGGTACGCGCCTGTGAGCGAATGGGCCCCGTCTCCCTCGCTGCTGCGAGCCGATCCGGCCAGCACGGCGATGCGCGCGCGCACAACGAGCGCACCCCCGGAATTTGCCCTGACAGAAGAGCCCACTGGCTCTGCGCCGACGAAACGTGCGCACTTGCGCGTGGCGCCCCTTCGCCCCTTTCACCTAAGGGGAAGTACGTACCTGTACTGTAAATTGTGTAATTGGGACTGTAAAATATGTGACTAGAATGTTAGTATAAAATAAACGTCTTCCCTCCGTACCCTGGGCATATTCCTTTGTCGCCCCTTTCTCCACCTGCCCAACAGAGGCGGTGTTAAGTTGGCGCGACGGCGTTTCAGTATCGTGAGCGTGCTCAACTAGCTCGAACCCACGGTGGTTCCTCGCGGTGTGCATGAGTGCCTGCCTTGTTCAAAGCTAGCGTTATGCATATTGCGAGGTAGAGAGACCACAACGTCGATATAGTGGAGTGCTTATAGTATCGTCGGACGACACTCTAGACACGACCTTTTGTGATTGCTTTTCCTCCCGCACGTGCCGGCGTTGCACGGCCACTTTTTGTCGCATACTATCGTAAAAACCAAACCAACGAGCGTCACCAACTAAATGAACGCGGGCGCAGCTGGTTAATTGCGTATATTTTGCCTCAAATGTACCTGCAGTTCTCTTTCCGTTACACAACAGGGAGATGTATGACAAGCGCCAGGGGTTCACGAGTTTCGAACTCTTATGAGTATATAAACCGCCTCGCTTTCGAAGCCTCTGGGTTTACGCCGCGACAACAGCCGCTTACGACGGAACGCCGTGAGGCTCTACTGGAGTACAACGAGCTAGCTACGCTACGACCAAGGCGAGGCCCTAGAGTTCTCTGCACCTAAAATTCCGACCCCTCACAAACCTTCAGCGCAAAAAACGAAATGCCACTCCGACAATTTAACAAGAGCCACGTGTCCGTGTCGCTACTTCCCCGTCCTTCGTCCCGTTGTTCGCGCTGCAAGCATCACTTTACTGGAGTGCCGACCTCGCCCAAGTCTCGCGTTAGACACGTACGTCCGAGCGCCCTCTATTTCCCACCACCGTCGCGGTGCCAACAATTTCTCGTGGAATGCGCTCACACCCCAGCTGCGCCACTCTGATCCACCTGTTCCTTTCCTGAGCTGTTGGAGACACTGTTGAGAGAGAGAGGGCAAGCGAAACATATATTGCGAGATCATTTACGGGTGTCGCACGAGTGGTTCCCCTCGACACGAGAACTGTTGACCAAACCTGTTCGGCTGGCGAGCCGGTTTTGCAAGACCAGACCCTCCGGGGACATGAGGCAAGATGCCGGAGTCCACTCTCCACTCTCACTTTTCGCTCATTAAAATGTTTTTTTTCTTCACATCAGGCCAAGGAGGTGCGGTGGCACTCGCCCTAGCAGACCCCCCGGTGCACGATGGTCCTTGCGACTCGAAAACGCCGATCCGCAACTATGCCAAGAACAGTGTGTGCGGTGAGGCTGCGCGCATTCCTGCGCAAGGCCGAAGCCAACGGCTGCTTCAGTAGAGGCAGTGTGGTGCTCAAATGGTTCCCGGCCACATGGGTAGAACCGTGGCGGGCCAGGTGGGCAACGCGAACCACAAACGAGACGGCCAACGCCGTCGCGCGAGGCCTTGCACGCCGCGCAACAACAGCGACCAGGCCGCCTCGGACGAACGTGGACGCAGGCGCCGAAGACTACGAGACGGAACCAAGGATACGAGGACCAGCTACAACGACATTGTTGCGTGTGGTACAGACTGTGTCGACGAACGATGGCCGCCTCCCCACCCGAGGTTGACTCGGGAGGAGGCCCGTATTATACAGACAATTACAGACAGACTCCGTGATCACGCCGGTGCTCGCGAAGTACATGTGCCCAATGGTGTACGACAGTGATGTGTGCAAACGCTGTGAATGTCAGCGGGTCACGCTGACCCATATCATGTGGGATCAGCGTGACGTGGGACTGCAGAATCAGCGCGACGAAGGCAGCAGAAGAAACGACGCTTCCACGCACCCTTAGAGGGCGCGAATGGACTTATGACTACGACGTGCAACTCCAGGCAGTCCAGCAGGTCTCGGCGGGCCAGGTTTGCAAGCGACCGAGCGACCCCACAGAGGGGAGGAGGAGCGGTGGCTCTCTCTCCGACCCGAGCGGGGAAGCAAGGGCGCAGGTCCTAGGGTCAGCCAGGGACGACGTCCAGGCCGCGTCACGGCTAGGATGAACCTCTCGTGAGAGGGTCGTCCGAAAACCGCTCTGTAGGCGACTAAATAAGTTGCTCTCTCTCTCTCCCTCTCTACTTCTCTCTTCGAACACAGAGTGCGGCTCAAACATGGAAATAGAGGGCACGTTACGTGAATGCATAAGGAAGCCGACCGCCGTAGCACCCTGCGTGTGAAATATGGAGTGTGGATTAGAAACCGCGAAAGGGCGCCCGTCAAAGGAGCCTGGAGTTTTTTTCCGCCGCGAAACTGAACTCGTTCGCCTTGTCATGACGTGGCATACTCCCGTGCGGAGCCGCAAAAATTCTTGTCCGTTGTGTTCATAAACACGCCCTCGGTGCTCTATGTAGCGCCTCCAGAAACCTTCCGTTTACACCTGCATCCCCAATACCATCTATGAGCTGGTAAGGGCTCATCTCCCTTCGGCCACCTTGCCACCACCGGCACAGGCACGTATACTAAGCTCCCTATCGTCGACCGCGATTACTTAGCCCAAACCGACTATCACATCCACCAACTCATCCGCATCCCCCTTTATCTAAGAGCGCGCACCCAAGTCACGACCCACAACTACGCCAAAAAATCCCCCGAAAGCGCCTTCCCAACGGCCCGGGCGTGGACTAAGTTCGCGCGGCGAATATCTCCGGTCACTTTCAGCCGTTAATTCCCTAAAACGTCTGTCAAATGCCCTTCAGCCACGGGCGCTCGATAAGAGAGGTTGCAAGGTTCTCTGGTGGCAGCTTCAGGCCCGCGCTTTCTCTACTGGTACCTTCTAAGCACAACCGCCCCAAACACATCAAGTGGGTCACTCTATAATCTGTCAATATTCATTCTAAAGAGCCGTGGGAACACGTGACCTGTAGGGATGGCCCCCTTCCCCTTTGGAAGGGGAAGTTTGTTGAGCCCATGCCGACAGCTAGTCCTCTGCCAGCAGCCCCGCCGCCCTGCCCGCCATTATCGCTTGGACTGACTGCGCCACGCAGGTCGCTCACATGCACGCTGCGCGCTCTGGTCAAGCGACAAAGAGAAGTCTCTCTCCTCTGAAAGCTGGTTTTTCCACCGAATGCGGAGGAGTGTGTTTCTGGCAGGGACCAGCCGAATCTTGTTCCGGCTAGCCATAAATCGCGCTATAAAAATGTGCCAGCGTATCTGCTCCTTTCCGTTGCAAATGTCGACCAAAAGACGATAGAGTCGCCTGGCCAAGTTCAATGCCGTTCTCTTTCCCGCCCCTCACCTCTGTTCATCTCCCGTATCCCTTCCTCCAAGATAATAACGCTAGAGGTTTGCCTAAATTCAATTTAAATTTACCGCGTTCCACTGCGCCAAGTCGGGTGCCTGGATGCAGCGGTGCTGTACGGCTGAGACACGCAGGAAATCGAAGCACCTTACTACAGCTTTATAAACCAACGTTGCCCCACTCCTCGCGCGTTCCAAACGGAACGTGGAACCTGTCTAGTGGAACCTTTAATTGCTGCTTGCCCGTTTCATTCTCTAAAGCAAAGCTTTCTTCTGCCCCTACCAGCCAACGATTCCTTCGTGGCGTGCGGGACAAGAAACTCCGAACGCGGCGCTTTTCACTCACGCAGCACAGCGTAGATGGTGCGGCGTCAGGCGCGCTATCCATGGTTCCCTGCGCGCGGCTGCCTGCTGGCAACTGGCGATCGCGTTGGAGGGACCATAGAGCTTCTCTCACTAGCTCACCTGGAGTCGAATCATGCGCTAGCGTCAACGTGGATTCGGCTAAAAGCGCTCTACGCCTCCATGGGGTGCCGCCATAGTGTGTAGTTCGGCCGGAGGACCGGCGTGGCATGGCCGCAACGACTTTGTGGCTACGCAAAGTTGAGTTTTTGTTTAAAAAAATTGCTTGGCCAAAAGTGCCCGCTGTTACAAATTTTATTTTTTTTATAGATACTGTGTTAGCTGGCTTATTTGGCAAAACAAATTTGGGGGTTACAAAGGAAAGAAAAAAAGCTGAAGTTCTGCTTTTGCCTCACGGCCGCCAGATACAGCGGGCCGTCCCGGATATATTTTTAAATTATTGCATACTCCAAAGTTGGTGATGTTTTCTCTTGATTTTTTGTTATATTTAGGCTGAAAAAAATATTTAGATTGTCTTGAACTGTACTCTTGCTTCCTCTCAATGCAGTATTATTATCGTATGCTACGCGTTTTGTCAGGTGAAGCAGATGCAACATAGAGATGCAAGAATGATGTAATCGCGTTGTATTTATTTTTTTGTCCAAGCAGATATAAATAAACCTAGGGGAAGTAAGTCTTCAAGAACGCGCGCAAAGTATTATGAAATTGTATGAATGTTTTAAACGGAAAAGAAATACTGGTTTATCGAGTCGCTATGTATGCTGCCTCATTGCGCCTGCCCAACGCAGTGCATGCTGGGCAGTGCAAGACAGTACATGCATGTCCAAGCAGTAAGAAACCGAGCGACGGCGACGAGCGACGCGAAAATCATAACTGAATGTGTGCAGACTACGGATAGTGTGTGCTAGTGTAACTCATTTAGTGGCTATAGTGTGGGCGACAGCTGCGAGCGGTATAAATTTATACACAGGCCGCCGCGGTCCTCGCTCGCGTTTTGCCGGCCAGAAGCAGCCCACAAGCGAACGGCAGCGACCATACAGTGAGCGACGACGACCGAGGACATTGCCGGCAGTGTATTAATTTTGTTCGCTTGTCGCTGTCGCCCAGTACACTCTGATGTTGCACCGTATGGGTAACGTTTTCCGCGTCGCTTGTCGCCGTCGCTGCATGGGATCACCCCTTCATCTTAAGAAACTCGCCGCTAACGCGAGAACATGCGTTAAGTACGAATCACGCTGTTATTTAGACATGTCTGTGATAGCCATTGAATACCAGAAAGTGGCATCCCAAAAACGGGAAAGCACATCGAAAACAGAACTAACAAACACTTCAGCACCGAGAAGCCTAATCCATAGCCCTTTGCACTAGCCACTTGCTGTCAATCCGATTCCCACAGTACCCACAATTCCCATGGCGGCGTGCGATCGCAGCAACACTTTCCACTCAAGTTGATATTGAGAAACTATGGGAGGGACGGCTTTGTAGTCTGCTTTAGCGACGGTTGTTTTTGACCTGTTCTGGCGGGCTTCACGTCCATTGCGCGCTTCGTTCGCACGGCTTCATTAACTTGTTCGACAGCACCTCCTGGGTAACCCGGACCCTACGGAATTAAGTGGTCGTACGGCAAAGATACGGTTGAGGATTGGTTTGCAGGGCGGGAAAACAAAATGTCCTGACCACATACAGACAACCTGGCCGCTACAAAAAAGCTACCTTTTGCGCAGTTCTTGCCCCGAATGGGACTCATTTTTAAATTAGTGAAGGCCAATTCGGTGTGTTTTAACAAGTATTACAAAAGGCGAAAGGAGCAACTGCTTCTGATAAATAGCCATTATAAAAGTTGCCCCAGCTTTCCTGCAATTATCAAAGTTACTAAGTAACTATAGTTTAAATCGGTATAAAACAGGGATCAATGAGCTCACATGCCGACTTGTTTCGGTGTCTGCGCTTGTGTCGCGCGGTGGTGTGTCCCCCTATAGCTAGCACATCAGTATGCCTACATTCTGCTGTCTCACGCTCCCCTCCGTTTTCTGCCAACGCGCAGCAGTCGGGGTACAGCGGCGGTCGCCCCGTGGCCGACGCGCCTGCTGCGCTCGGGACGCCGCCCCCCCCCCCCCCCCCCCCCGAATTCGAGGTACGGGTGGCAGAATCTCAGGATTTAGATCTTTGTAGAGCCACGTGTGTGAATTCAAGTGACGTCGCATGTAAGGATTGTTTAAACCTTGCTTTCCAACCACCCTCACAACGTCGATTGGAGCCATTTCTGTTAGTATGACTGAGAGCGTCGAGCTTTTGTTAGCCGTCCTGGCATTACACAGCTGGCATTACGCACTGAGCCTAATAGGACGAGCTAAGCAGCGCAAGTCTGATTAACGTCAAGCTGACGGTGCGGGAAGAGGACATTAGAGCTGAAAAGATAACCATTGTACTATGACTTAGAGCGCCGTGCGATCGTCTTTGTTAGCCGTGCACCTAGTCCTGGCGTTAGACAGCGGTAACACTGAGCCTCATGGGACGAGCCGAGCAACGCAAGATTGATTAACTTGAAGCTGAGGGTGCGGGAAGAGGACGTTAGAGCTGAAAAGATAACCATTCTACTACGACAGAGAGCGTCGAGCGATACCCTTTGTTAGCCGTGCATCTATTCCTGTCGTTAGACAGCGGTAACACCGAGCCTCATAGGACGAGCCGAGCAACGCAAAGCAGAATAAAGTCTCGCTGAAGGTGCAGAAAGAGGACCTTAGACCTCAAAAGACAACCATTGTACTTTCTCAAAAGGCAACCATTGTACTATGACTGAGAGCGTCGAGCGATCTCCTTTGTTAGCAGTGTATCTAGTCCTGGCATTAGACACCGGTAACACAAGGCTCAGAATACGAGCCGAGCAACGCAAGACTGATTAACATCACGCGAGGGTGCGGGAAGGGGGACATTAGAGGGTGCAGGAAGGGGGACGTTAAGAAGGGGACGCCCATCTTAACGCACCAAGTAAACCTTTTCAAGCCATTTCAAGCTTCTCATAACACAACCAGTAAACCGTCCGGAGCTACATGCCCAAGAAAGAAATCTGTAAAGCCCTCCTGGAAGATAACAGTACCGATCTCGCCATACTCACTGAATCATGGCTTAACCCAGACCTTCAGATAATGAACTACTTTCCAGGGCATCATCGTACATTATTCACCGACTAGATAGGCTTGGACGTCGCGGAGGTGGGGTTTTGGTGCTTACAAAGCCCAGTTTGCACTCGTAAAGGATTGATATTGGTTGCCGCCTGAAATCATGTGCATTAACCAGGCTCAACTTTCCAACAAGAAGAAAAATACAAATCGCCTGTTATCGACCCCCTGATTCTGACGACGATTTCACGCGTGAACTTTACTCTGTCGTGCTACATCAACCTCCTCCTGTTTTCCCCGGTCAAACATTTTACTGTGTGGCGATTTTAATTTCCCCGATATTGATTGGATGAATCTGGTCGCTCATTCACTCCTTTCCAAAAATTTCCTTGATGTTTAATTTCGACCATTGTACTATGACTGAGAGCGCAGATCGATCACCTTTGTTAGCCGTGCATATAGCCCTGGCATTAGACAGCGCTTACACTGAGCCGCATAGGACGAACCGAGCATTCCAAGACTGCATCATTGTCCACACTGAGGGGTGCGGGAAGACGACATTAGAGCTCAAAAGATAACCATTATACTACGACTGAGAACGTCGAGCGATCGCCTTTGTTAGCTGTGCATCTAGTCCTGCCATTAGACAGCGGTAACACTGAGCCTCATAGGACGAACCGAGCACTGCAATACTCATCAACGTCACACTGAGGGTGCGGGAAGACGACATTAGAGCTCAAAAGATAACCATTATACTACGACTGAGAACGTCGAGCGATCGCCTTTGTTAGCTGTGCATCTAGTCCTGCCATTAGACAGCGGTAACACTGAGCCTCATAGGACGAACCGAGCACTGCAATACTCATCAACGTCACGCTGAGGGTGTGGGAAGAGGACGTTAGAGCTCAAAAGATAACCATTATACTACGACTGAGAACGTCGAGCGATCGCCTTTGTTAGCTGTGCATCTAGTCCTTGCCATTGGACAGCGGTAACACTGAGCCTCATAGGACGAACCGGAGCACTGCAAGACTCATCAACGTCACGCTGAGGGTGTGGGAAGAGGATGTTAGAGCTCAAGTATATACCTAAAAACTTTAGCTGCCTATCTTCATTGATCCATGGCTCTCGACCTCATATCAAAACATATTTTACTCTGCGCTTCTCGAACTTCAAACGACGCCCAGTGCATATCTTCCTGCACTGCTTCGTTAGTTGTTTTTTTTTATGCGCTCCTAAGGCCAAACAGCTTACCGTTCTCTGGTTCACTTCAAGTCCTTCTAGAGCCTCTGATTTTAAGCAGAGTACGGCATTTGCAAATGTTAGGCCCGGAACCATTACTGCTTTCCACATTCCTTTCACTGCTTCATATTTGCCGTACCCGCACAGAGCTGTATGCTTCATTATTGCTGCGTTTCGCTCTCCCTTACGCTTAAGTTGCTCGTCGTGAGTACTTAGTAGTTATCGGCTTCTTTTATCCACACTCCGAAATATTTATATTCCTTGAAACTGGGTTATTCGACATCCTGCATTGACACTGCGTCAGTGCTAGTGTCAATATTCCCGATTTTTCTGCGCTAAAATTCAACCCGAGGTGCGTGGCTTCCTGACAACTAATATTTATTGGCCGTTGCATGTCGATGTCGTCTGCGTATAACATTCGCGGAATAAAGCTTTAGCTATATAGTTTGCTTCTGGACATTATCCCCGCAGCCTGCGCTTCCTCCGTGCGTTACTTTAGAAGACACCTTTAAATAAGAGCAAGCGTAAAAAACAAACCGACTAATCAATTTGATTTTCCCTATGTATATTATGAAATCAAACTCTGTGGGAAAAAGCCAGATTACGCGCTGTCTTAAATCTTTCAAAGGCCCGCACTCGCGTCGACGTTCGTTGCTTCGGCGGAGTGATACACAATCTTAAAGAGACCGTGAAGACCAAGTATACAGCCTTTCTTCAGTTTTTGAAAGAACTATATGCTTTGGTAACAAGCTCAACTTCATTTAGCCCGTGAAAACAGGTTTTTTAACGAAAAATCACGCGAGAAACATTGGGAACATTGAACGTTTGCGCTTCAGTGGTATTTCACACAGGGGCCGCTCGGTTTGCCATCCTGGACGGTCCATGGGCAGCCCGAGGACAGCCTTTGGGCCGCCTTAGGAATCAGATGTGGAAATCGAGTGCTGGATCACGTCGTCCTGATGTGTGAAGTCGCGCGACATTTGAAATGGAGTAACGTAATATGGGCCAGCACTAAAAAATGTAGTGTCAGCGTGTTAACTGTATGTCAGCATGCAAATAATACGATCGAACGGAACCAGAGGCAGCATTCCAATGGCTATCGGTGGTGGCGTAACTCGGCGGCCACCAATCGCGCAAACAAGATTCCGTGACCTCATAGGCCAGAAAGGTGCCATGGGGTTTTGTGTATTTTTTTAACATCTCCGTTATTTGCTTGAAGTTGGCGATACTATTGTTTATCGGACGAGGAAGTCTTTGGAAGGAAACAAACTTTAATTTGTACGTGTGCGGTAAGAGGAGGAAGCAGCGTACCTGAGCCTGCTGTCGAGCACGGGCGCCCTCGGCCTCGCCCTGGGGCAGGTGCAGCAGGGGTGCCACACGGGTGAGGACGTGTGGTGGCGCCCAGGCACTCGAGGTACGGCTCGCTCCACATCTCGCCGCTCTCCTCGCAGCCCGGAACGGCACGTTCCACAGCTTGGTGCCCAGCTTGGCGAACCCCGGGTGCGCAGGATGTCCCGCCGCCTTGCGGGTGCCTGCTCGTCGGTAGCATTGGCACAGTGTCAGAGGCAGTTATTACACCCAGCTGCAGAGGGCGCCGCGCGGAGGGAAAGGCGTGAATAACGCGCTGGCCCTCTCTCCCTCTCTTCACAGCTAGTGTAGCTCTCGGCTTAATCTAGGTGTCTTGAAAAAAATCATTTCAGCTGGCCGCTAAGACAACCTTATTGGTACGGCCGAGGTTTCGATCACTTGCCGCTGTGAGTTCACACTGAGTTACAGAATGGCCGTCCATCGGCGACGGGAGCGTGGGTAAGGAAAACGGCTCTTTCTATTGTTTTATCGAAACTACCCCGAAATAAGATGTCGAAAAAGACGACTGTGTGGCATTATGCTGAGTTTTATTTGCCTTTCATACTTACGTGGTCCACGGTGCAGTAAACCTTCCGGTCTGCACCAATACGGTGCTCTTCCTCCATCTTTACAGCGCAAGGCTACTTCCCTCGGAATAACAGCAGGCGTGCGCAACGTTTCCCCTTCACGGGATACATGAGGTCCTATGGAGGTCCTCATATATTGATATTGCCCACGGCAGAGGCGTCTTGCCAGCATCCCATCCATGACTCGTAAAATGTCCTCAAGTGCAACTAACTAACCTTATGAGTAGTATACGGCATCCTGCCTGTGACGCTCTCAGCTCCGGCCTCCCCAGTGGTTAGCAACAACAGTGAAGTCACCAGCGCACTAGCTGGGGCTTTGTAAATCTGGCTTTTCCACATGACATTTGTGTATTGCACTGAGTTGGAAGACACCGAATGAGCTGCGCGTAAGCGCGAGAGGATGCGGCCAGAGCGCTTGCGCAATATCCATGGATTTGTAGTAGGAGACCTCGTTAAATGTTTTGCAGTGTGCTTAAATCCCGCTGGGAAGGAACGAGCAGGGCGGGAAAAGGGAAAGCAAAGCGCAGCTGAGGTACCTACAATTACGGGCCAAAGACACGGTGCTCGCAAAGAGGAGGGCAAAGCGGCGCCTGCTGAGTGCATCCGTCGTGTTATCTTTCATTTCATTTACAAGTTTATTCAAGACAATAGTGGAAAACATTGCCTTGGGGGACATGGCTAAAGGCAAACCAGTTGCCTGATGGAGGCCATGCCACCCTCAGTAGCAGACGGTGCGACAAGACAATAAAAAGTACAAGAAAAATTTACAAGGAAAAGGAGACACTAGCGCATAGCACACACTGATACAACTGGACGGGGTTTCAATTTTTGTACCAAGCTGTTTATAATTAAGAGGTACAGAAGAAACAAAGAGTAAAATACAAAAAAAAACAGAACACAAATACAAAACATCGTGAGCAGCGCGTGGTGTTACAAAATAAAATTTCGCTTGGTGTTACAAAATAAAATTTCGCTTATAGTTACAATGATACCTTCATATCTATCCAATAGAAAAGAGTAGCTGTTTAATAATTTTTTTTGTATTGTGACGGCATTGTTCCTGAAATTAAGACTTCCAATACTGCCGGATATTCGCTAACACATCAGGTATTTTGTGAGACAGTTTTTGGTCACCATAGTTCGTTCTGGATCTTGGCTTCGTTAATAAGAGAGAGAGAGAGAGAGAGAGAGAGAGAGAGAGAGAGAGAGAGAGAGAGAGAGAGAGAGAGAGAGAATGCAGTTTAATGATGCTGACGAGGTCTGTCCAGCAAGATGGCCTAACATGCTACGTCAGGGGAATAATAAAACAAATGAAAAAAAAAAACACCGACATGAGGTCTGTAGACCGAGTTCAGTAGTTCGTGGTAAAAATAAAAGTGTTGAAACACACTGGAGAAATGTTCGAATGCACTGGAGTTCGTTTTCTTTCGTTCGTTCGCTTTCAATTTTAGCGGAGTTCAGGCAACCGCGGAGCGTCTACACGTGGTGACGAGTTCACTAGGTCAGGGTAAAAATAAATGAAGTGGTAAACACGCACTAGAGAAATGTTCACTTTCAATTTGAGCGCAGTTCAGGAAACCGCGGAGGGACCACAAGCGATCATGGCACGTTGACAGCTAACCTAGCAGTAATGGTGATCACAGCCTCGAAATGTTCACTGGGTCACCCCTGAGATCACAACTGCAGCACATGTCGAATCAATGCTCGGCACTGATAAAGCCTGTGAACTAGGCCTGAACTGCGAAGGAAGCTTAGGAAGGCCTTCGTTGCACGTGAAGCCATGTTTGCACATGACCAGGGGCCAAGCACATCATTCAACGTAAGACACGATGAGGGTAGCCTGCCCAAAGTCACTGTCAAGGAGCGTCTTGGTTCGTCATATCGTTTACACGCACATACGACATGGTGAATATCTTCGAAACAGTCACCGTCTGGACAGACGGGTGAGCTGGTCTGCTGAAGCTTGAAACAAAAAAGGAGAGTGTAGGCGATGTTCAGGCGTAGGGCTTCGTGTTTGGTGAGATTAGAGGGCAACTTGAAGGTACATTCTGGGTCGACAGAGTACAGCGGGGTATATCGACGTGATGGATCAGCCAGCATTGAAAGCTGTACCTGCCGCGCAACACGACACGCAAGTGCGGCCGCATCCTTCCCGGAGAACGGAATTGCCGCAGTAGGCACTTGGCAATTGTGAGCTGGGAAAGCTGCAGCGTCTGCTGTAGAATTACCCGATACACCGCAGTGTGCCGGTAGCAACCGTGGTTCGACGAAATGGCAAGCACTGACGGCTTGGTGATGTAAAAACCGAATGGATGTCCCAGACTAGCTGGTCAGTAGAAAAAGACTTAAGGCATTGAAGGGCCGCGCGGGAATCCGCATTGGCTGGGTGACTGCGTGGCGATGTAATAAGGTAACGAGGTAATTACGGCTTTTAGCAACTCATACGGGCTTTCTTTTATTTGGAATTTAAGTAGAAACAGGCTGTCCGACCTCATTGTCGCAATGTTTTAATGAACAATTCATACGTCTGTGTTTTCCAGACGTCAAAAATTCTATATTCGGTGTAGTACGGAGTAATGTCCTCAATGAGTTGAATTTTTCCTATAGCCCTCAAAGCTCGATTTTGAAGTGCCTGTAGGAGGTCTAAACTTGTTTTGGTTGCGGTTAACCACACTAATGAACAGTAATTCAAGCGGGGGTGTATAAGAGCATGATATATAACGCGTTTTAAACTAGGCGGGAAATAATACCTGAGCTTATTTATTATGCCTACGGCGCGGGAAATATCTACTTTAAGTGCATCAATATGTGGTGACCATGATAGATGTTTGTGAAATACAACCCCCAGGAATCTAATTGTTATGTGTGTTGTATTTCGACACCCTGAAATTGCAAATGTAATCCAATCGGTGTTTGTGTTCCTTTTGATTTGAACAGCATGTATTTCCTTTTACTTACATTGAGTTGTGGTTTAATTGCAGTTAGCCATGAGTGTAAACGGTCTACCCAGGTGTGGCCTGCCCAAACAAATCGTGCACATTTACTCCTAAAAAAACACGTTGGTGTCGTCTGCATATAATATCGTATTTGGGTTACCTTTCATGTGTACAATGTCGTTTATATATAGCAAGAATATATAGGCCCAAGGATGGATCCCTGTGGAACTCCGTATTTTATGTACTGTGTTTTAGAAATTACCCCATTTATTGACGTGAACTGAGTTCTGTTCGTAAGATGGCTTTTTTAATAATTCTATTGCGACACCACTTATCCCACAGAAAGGAAGTTTTTGAAAAATAACGCCATGTTGGACACAATCAAAAGCTTTTTTCAGATCAAGGAATTTGCCAAGTGTTATTTTAAAGCAAAGCTTTTTACCACTACCCCCCCAAGGGTTCTTTCGCGACCGTTGGTGTCAACAGAAAACTCCCGCGAACAAATAAAAGAATTTACTGGCAGCGCCATGAATCGAACCTGGAAATAATAGATGAACAAATGTAGAGCCCGTTGTCTTACGATTTAGCTACGGGTGCCACGCGGAGACAGGGAAGACAAGTGGTGCACTCACCAAGCACATTGGAGGGTTCACCCTCTGCATTCTCGCTGAATGCCACGCGATAGCGATTAAAGGAAGGTCACACCAACCTTTGGCATCTCACTTCTAGCACGCCTATGTGCTAAAGCCTGTGGCTTCCAGTGTCCACGTAAAAAATATCAGCTCCTTGTCGTCCGCCCTCACCTACACCACAGCTCAAGGAACATATTCAAATACTCCTTGATGGCCAGGTCATCACTCCAAGCCCCAGAATCAAGATCCTGGACCTACTTCTTCAGGCCAGCACCAAAAGACGTATCCTTGCAGCGCCTCAAACACAGCATCAATAAAATCATACACATGATCAGGCGACTTGCCACCAAGAAGCGAGGCCACCAGGAATCGGTCACCTTTCGATTAGTTCAAGCTTTTGTCCTCTCGAGAATCACTTACGTCAATCCCCTGTCTTCTTCTCGCCAAGGAGGACATAAAGGTGCTTTATATAATGATTAGAAAGGCCGTTGTGCAACCAGTAGGTGTTCCCATGAGTGCGTCCACAGAGAGGCTGCTTAGCACGGGCCTCCACAACACGGTGGAAGAGCTGATAGATGGCCATCTTTCTATCCAGAAGCTCCGAATGACCAGAACTTCGGCGGGTTACCGTATCCTTCACCAGACTGGCTGGCAGCATAGAATGTCACTCCGCTTGATGTAGTCCCGGACTTTTGGCGACAAGAACTAAATACGCTACCTTTGTTTAGAAATTTGACCCTTTAGACGAGGAAGGCGGGTGACAAGCACGGGCTCAATCGCTCAACACCACCCTCGGTGGGGATCATGCAATTATCTACATAGACGCCTCCCAACATCGACCGCACCAGTACGCCATCATCGTGGCTACCTCCTGAGCCAGCCTCCTTGCTTGTGCCTCAATCAAGACCAAAGACATGACGGCAGGACAAGAGGCAGCCATCGCCTTGGCTGTCACTCAACCAGGAGTTCTTAAAGAATGCTTTGTTGGGCGTGTTGGTTCATGGCTTCAAAAAATTAAAACGCGGGCAAAGGACGAGGACACAGAAACACAGTAGACGGGACGAGCGCTCGTCCCGTCTATTGTGCTCGTCCCGACGGGACGAGTGCTCGTCCCGTCTACTGTGTTTTTGTGTCCTCGTCCTTGGCGCTCGTTTTAATTTTTTTGAAACCAGGGTAGTCACCAATTCCAACAAGCCTACCGGAATTACCAGTCGGGTTTGGTGTCCCGACCTGCACTGCGTGTGCTACAAAACCACTTCCCAAATGGTTCCATTCAGCTCATCTGTACACCCGCTCACGCTTCCATGGACGGCAATGAATACACCCACCATGCCTGCACTTTTACCTCCCGTGCTATGGAGCTGCACGAGGACAGTCACCCGCTTGTTTCGTTCAGGGACATAACCCAGCATTATCGCCTTCTGAGAGAGACCCTACCTTCGCCTTACCCTGACCTTTCCGTAGAACAACAAACTACCTTACCGCTCATACAATCCGGCTCCTTTCCACACATAACGCGTCTGCACTTAATGCATCCGAGTCGTTACGACGCTCTGCCACATAATCGGGGTGTCCGACTTTAGCCCTGAGCACCCTCCTCTCTTTCTGTCAACTACCGAACAAGAGCAATGGGAGATGCTGCTGTCCAGGCGCCCTCTGCCTACCCAGCTTCCGCTGGTGGACAGAGCACAGGCCGCCGCGGACTGAATATGGGCTCCAGTGAAGAAGGAACCACTTTCCTGTGCCGTACTCTGCGCCGTTCAGAGATCTGAATGAAAGAATTTCCTCCTTCTCCTCCTTCTCCTACTCCTCCTTCGTCTCTGCCGCCAATCTCGTCGCCTCCGTCCGCGACGGCAGAGACGGAGAAGTGAGACCGTCTAACACCGGGGTTGAGCTTTAATTTTATAAAAAAAGAGTTTCCACTCATGTGCTACAACAATACAACTCAACCAACCACGGTTCATGCATCATGCATGAATTTAACTTCATCAAGAATATCTCTGTGAAGTAATTGAGGGTGTGGTTAGTGCATTTGACTTCTCTTTGGTTTCACTAGTTGTAGAGTGACGTGAGTGAATTTAAGTGACGTCGCATCGGTAATCGTTGTGGGTGCCGTTCACAGCTTTGCTTTCCAACAACATTCACAGAGTGGATTGGCGCTAATTTTTCCCCCTCTATATTTTGGGGCAATTTTTCTTTTATTCCTCGGAGGGTCGTTTCTGCAGGTGTGTTTTTGTGGAAGCTGTATTGTTCTTCGGCTAATATGTTATGCGCGGGCAAAAATGCAGTAAATCTTCTTCGCATGATGTTCTCGGCTATTTTTGAAAAAAAAAAAAAACAGAGAGTATGGAGATAGGTCTATAATTATTTAAATGAATAAATGAACCGCCATTATGAATGACCACTACCCGAGCTAACTTCATTTTTCCGGAAATACGCCTCTGGAGAGAATTAAATTACAAATATGTAATCTACAACTATGTACTTACAAATATGTAATAAAATTAGATTACAAATATGTACATACAGACTGACTAATAGCTTTCACCGGTTTTGATTTAACACCATCTGCACCAGAGGAGCAACCATCCTATAACGATAAAATATTACTTTGAACTTCTTACTGGTAGGTGGCATGCATACACACGGTAGAAGGACAACTCTCTTTTATGAAATGTTCACACTCTGTTTGTTTTAGGACATCTGTGGCAGCTCCCACGGCAATAAAAAGAGAATTGAAAGTATCAGCAACATCTAGGTCCGACAGCCCATTTCTTTGAAATTGAACTCGTTTTGTCGAATCATTTTTATTTAGGATTCTGTTTACCGCTTTCCACACAAAGCGTTTTCTTAAAGTACAATGAATTTGTTCGTATAGTAGTCAAGCTTCACCTTTTTTTATCCCTATTTAGAATTTAGAGAATTTTCCTTTCTGCTGCTTAACAATCAATAGCTTTATTTCGGTGCTTAAAGGAGCCATGAAGAGAAAACACAAGTTTGGTTTATTCATTCGAAAGATTGCCTCGTTAGAACCATAACGACACCACTTTAACGCAAACTTCGCTCAAATAAGCTACATAATTAGGAAAAAAGGAAATGACCATGCGACCCACCAGCTCATTTTCCGCAACAGAACCTATGATGTCACTCGAGAATGCTCTGCGATTGGCGGAGGCCGGCAAAAGCAAACGCATGTTAGGCAGGGCTTACAGTTTGCATAGTGAGCTAAATGCCCGTGAAACATACTGCACATTCTTTTATGACAAAGAACGGTGGAGTAAACGGTTGAAGTTCCGAACGAACACGCAAGCGTGTGCGCCAATGCGTACGAAACTACCGCCGGCCGAGCTCGACATCTCGCCGTCGCGCAGACGAATTTTCGGGTTCGAGGCTCTTCGGGGCCAACGAACCGTTCCAGCACGCACAGCCGCGACCTTGCTTGGTATCTTAATCCCTTGACAGGAGGTTGGCCGTCATATCGCCAACCAGCAAAGGTAAAAATAGAAACGAGGGGAGTAAGGAACAGCAAGAAGCGACGAGATAGTGCCAGTCGTCGCAGAAGTTTCGAATGGTGTTGGCTTTCTGCTGTTGTTAGGAGCTCGTTTCCAGTTTACAACCACTGAAAACTTCAGTTTGTTCGAGTACATTACAATGAAATTTCGTCGCTGCGTTTTGAAATGTCCATGTAGTACGGGCAAATCGTCGAGGGAGTGCGACATCCCCGCCGGTGAGGAGATCTCCTTTCATGTGCTGCCCAACGACGAACCTCGGCGAAGCAAGTGGCTACGTTTTGTGAACTTTGCAAACGGAGGAGAAAGAGAGCTAAAGGAAGTACGAGTGTGCTCGCTTCATTTCCGAGGAAGTGATTACGGCAGGGACCCTTACGTTAGCTCACTCCTGGGACATGCTGGCGCTCGTCTCCGACTTCGTAAAATCGCAGTCAAAGCGCTCTGACTTGGGGGAAAAAATGCCGTACACACCGTGCATTGACGCTCGTATCTCTCTGGTCGGAGCAGAGAGCACGCGCGAACGGTTTTCCATACACGACACCGGCCAACTGGCATAAGCGATACTGCTACTGAAATTGAACTATTATTAACCGTAATAAAAATACGGCACATACGTACCAGTCTGTATTCGTCCGTCGCGACGGGGCTGACGAGGCAGCGGTGCCGACGGCTGGGCGTTCGTCTGTTGTGGCTATCGCGGAATGGTCGCTTTCCGGTCCATCCGCGTATCCCACAACTCCTGCCGCTCGTGCACTTAGAAGCATTGAGCGTTCAAGTGGTGTGAGGTTGTTAAATGCAAGCCCGAGCTTCTCGGCGAGAGTTTTGTTCTCCGGATCAGGCGATTCCATGACTAGGGTTGCGGGTGCACTAGGTTTTACTAGTATTTTTAAAATGGCCGCCGTCTCGGTTTCGGCACGAGTTCCGGTTCCTGTCTGACTCCCGCGTGTGGGTGCTATATGGAGTCGACATACTAAGTATCTGTTTCATGGACCGGCTCGTATGACGCCATTGTTCACGTCACGAAATGTGCAATTTAGCGGGAGATTTAAAATTTTGGCTTAAATTTTCTGAATAAAGCATCGTTTGCTTCCGGGAAAGCGCTTGGGGTACTATGAAACACCTAATTTTTCGAATAAAACAAACTTTTGTTTTCTCTTCATGGCTCCTTTCAGTCGTCTAGAAAGGTCTTTTGATATCCAGGGTTTTCTTGATTATTTATGTTGTGTGAGTGGTTTGAGGGGGAAACATGTAGTATAAACGGATGTAAAGGTAGACAAAAAAGTGTCATAAGCAGTATTTACATCGGTTGCCTCCGTAATTTTGTGCCACGGATGGGCAGAAAGAAATCCAATAAAGTTTTTTATGTTTTGTTCAGGATAGTTTCCAGTTTGACCATAGCGAGTTTGACACGGACGCTTATGTGGAATGAGACAGTAGATGGGTAGGGAATCACTAAGGTCGCACATCAAAACCCCAGCTTTTATGTTGTCTCGAGGAAAGCTTGTCACACAGAGATCAAGGGTTGTCTATGTGGAAGACCTAAAATTCCCGTAGGGGAGTCTATTACATTCGAACAGCCATACGATTCAAATATTTCTTTAAATCGTAAGTAAGATGGATTTGTAGAACATGCATTGATATTCAAATGTCCCATCAAAAGTGTTTCTAAATTTAGAGTGGTGCTGAATTCAAACAACCTTTCTGAGAATTTTGGGAAGTCTTGAATAGATCCAGAAGGAGGGCGGTACGCAAGAGAAACAAATATGTTATAACATTTTATAGCGTGTGATTCATAGCTACTATCAACATTCTTGAAATTAGAGGCACGTCACGCGAAAGCAGAACCAACCAGTAACACACAAGGCCTTAATGCCGCTCTGGCATTGGCTGGCTGCTCCTTCGGCCGCTGTACGCAGCGGTGCTTCCGACAGCCTGCTCAACACTGCGAACGAATCAATGGAAAATTTTAACCTAAAGGTGTGTTCCCTGTGTGGATATATGCATGGTGCGTGCCGTGGTTGTGCTGTTTTCACAGCGAAGTGTTCTTGGTTCCGAACAGACCGGGGTGCGTCGACACACCCGTGTAGGATAAGGTTTCGTCTCCAGGGCTAGTATGCAATGCCCTGTATCTCGAGGAAAGAAGAAAATGTGGCGCAAACTAGACAGGACGAAGCGCTCGTCCTGTCCGGTTCTTTTCTTCGTGGTCCTTTTTTAACGCGCTGTTTCTAACCAACCAAGAAGACAAGATACGACAGATACAGGCGCCAACTTGCAAATGTTGATTCTTCCAACTTCCAATTGAATAAACAGTTGGAAGTTGGCGCATGTATCTGTCCCATCATATCTTCTTCGTCCTCTCAATTTTTGGCCACGTTTTCTTCTTTCTTTAAGTATATACCAACTAGCTCAGCAACTAGTTTTGTTAAACCCTGCACCTCAGAATTTAGTCTAGGTATCTGAGGCAAAAGAACACACCGAGGTCGGCCGCCAAGACGAGAGAGAGGGAGGGAGGGCTCTTTAATGTAACGGGTGAGGTCAGCCCTGATAGTGACAAGGCTTGCCACGCAAGATGGAGGGTGACCACAATGATGAGCGGGGAATATTTGGGGGGTACGACAGGAAGAAGACAAAAAGAAACATTAAAAACAAGGAGCCAGGGAATGCTGCTAGCGGAGTCCGGACATAAAAAATACTTTGGAAAGAAAATCGTCAATGTACACACTGAATAAAAATGTAAAGTAAACACTGCAAAAAAATAAGTAAGGACACCAACCCAAGAAAAAAAAATAGATGCACACCACAGCGCAAAAGAGTACATATCGTGAGACACTTGTGCTGTCTAAGATCTAAAAAGATTTGTCCAGTTCAGAGTCTCGCAGGAACCGGAGCAGAACTTTTGTGCCCAAGGTACTGTCAGCACTATTCTCCCATGCCCAAGAAAATCATAAAGTTCGGGCCTGCCTTCGGTGAAGTTTTTCGTGCAGCAGCGAATCGAGGGCAGACGTGACTGGCAATCTCACGCACGACGCAAGTATGGCACACGGGAATTAAACTTAAACCTCCGCGTAACGCTACATTCAGGCGCAGTCGGTCCAACACTCCTTCACACCGCTTGTTGAGGCTCAACAGTGTCTCACATGTGCACAGCGCGAATCAATAGCCTGACTCTATCATCAGGCGCGGTTTCATTTACTTGTTAAAATTAGTTCTCAACGAAGTTGCACACGTTGCACAATTCCCGCTGCTGTCAATACATAACCGCCTAGGAGGGACTCTATTTTCACAGAAAACTCTTTCATTAAACTGTAAAAACTTCATTTTTACGGAATGTGACGGAGTCCATTTTTACAGAAAACCGCAGTCCCAAAACAAATGTTGACAAAGCTGTTAAACTTCGCCCGGCGGCGGTGCCGTAATAAGGCAGGAGTGCCGCAATACAGGCAAGCCCCAGTCGTGAAGTTACTTGGCGGTTGCTTAGGTTGGCGCGGCCGCCAGTCGCACAAACGTTTTGTGACGTTATAGAAAACTGCCGGGAAGTGGCCGCTGAGTTGCCAGTGCTTCGTACGTATAACTAGTTCGAAGTTTGAGATAATATTGGTACCATTGTTATCAGGTCAGGGCGGCCCTTTTTATCACCCAATGATGTGTTGTGTCTCCATGGCTTGCACAAAGCTCATGGCTAGGCAAGTGAAGACTGAAAACGCGCACGGGTCGCGAGTTCGCAACAGCAGCAGCAAAAACACGTGCCTTGCGCAGCCACCTTGATGTCCTCCGGGTGGGTGAAGTAGCGCGGGTCGATGATGGGCGGCTCATCGGGGTCGCTGCTCCGCAGACGAATGTGGCCTCGGGACTTGAGCCGGTTCAGTATGGGCGCCAGCTGGAAGCCGTGCTGGTTGCGCTTGGACTTGTAGTACTTGTCGTACGCCTGCGACACATTGTGAGCCCCTTCTTAACTGACGGGTGTCATTCATTCGGCACGTTTCGCGTGATGCCCAGCGCGACTCGACAGCTTCGGCCAAATGCGAACTTCCTAAACGAGCAGCGTAGTAGTTGCAACGATGGTTGTCGTATGAAATGACGCCAGCGTATTCAGTTTTAAGGCAAGAAAAAATGGCAAAACCTCCCTTTCTGGAATGTGACGGATTCCATTTTAGTAACCCCCAAGGCATGTTTGCGATTCAAAGAGTATATGATTGATTGATTGTGGGGTTTAATAACGCGCTGCGCATGCAGGCGATGAGGCGTGCCGTAGTGGAGGGCTCCGGATTATTTTGCACCTGGGGATCTTTATCGCGCCGAAATCTCGAACACACGGGCGTTTTTGCTTTTTCGCCTCCAGGAAAAGCGGCCGCCGCGGCCGGGACGAACCCGCGACCTCGTGCGAGGCCAGTATAAGATCGCAGGTTCTATAAAAAGTTAACTTCGAGGTACGTAGATTTGTTATCGGATGTCTCACCATTGAGCCAGCCACAGGAACGAGAATAATTTTACTTTCAGAAGGTGTGGGCTATATAAGCCATGTCACGAATGAAAACTTAATAGTGCTGTAGTCAGAAAGCACGCTAAAAAAAATCCCCATCGGAGCACAACGTCCTTAGCTACCCACGTTGAGGCACCAGTACATCCGACGTTCTTGTTCCGAATGCCAGTTCACAAATTTGATTCGCAACTGCCTCCCTAACTGTCTCAGCGAAGAACTAAAAAATAGCTTCGCAAATGTTTCACCAGGTGTGGTTAAAGGGCCCATGAAGACAAAATACACCTTTGTTCAATTTAAAAGGACTATTCCTTTAGGACTGATCACTCAGTTCCATTACAGCCACTAAGGAAGTTTGTTCAACCAGAAAGAAACATTAGAAAACGTGCAACTACAGTGACGCAATAAAGCCCAGCGTTACAGACATAATTATCGGTGCGTTAACTCACGTTCGCATTCAAACAGAGTGGAGGCCCCACTACAATCGCCCTATTATGTTTCTTGGCAGTGGCCTTGGTATACGGGGCTGCCAATCGCATGAACCAAAAAAGATTCTGCGACTTCACAGAGACGTCGCTAAAGTCGCCACTGCTTGATCTGTTTTTTCTCTGGATATCTGGATTATTTGCGGAATTTGGTATACATTGATATATAGATAGATAGATAGATAGATAGATTGATTGATTGATTGATTGATTGATTGATTGATTGATTGATTGATTGATTGATGATGATTGCAGCGGGTTTTAACGCGCCGACGCTTCACAGGCGATGGGGCGCGCCGTAGTGGAGGGCTCCGGATTAATTTCGACCACCTGGGGATTCTTAACGTGCCCCTAAATCTCGTACACACGGGCGTTTTCACTTTTCGCCTCCATCAGAAAAGCAGCTGCCGCGGCCGGGAACCGCATGCGCGTCCTCGTGCTCAGCAGCACAACGGCTTAGCCACCGAGCCACCGCAGCGGGTAAGTTGGTACCATTGTTGCCAAAGTTGGTAGTATTGTCATCGCCACAACCAGTCTTTTCGTACCAACCTGCACACTTGTATCTTGCCTTCCTGGTCTCCTTGAGAACGGCGCACTTCGCGAAAACCCCAAAGTGGCACACAAAAATCCCTCCACACTTTGGACGCGCAGTCATCAGTGCAACCCAGCGCTACTTTTCACTGGTCGAGGGAGGTGATGATAGGGAAGGGGTCATATTTCCAGGCCCACATATGGTGATGTAATGTGGCCCGTTCTCCGCAGTGCTGGCACAGTAAGGGGTGAATGTGATGAAGTACGGCTAAACAGGGGAGGGGTTCAGTTGGAAGCTGACGCCAAAGGCGTTCCTCTTCCACTGACAGGGATGGGTGGGCGGGAGGGTATTTGCGGCGGGAGAGGCGCTAATGTTCCACGATGTCTGTGTACGTGAGTAAGCTATCACGCGTTCATCTGGCTCCATGGGAGACAGTGCTGGCATCACAGGCCCGGAGCCGTCCGCTTCCAGAATGCCAGTGGTGTGCACGTCAACACCTTCTCGGACCTGTTGGGCCTCCACCTTCGCTGTCCTCTTGTGGAGTTCAACAGTTCGTTCGTTCGTTCAGAGGACAGCTGTATGCATAGGGAAGTGCTTGGCTCCTATGCTACGCGACCTCTTGCTGGCGCGATACTTCGACAACAGGAGGTTATGCTTCGTGCCTCCAAAACTGTACGCGTTTTCCGCTACATAAATGTCTTCTCGGTGCTTTTCCAGTCTGTGACAAGTGATTTGAACGAGCATGTGCAGCGCATCACGGACATTTTCCAGACCACCCCAGATGGCCTCACGCTTACAAGGGGACCTTGGGACAATGAGCTGCGGTTTTTGGACCTCCTCCTGCATTTAAAGCCAAGCCATGTTTGTTGGAGGTATGCGCCCCGCTCGAGGAAAAGCCTGCTTCCGGTCCAGTCTGCCCATTTCAAAATCGGGAAACGGAGCATTGCCTTAGCCACTTTAAGGGTCCCATTTAAGAGGTCTTGCCCGCATGAAATAGAGGCCAGTTTCCAGTCGCAAGTTGTGAGGTCAGCAGGCTTCCCAGCTGCCTTGCTGCGTGACTCAGCTGAGGTGTTGCTAGGACAAATTCACAAAAGCAGCGAAGCGGGATAGCTCAAGGACAGGCCGGTGAAAATCGCTGTCTTCCCCTATGTGCCTGGGGTTTCGCACATGTTGAAGAAGGTCGCTGGACGCGCAGGAAAGGAGTAGTCTTTTCTTCACCAAACAAACCGGACGGCCTTTGCAGGTGAGTGAGCACAACTAAGCCAATGGGCACTTTTTGCGTGAAAGATCACACAAAACCTTGCGTAGAATGCAAATGCGGTGTTGTGTTCCCCTCTCCTGTGGGGACACCTACAGTTGTGAGACCGGGCGCTCCTTAAACCATCGTCTCCGCGAGCATGCAAACACACTAACAGGCACTGCCAGCAACTTGCCACACATTGTCGCGACCACGGGTGCTCCCCCAGATTCCACGACACGCGTTTTGCACGAACATATACCGGTCTATGGTATAAGCTTGAGCGTGTTGGTATAGCATTCTCGGAGCAGCGGAGAAGAACGAGGTGTAGACGGGACACAGCGCTGACGAACAACACATATTTTTATTGTGCAAAATTACTTAAATACAGTATTCTGTTGCAAAAAATGAGAGAAAGAGGGAAGATGAAAGGAACACAGAAATTTCAAGCCGTCACTACAGTTCACGTGCTGGCGCCAGATAAAAAAGGCAATTTCTTTGTCGTTCAATAACACCTAAGGGTAGCTGACACATGTGTCTTTGTTAGAATATATCTTGTACCCTTGAACGATCTCCCGAACGATATCTCGTACCCTTGAACGATATCTCGTACCATGGAATGATGTCATTTGATTGTTACCTTTATAAATTGTGGAGCGTTTTCTGAGGTCAGAATAACAACCAGAATCTTCGCAATGAGCGCCTAGCAGTCCGTTATCTCCCTTTTCTACGTTATTGCGATGCTCGCGCAATCTGTCATCGACACATCTTCTTGTCTGTCCAATTGACTTTTTCTTGCACTTGTTCAGCGGTATCGCATAAACCACGCCATCCGAGCAGGTCACGAACGGGGTGCGATGTTTGGTGCTACACATATTAGACTTGATCATGCCCTCATTAACTTCGTTGCAAAGCTTGGATAGCATCCTAGGAGCAGAGAATAGGACGTTGCCGTTAGCGCATTTTACAAACTTCTTAAAATTACGGGAAAGCGTGTGAATGTATGGGACAGTATAGTTATTTTTTTATTATCTATCTCTTTCGGGGAATCTTGCCTGTGTCGTTCATCCGTGACCTGTTTTAGAACCTTCTCAGCTACCGAAGTCTGTAATTGTAGCGGATAGCCGGTGGCAGCCAACCGAGCCGCCTGTCCGTGAAGGCTAGCTGGCTTCCATTAGGTGAATATGCTCGTAAGCCCAACAGGTATGGTCATCGTAGAAATGCAGTGGAAGATCCAGGAATCTAATGCTGTCATCAGTCAGGGTTGAGCTTACGAGTTTCGTTGTTTGAAGCCATACTCCCGTATCATTCTGCACATTCTAAATTGGTAAAGTGTTGGATCGTGAAGCTGCGTGCTCGAATGCACTTAAGAAATATTGTATTCACCTAATGAAAGCCAGAATTCATGGACAGGCGGCTCGCCTGACTGCCGCCGGCTATCCGCTACAATTACAGACTTCGGTAGCTGAGAAGGTTCTAAAACAGGTGAAGGATGAATGACACAGGCAAGATGCTCCAAAAGAGAGAGATAATAGAAAAATCACTACTATCCCATACATTCACACGCTTTCGCATAATCTGAAGAAGATTGGAAAGCACCCTAACGTTAACGTTTTATTCTCTGCTCCTAAGATGCTATCCAAGCTTTGCAACAAGGTAATGAGGGCCTGGTCAAGTCTGATACGTGTAGCACCAAACATCGCACGCCGTTCGTGACCTGCTCGGATGGCGTGGTTTATTCAATACCGTTGAACAAGTGCAAGAAAAAGTACATCGGACAGACAGGAAGATGTGTCAATGAAAGATTGCGCGAGCATCGCAATAACGTGGAAAAGGGAGATAACGGACATCTAGGCGCACATTGTAAAGATTGTGGTTGTTATCCTGACCTCAGAAAATGCTTCATAATTTACAAAGGTAACAATCAAATGACACGGGATATCGTTCAAGCGTCTGAGATTTATTCTAACAAAGACACGTGTGTCAGCTACCCTTCGGTGTTATTGAGCGACAAAGAAATTGCCTTTTTATCTGGCTGCCAGCACGTGAACTGCAGTGACGGCTTGAAATGCTTCTGTGTTTCTTTCATCGTCCCTCTTTCTCTCATTTGTTGCAACAGAATTCTGTATTTAAGTAATTTTGTGCAATAAACAGTGTTGTTACTCTGCGCTGTGTCCCGTCTACACCTCGTCCTCGTCCCTCTGCGCTGTTCCGAGAATATAAGGGCCAGAAACGGTCATGGTTTGGGCCTGTTGGTGATGCCTAGTGGAAACTGAAAGCGCCAATGAGAGACCGACAAAGAAACGAGAGAAGAGGACGAGCGCTTAACTACCAAAAAATATATTTGAGAAAAACCCACAATTTATACATGTCACGCTTTCCACTTGCGTTCCACCACACATGCGCAGATACACTTATAATCGTCTGAGATAACATAGTTGTTTTTGAGAAAGGGGTACAGATGGTGTGCTCCGCCTTGAGACTGCAACCTATCTATTTTTTCAGCTTATATAATTTCTCTGGTTAGCCTACCTTTATGCTTGGCGATTATGATGCACTTATCGAAAAGCGGTTCGCAGACACACGGGGAACAGGGATGCGCTAACCATCCGCCACTCCCATTCTTGACACTGCCGGAGTGCTCGCGAAGCCGGTCAATAATACAATGACCAATCTGCCCAATGTAATGTTTGCCGCAAGAAAGGAGAATTTCGTATACCACATTTTCAGTGGATGTTGTGGGCTTACATTTATGTTTTCTACCGCAACGGCCAGAACGTTGACCAGAGGGGTTGCTCACATTGCATAACTTGCCCAGTTTCTCTGGGGAAGAAAGAACCACTCTAATATTGGCACGTCCTGCGATTTTCTTCAATTTCCGTGGAAATTGAGGAGTTAAGGTATAACCGCATATTTTGGACGGGTTTCGAGTGAGGCCGGCTGCTCTTCATGCGTTTGGTCCTCAACTTTTTTAGCAAGGACTCTGCAACAGAGATTTGCAAATAAACCGGATACCCCGAGTGTGACAATCTTTGCGATTGTTGACGAAGGCTGGCAGCCATTGAATGGATGCAGGATTTCTTTATAGCATTCTTAAAACACATGTTTATGATTCCTCTCTTCACCAATTTTGAGTGCGCGGAATAAAAGGGGAGGAGTGGTTGCTGCTCCTTGGTTGGTATGCCCAACAAGTGTGATTTGATTGCAATGTCAAGTTGATTTCGCCAAACTGGATTGAGTTATTAACCGGAAGTTCAAAAGTACACTCGAGGGCCTAAAATTTTCTCGAACAATGGATAACACATCATGGGCGCGACATTCTAGGACATCAAAATTACAATCCAAGAAGAATAAATAATCGTCCACAAAGCGAAACACACGAACAACATTCATGCTGTCAAGGCGGCCTGCCACAATGTTATCTAGTTTGGATAAACAAGTCACTAAGAATCGGGGCAATGCATGAGCCAATGCAATTCTTCGCATTGTAGGCACGGCTTACCATCACACTGAATAAAAGTGGAATGTAGGTAAAACGATAAATGTTCTAAAAAACTGCTAACAGACACCCCTCCGGCATTTTGAAAAGACACACTACCGAACTCGTCAATGTAGCCTTCCATAAAATTAAGCAATTTGTCATGTGGCAAAGAGCAATAAAGGTCTTTAATGTTTAGAGAAAAGCTACAGAGCGCATGTTTGGAACAAGAATACAAAAAGTCTAAAATTTCTTTCGAGTTGTTTACAAGAAAGGGATCGTCAAAGGTTAAAATGCTCATCTTCTCTTGTAAAAATGATGCTACTGATTTCTGCCACGTGCCCCTTTCGGAAACTATACCTCGGAGTGGTCTATCAGGTTTGTGCGTCTTGGCACTGAAAAACACACCAAGAAAATCTTTCTTTGAATTTGTGATGCCGTTGACAACTTTGCCTAGATTTACCTTTTTACACAGTTTCCTGGCTTCACTTTTCACCCTAGAAATGACAACATTATCGTGAGCCCCGAAAACAGAGGAAACTGCCGCGTCCGCCTTTGTACGAAACAGGTTGTGAGATAAAACAGCAAACCCTCCTACTTTGATGGCGGGAACAACCGAGATGCTGTGGTCTTTTAAAAATGTGGCAACATGATTTACCGGCAACTTGGAGGGAGCCGGCCTGCAGCGGGACAACACCTGGACGCCCTCAGAGATGCATCGGTCATGCTCACTGTCAGCAGCATGCCGCGACACGTGATGCACCAAAGAAAGTAACTCTGTGGCCGAGCGCCTCGGTTCCACAGCAAACTTCGGCCCTAGGGATAGGACATCTTCAACATAAGGGGGCAAGTGCACATGCTGCATTCGATGAACGATACACCTGGAAGTCGGCCGAGTCTTTTGGATGGCAGTTCTTAGCAGCGTGAGCTCACAGGTCCAGAGGAATTTCGTCGTCTGGTTTGCGTTGCGTAGGCATTCTCGAAGTTGTCTCCCAGCTTTCCAGGCCCCATGAGAATCGCCAAGCACGTATCTACAGAGAGTACCTGTCTTGGCAACTTCTACGCATCTATGGGGCCTGGAAAGCTGGGAGACAAATTCGAGAATGCCTACGCATCGCAAACCAGACGACGAAATTCCTCTGGACGGACCTGTGAGCTCACGCTGCTAAGAACTGCCATCCAAAAGACTCGGCCGACTTCCAGGTGTATCGTTCATCGAATGCAGCATGTGCACTTGCCCCCTTATGTTGAAGATGTCCTATCCTTAGGGCCGAAGTTTGCTGTGGAACCGAGGCGCTCGGCTCAGAGTTACAGAGGCGTTACTTTCTTTGGTGCATCACGTGGATCGCGGCATGCTCATCGCTTGACAGCAATGCTACAGAGTTACATCACATGTCGCGGCATGCTGCATGACCGATGACCGTCGCGGCAGTGAGCATGAGCGATGCATCTCTGAGGGCGTCGAGGTGTTGTCCCGCTGCAGGCCGGCTCCCTCCAAGTTACCGGTAAATCATGTTGCCACATTTTTAAAAGACCACAGCATCTCGGTTGTTCCCGCCGTCAAAGAAGGAGGGTTTGCTGTTTTATCTCACGACCTGTTTCGTACAAAGGCGGGCGCGGCAGTTTCCTCTGTTTTCGGGGTTCACGCTAATGTTGTCATTTCTAAGGTGAAAAGTGAAGCCAGGAAACTGTGTAAAAATCTAAATCTAGGCAAAGTTGTCAACGGCATCACAAATTCAAAGAAAGATTTTCTTGATGTGTTTTTCAGTGCCAAGAAGCACAAACCTGATAGACCACTCCGAGTTATAGTTATAGTTTCCGAAAGGGGCACGTGGCAGAAATCAGTAGCATCATTTTTACAAGAGAAGTTGAGCATTTTAACCTTTGACGATCCCGTTCCTGTAGAGAACTCGGAAGAAATTTTAGCCTTCTTGCATTCTTGTTCCAAACAAGCGCTCTATGCCTTTTCTCTAGACATAAAGACCTTTATTACTCCTTGCCACATGACAAATTGCTTAATTTTATTGAACGCTACATTGACGAGTTCGGTAGTGTGTCTTTTCAAAATGCCGCAGGGGTGTCTGTTAGCAGTTTTTTAGAACTTTTATCGTTTTACCTACGTTCCACTTTTATTCAGTGTGATGGTAAGCCGTGCCTACAATGCGAAGAATTGCATTGGCTCATGCATTGCCCCGATTCTTAGTGACTTGTTTATCCAAACTAGATAACATTGTGGCAGGCCGCCTTGACAGCATGAATAACGTTGTTCGTGTGTTTCGCTTTGTGGACGGATTATTTATTCTTCTTGGATTGTAATGTTGATGTCCTAGAATGTCGCGCCCATGATGTGTTATCCATTGTTAAAGAAAATTTTAGGCCCCTCGAGTGTACTTTTGAACTTCCGGTTAATAACTCAATCCAGTTTGTTGGCTCGGGCCTCTTCGACATCTCGGGCTCACCGCGGACTCCCGAGAAGCAGTGATATTTCAATCAGATCACACTTGTTGGGTATACCAACCAAGGAGCAGCAAACCACTCCTCCCCTTTAAAGGAGCCATGAAGACAAAATACAAGTTGGTTTTATTAGAAAGACTGCTTAGTCCCGATAACAATGATGCCAATATCATCGCAATCTTCGAACAAATAACGGAGATATTAAAGAAAACGTGTGAAGCAGTCGCGACCCCCTAGCCAATTTCCCGCAACTTTTCTATGACGTCACGGAACCTTGTTTGTGCGATTGGCGGCCGCCTAACTGACCTGTCGCGACGACACATGACTGGACGTCTGTAATGGGGCCTCTAGTTCCATTTGACCGCATCACTTGAATGCTAACGTGCAGTTAACGCACTAAAAATTATGTTTTATTGTTGGCCCGTATGACGTCATTCTTGTTCATAACACGTCACTGTGGCGCAAAATTTGAAAGTTTTTAAATATTTCTTGCTTTTTTCGTTAAAAAAACATCTTTTGTGGCTGTAACGGAGCTGCGGAGATACTGAATCCTAGTTCGTTTCGGAAATTAAACCAAGTTGCATTTTCTCTTCATGGTCTCCTTTATTCCGCGCACTCAAAATTGGTGAAGAGAGGAATCATAAACATGTGTTTTAAGAATGCTATCAAGAAATCGTGCGTCCATTCAATGGCTGCCAGCCTTCGTCAACAATCGCAAAGATTGTCCAACTCGGGGTATCGGTTCATTTGCAAATCTCTGTTGCAGAGTCCTTGCTAAAGAAGTTGCGAGCCCAAACGCAGAAAGAGCAGCCGGCCTCACTCGAAACCCCTACAAAGTATGCCGTTATATCTTATCTGCAGAATATTTCCCAGAACTTAAAGAAAATCGCAAAATCGCAGGGCGTGCCAATATTACAGTGGTTTTTTCTGCCCCAGAAAAACTAGGCAAGTTATGCATAGTGAGCAATCCCTGTGGTCAACGTTCTAACCGTTGCGGTAAAAAACATAAATGGAAGCCCACAAAATGCACAGAAAATGTGGTATACGAAATTCCCCTTTCTTGCGGCAAACGTTACATTGGGCAGACTGGTCGGTGTATTAATGACCGACTTCGCGAGCACTCTGGCAATGTCAAGAAATGGGAGTGGCGGATGGTTAGCGCATCACTGTTCCACGTGTGCCTGCGAACCGCTTTTCGACAAATGCATCATACAGTGAAAACCGGGTATAACGAACGCGGATAGAGCGAATTATGCTATATATAGAACAAAAAAATCAGTGACGAAAAGACGCGCGAAACATTCCTTATAACGATGTTCACATCTGATATATCGAAGTCGGCGCGCCTAGAATTGCCACCAACATGCATGGTCTCGGAGCGGCAATCGAGATGTTGATTGGCTGCGATGGAGATATTGAGCCTCCTATGGTGCGACGTGACTCCCGGCACTGTCCGTAACTGTTTCCGACGCGCCTGACTCACGATTAAACCCTCCCAGTCAGCGAGTCCGGACCAAGATGGAAGCATCGGCGAACTGTGGGAAGAGCCCGCCAACGTTCCCGGTGTTGTGGTGAAAGGAGTTCCCTTCGAGGATTGCCTGATCGACGACGACGTTGCCCTCACTGTGAGCCCCCCGGACGCCGACACCGCAGCCGATGTCATGTTGGCTGGTGCTGCTGGAAGCACCAAGAGGCAGAGGATGTCGCGAGCGGAAGCAGTCCGATGCTTAATGAAGCGCTTTCGGCAGTCAATTTGATCCACCAATATTGTTTCGATATTTGAGGACACGGACTGCAACTGATGCAAATGATGTCCCATGTAGGGAATGCTGTGCTACATGACGCCGCCAAAACGAAAGTGAAACAAGAATCACCGCTTTTTGGGAAAGTAGGTAGTTACACCGGAAAGTAGCTTGATTGCTTGCAATAAATAGATAGTTTTGTGTATGGTAGTAGCACTCTTTATTATGTTCGTTTCTCCATGGGGGAATGACAGGAGGAAAGGGGAGGGGGTTGTGGGGTCCCGCGTACTGCGAACTCGTAACAAAAAACTCGTTATTGGCGGGTTAGACCATTTCGAACTATTGGATATATAGAACTAATCGTGGCGCATATTGCAGTTCGCAATAACCAAGTTTGACTGTAATCGGCACGAATAACGATAGGCTAGCCAGTTAAATTATGGAAGCTGAAAAAATAGATAGGTTGCAGTCTCAATGCGTGAGCACATCATCTGTATCCCTTTCTCAAAAAGAACCATGTCATCTCAGACTATTATAAGTGCCTCTGCGCATGTGTGGTGGAATGCAAGTGGAAAGCGTGACATGCATAAATTGTAGGTTTTTTCGAAATATATTTTGTTGGTAGTTTACCGCTTGTCCCTGTTGTCTCCTGTCTTTGTCTGTGTCTCGTTTGCGGTTTCAGTTCCCACTATGAGGCTCAGAGCGAGCGTGAAATAAATAAGCATACCTCATTCACAAGGCAGTCGGTGATTGCGTTAAGTCTTCTGTTTAATTACGAGGTAAAGAAATCCGCTATTTGGGCTCATAAAAAACCAAGCTGCGCGGTCCAGGATTGCCTTTCCTTGCCTGGCGCCTCTGGCTACATGTTATATCGCTGCACTGTATCAGCATTGCTAACGTTTTGGTAAATGCACGTTTATAGATCTTGCGTTTTTAGATGCGGAGCATCTCTTGCTCGGGGGTACGTCTCGCGGCGTCGGCGTCCACACTCACACTACGCATGCGCAACTCTCCTCGTTCCCGCTCTCCAACAGCTGCGCGTTACTCTCTCCACTTCTCTCCTACCACCTGCTTGCGCTTCTCCTGCGTTCTCGCTACTGCTCTCGCGGCGCATGCGGTACTCTCCTTCTCTAGTCTCCTCTCCTTCAAGTGTGAATATAAAGCGGGTAGAGCGCTGCGCGCGTTCAGTGCAGCGCTTGCTTCGGTTGACTCCGTTGATGCTTCCGATGAAGTGTGATGGAAGCAACAGTCCCGTCAGTGAGTGGGCTGACGCAAGCACGCGTCAGCATCAGCCCAAACAAAGGACTCTGCTAATAGCAACGTTACGTCCACTCAAAACAAAGCTGCGAAGCGAAGGGCACGCGACGCTGAACGCAAACGCTTGAAGCGAGCAGCGGACCCTGAACTTCGTCAGCGCGAAGCAGCTTCGAAGCATCAACGTCGAGCAGCGGGTCCTGAGCTTCGGGAACGCCAAGCAGCGTCGGTTCGAGAACGTCGAGCGGTGGTACCGGAACTTCGACAATTCCCCCAAACCCAACTACTAACACAACGGAACGCAACGGAACCCCCCGATGCCCCGCATACTACTCAGGGTTCCCCTCGGGAAGATGGAGTAATTTTGTGTGTAATGTTGGATGTATTTCCTTTTTGTCATGGCTCCTTCTCTCCTTCCTTCATGGGTATATTGCCGCGAACCATGTATGGGTTTGTTTATTTATTGTTTGTTTTTACTGCCGGGCCCCGCACGGCTGTGTTATCTGCGTTCCAAGCAAAGCGCGTCTTGCATTCTTTATTTTTATGCCGCACGGGCTATCTCATTCAGATAAGTAGACTGTTTCGCCCTAATGTCGCTAGCCCAGAATAATCTTCTGTGATCTACAATGTTCTGGATGTGAATCGATGGTTCTAGAAACACTCGCACCGAAAGATAAAAGCCTGCAGAGCAGACGCCGCGGCATTCGGTTCGACTACACTAGCCTCCGCAAGGCACAGTGTTGACCACTGCTTCACCGCCTCTGTATTCTTTTGAGTTTTTAGGGGAGCACAAGTTCGCTCCAAGAAATTTGTTTCTCCTGCAAGACAACTGCGTCGTCCTTGGCTTCGTGACATCTGGTGAGGTGCGGGGTACATGCACCCTAAGCCCTCGTCAAGCCGAGAAGCAAGCCCGACTAGTGTCAGCCGCCGCCAGCAAGGTCTCCAGCCAGAGTTTGGACTGCTTCCTGATAAAGTGAAAAACGAAGACGACGCGAAAACCACTATGAGCAACGCAGGCACCATGACCCCTCGCTCCCAGTCCTGCCCTCGTTCTTCAGCAACCAAGGGAGCCCGCATCATTCCATGGGTCCCCTTCGGAGGACCCCGAAGACTGGTTGGAGCAAGTCGAACGGGTCAGGCTGTTCAATCGATGGGACGACGCGGAGACACTGAGGCAAGTGGTCTTCGGCCTTTAGGACTCAGAAAGGAACTCATTCGAAAACCATGAGAGCTCCCTAGACTCTTGGAACAATTTCCGAACGCAATTTTTAACGACGTTCACCACGGTTGTGCGAAAAGAGCGAGCCGAAGTCCTGCTGCAGACGCGGACACAACACCCTAACGAAAGTGTTGCTGTGTTCGTCGAAGAGATGAAGAGGTTCTTCCGGCGTGCTGACCCTTGCATGTCGGAAGAAAAGAAGTTACGCTTCTTAATGCGCGCTGTGAAGGAGGAATTGTTTGCTGGACTTGTCCGCAACCCGCCCAAAACCGTCGCCGAATTTGTGACCGAAGCCAGCGCAATTGAGAAGGCTCTTGAAATGCGTACTAAGCAGTGTGACCGCAACTTTGTTGGCGCGGCCAATGCGAACTACGTCGACAGCATGGGGATTCCGGCAGACAGCCTACGTGAGACTATCCGTGCAATAGTGAGGAAGGAGCTGCGGAAACTTCTCCCACGCCACCGCAGCCGCAAGTCGCTACCCTTACCGATGTGATTAGGGAAGAAGTGCAGCAAGCGCTGGGTACCTCAACGATGTCAGAAGCACCCCGCGAGCCACAAGCCATGTCCTACGCGGCCGCTGTTCGTCGGCCTCGCGCACCTGCGCCCTACCGTAACGAGGCCCCGCACCGTCGCCCCCTGTCGCCGGCCCCCCGACCACCTGTGGTGCAAACCCCCGCCCCAAGGAAGAACGACCGACAGGTGTGGCGAACGACCGACAATCGTCCGCTGTGCTACCACTGCGGAGAGGCCGACCACATCTACCGTCACTGCCCCTAGAAGAGGCTCGGTTTGCGAGGCTTCTTCGTCGACGCACCACGACCCCGACCCGGCCAGCGCCCTACTGAGATCGAAGACTCCCTGTCCAACACCAACCGAGGACCAGCCCGATTCAACAGTTCACTGTCGCCCTACCCGTAACAGTAGCAAAACCGCCGTAGCACTGCTGGCTTCTCACGTGGAAGGTCCCCCAGCACACGCGGGAGAAACTAAAAGCAGCATCTTCTGGAGGTAAAGTTGCAGGACCGCGGAAAAATAAAAACCCTCCAACGACGCAGCGACTCACTGAAGACCACGATTCACGACATGCCTCGACCGACGACCCGATCTAACCCTGACGTGACTTCCGAACACGACGACAGGAAAACGGTGCGATGCGTACCCGACATGACCGAACCCGCCGCTGAGAATACGACGAAGACGACGACGCATAGTGCCCGACTGTCAACACGTACAAGCCGAGATACGACGCCACGACGCACCCGGAACTCGAGAAGTCGGCGTTCCGACGTTCAGCTGTCCATCGACGGCTTTGATGTAGTCGCCCTCAGACACGGCAGCCGACTACTCATTCATGAGTGGATCATTGGCGTCTATGCTGAAGAACGTTATGACCAGATGGGACGGTCCGCACATACGCACAGCAGGAGGCCACCTCGTGACTCCAAGTGGAACGTGCACATCGCGCGTCACCATAGACGGCAGAACATACCCTGCGGCGTTCGTCGTTCTGCCTAACTGCTCCCGCGACGTTTTTCTCGGAATGGACTTTTTGACGGACAACGGTGCAATAATTGATCTACAGACCAAGTCCATAACTTTTTCCTCCGATCACTCCATGACGCCGGATCCGAACCCCGAACACCGTGCTGCTTTAAGGATCGCCGATTATCATGTCACACTGCCACCCCGCGCAAGCTTGATGATCACCGTCTACTGCTGCGAAGATGCTGTTCCTGACGTCAACGCTATCGTAGAGAGTGACCAGAGGTTGCTCCTCGACGCGGTATCTCCGTCGCAAGACGCATTGCGCGGTTTACGCAACGCCAATTCCAAGATTTTGTCACTAATTTCAGCAAAGAATACCAGCATTTGAACAGGGGCGCTGCAATGGCTTTCCTCGAAGAAACGCAAGAAGCAAGTGACGTGATTGCGGTGGCCGACTTTGAACGCGCACCAGAAGATACCTTCAAGCTGCCGTATCACTTCGACGTGAATCCGGCGGTACCGCAAGAAGAACGGAACAAATTATTGGATTTGCTGCGTCGCCACAGAGACTGTTTTTCATCGAACCAAAACTACGTCAGACACCTAGCGAAGCACCGAATATAACCGAAGATGGAGCCCCACCTACCCGACAGTCACCGTACCGCGTCTCTTCACATGAGAGGGAATCCATCCCTGACTCAAGTCGACGACATGCTCAGCGACGACATTACACAGCCATCGAAAAGCCCCTGGGCTGCACCGGTCGTACTGGTTATGAAAAAAGACTGTACATTAAGGTTTTGCGTTGACTACTGGCGACTGAACAAAATTACCAAAAACGATGTGTACCCCCTCCCCCGAATCGACGACGCCCTCGACCACCTCTGCCACGCGAAGTACTTCTCATCGATTGAACTGAAGACGGGCTACTGGCAAACTGAAGTGGACGAGAAAGACCGAGAGAAGACGCATTTATTACCCCGGACGGCCTGTACGAGTCAAGGTGGTGCCGTTTGGATTGTGCACGGCGCCAGAAACGTTTCAACGAGTCATGGACACGGTGCTAGCCAGCCGGAAGTGTGCACACCTGCCTCGTATACTTCGACGATGTTGTGGTATTATCCCGGACTTTCGACGAACACCTTGCAAGGTTGAGTCTGTACTCGAGGCTATTCCGTACAACGGGGTTAACGCTGAAGCCTGAAAAGTGCCGCTTTGCGTACGAGGAACTCAAGTTTTTGGGCCGTGTCGTCAAGCCGCGGGAGTCCCGCCTGACCCGACGAAAACCTCCGCCATAGCGAACTTCCCAAGACAGAAAGATAAGAAGGCGTGCGGAGATTTCTCGGACTATGCGCATACTACAGGCGCTTCGTCGCAAACTTCGCCCGCATTGCAGAGCCACTCACTTGCTTGACAAGAGAAGATAGCACCCCTTTCAGCTGGGAAAATGCCCTAGAAACGGCATTGTGCCAGCTGCAACAACACCTGCAAAGCCCGCCTGTGCTCGCGCATTTCGACGAAAACGCCGAAACAGAAGTGCACACGGACGCCCGTGATATAGGCTTGGGTGCCATCCTCGTACAAAACAAAGCGGGTGCGAAATAGTAATCGCCTATACGAGCCGTGGTTTGTCCGAGGAAGAGAGAAATTACTCAGCCTCTGAAAAGTGTGCCTCGCGATTATATCGGCCATTTCAAAATTTCTCCCATACGTGTGTGTGAAGACAGTTCAAGGTTGTGACAGACCACCATGCGCTGTGTTGGCTCGCAACTTTGAAGGACCCCTCTGGTCGTCTTGGTAGCTGGAGCGTGCGCCTGCAAGAATTCGACGTTACAGTAGTCTATAAATCCGGGAGGAAACACTCCGACGCCCCCGTGTCCCGCCGCCCCCCAACACCACAAGACTCCGATGAAGACAGCGCGTTCTTCGGAGTCGTGGCTGAGAGCGATCTAGCCGCCCAACAGCGTGCCAACCCCGAGTTACGCGTCATGATCGACTACCTGGAAGTATGGAACGTCGCCGTGCCCAGGGCCTTTAAACGCAACTTACCTGCATTCAGCCTGAAAAAGTGCGTCCTCGTGAAGAAGATTGTCAGCCCCTAAATGAGAGCGAATTACCTTCTGGTCATCCCGATAGATCTTCGTGCTGAAATTCTGGAAGCGTGCCACGACGACTCGTCTTCCGGACATCTCGGCACAGCTCGCACAATTGGGAAAATCAAGATGAAGTACTACTCCGCCGTCGTCACCCACTACGTCCGGAGCTGCCGTGACTGCCAGCGACGAAAAACGCCGCCGACAAGACCCGCCGGCTTTTCTACGCCGTCCCATCGAGGCCCTTTCAACAGATTGGAATGGACTGTCTGGGCCCGTTTCCTACGTCACAATCACAGAACAAGTGGATTGTTGTAGCAACAGACTACATGATGCGCTACGCTGAGACCGCCGCTCGTCCGAGGGGGACTGCACAAGAAGTCGCAAAGTTCTTAATAAACCAAGTTGTGCTGCGACATGGAGCCCCGGAAGTCCTAAACACGGACCGCGGAACGGCATTCACTGCGGAGCTCATGCAAAGAATCTTACGCTACAGCAACACGGATTACCGAAGAACGATGGCGTACCACCCCCAAATGAACGGACTAACGTAACGTCTAAACAAGACGATCGCGGATATGCTGTCAATGTACGTCAACGTTGAACATAAAACTTGGGACGCAGTGCTCCCGTATGTCACGTTTGCGTACAACACGGCTATTCAGGAAACTACGCAAATCACGCCGTTCCAGCTTGTCTACGGAAGACTGCCGACTACAATGCTTGACCCCATGCTTCCGCATGTAGAACGTCCAACGATACCTTCAGCGTGCAAGCCCGCCAGACGTCAGGATACTTCAGCGTCGCAGCGAGTGGAGGCTCCGCACCTCACACGTGCCGCTCACGAGGCGTACGAACGCCGACCAGCGAGCGCGACTTGGTCGGAGACCAGCTCGGCTCGCTCAGTTCTACAACGCCGAGACGATGACCGACGACGCCGAGACGTCACCCAGGGGACCGTGTTTGGGTTTGGACTCCCATCCGACGATGCGGACTCAGTGAGAAGCTTCTGCGACGGTATTTCTGACCCTACCAATTCTACGACGTGTCGGCCAACTTACTTACGAGGTGATCCCCGATGGCGATTCCTTAACATCACGACGACGCACGCGGCCCGAAGTCGTCCACGTGGTTCGCTTGAAACCTTACTTCGCAAGATGACGGACTTTTTGTTGTTGTTTGTTTGGACTGTCTTTTATTTTAGCATCGGGTAGATGCACTCGTAGAGGGGGGGTAATTGCGGGCCGTGAACCATGTATGGGTTTGTTTATTTGTTGTTTGTTTTTACTGCCGGGCCACGCCCGGCTGTGTTATCTGCGTTCCAAGCAAAGCGCGTCTTGCATTCTTTATTTTTATGCCGCACGGGCTATCACATTCGGATAAGCAGACTGTTTCGCCCTAACGTCGCTAGCCAAGAATAATCTGTGATCTACAATGTTCTGGATATGAATAGACGGTTCTAGAAACACTCGCACCGAAAGATAAAAGCCTGCAGAGCAGACCCCGCGGCACTCGGTTCGACTACACTCGCCTGGGCAAGTCACTTTGTTGACCACTGCTTCGCCGCCTCTGTATTCTTTAGAGTTGTTAGGGGAGCACAAGTTCGCTCCAATAAACTTGTTTCTCCTGCAAGACAACTGCGTCGTCCTTGCCTTCCTGACAATATTTCACAAGCCGTTGAATAAACCGACCAGTTCCTAGTCAGCGCCATGTGTCGTCTATTTTTGTCCCGTCTTTTTGTGCTGTTTCAAACTTCAGTTGGTATTTTGCAGTTAACGCATGCACGTGCTCGTTGCGCCCTTCTTAGGGAATGATATTGAGGGTGCATGTTTCAAAGAACAGGCCGAATAGTGATGTCCCCTCTAGTCACGGTTTCGATTAGTGATTTTGCCCCGGGCAGGTAGCCAGTGCGCAGGCTGTCTAGGAGGGCTCTACGGGCTGCACTGTGCTTCAGGTGGCCAATCTGCCTCGGACGATGTCCTTCGATAAGCGGACTTGTACACGCCCGTGCTCTCTAGCCTGGCGGTGGAAGCTCCTGGCGGGAAATGTAGAGCGGCTCGACAACCCTTCCAAATTAGGCAATCCCCTTTTCGAGTCTTCGTTTCCGCAAGGCTAAGATACGGGAGCGTATATGTAATCCTAGTTATTAGGAACGCTTGCATTAGTTTTGGCCGATATTTTTTTGAGGCCATGTCGTCGTGCTAAAATTCGTGAAAGAAGCCCGAATATTTGCGCTACATGAGCCGATAATTTCCTTGTGTTGCGTCGGTCCTGTTGTAGAGGCAGTCCAAGTATGGCTGTTTGCATTACCGTGGTACGGGAGTACCTCCCAGCGGTATCGCGATTAAATGGGCTCGTCTGGCTCTACAGTTCTCGGGTTGGGGGTCTAATTGTCCGGATTTGGCTGGTGAACAGTGAAGGCTAGCCAAGGCCATGCCTTCTACTACGGCTGTTGCTCCAGCCTGTAGGGTGGCTTCAAGTTGAGCATCCCTACTTCCCTTGACCCGGAGCGTGATGTCGTCAACTCTGGTATCTGATTTAAGGTGATCAGTATATGAGCCACCGCTGGGTTAAACAGCAGGGGAGAAATCATGGATCCCTGGCGAGTACCGCACGGTGGAAGCTGTATATCGGGCAGCCTGAGATTTTCTGATCGGAGGGTGGCCGTCCTTTCTGTGAGACAGGCAAGCACGTAGTTATATACTCGAGCTCCTGGTCCTATGCGTTCCAGACCTCTAAGGATAGCATCGTCGGTAACTCTGTTCAAGGCTTTGGTTCTGTGAGAGTTTATTGTGGATGCGGAAGGGATTAAAGGGATAAACTTGATTGAGTCCTCTTTCCAGGTCCCCAGAAGCCTGTACCCGGACCGGGCCCGGTGGCGCTGGTCTTCCAAGGCCTCGCTGTCCAGAGTCACCTCCCGCGCAGATTCAATGACACTTTCGTGATGATAGCGGTGACGACTTGCGCACACCCGGCGGGAGATTATAAAGTACCAAGTTTATCGCGGTATATTAAAAAAAAAAACATGAACCAGAGCCGACTGGCCAGACAATTTCCGCCGATTTCGTTGTGGCCTCACAGATTTCGTTGTGGCCTCGTATGTTCAGCTGGGGGCCGACGACCTAAGCCGTAGTACTAAGTGACGGTAGCGGTTTTTCTAGCTTCTTTTGTTCGTAATACTTGAATGCTAACATCCAGAAAAATTATTAACCCATTAATACTTCACTCATGCTCATAATACGTCAATGTGGCACGAAATGTAGCAGTTTTTAATATTTCTTGCGTGTTCGTACGTTTTTTTCGCTTGAATAACTTCTTCGGTGGCTGGAATGGAGCTGGGTTGGTCACCAGAGGCCAGTTCCTTAAAATTGAACACAACTGTTCCGTCCTCACGGCCTCCGTGACGACTCACTCACATCATCATATCATCATCATCATCATCAGCCTATCTACGCCCAGTGCAGGGCAAAGGCCTCTCCCATTATTCTCCAATTACCTCGGTCCTGTGCCAACTGTGACCAATTTATCCCCGCAAACTTCTTAATTTCATCTGCCCATCTAACTCTGCCGCCCCCTGCAACGCTTGCCTTCTCTAGGGATCCACTCTGTTACCCTTAATGACCAGCGGTTATCTTGCCTTCGCATTACATGCCCTGCCCACGTCCATTTCTTCTTCTTAATCTCTGCTAATACGTCTTTAACACCAGTTTGCTCCCTGACCCACTCCGCTCTCTTGTTGTCCCTTAATGTTACACCTATCATATTCCGCTCCATTGCCCGCTGAGTCGTTCTCAATTTAAGTTGAACCCTCTTAGTGAGCCTCCAAGTTTCTGCCCCGACTCACACAATTCTCGGGCAAACAAACGGCGCTGGCCCGTCGCCATCGTTCTTGTCTTCGTCTACGGGCCGCTTTGCACGCTCTTACCTCCTTGGTGAGCCCCGTGTCGAGCAGGTATCGCTCGCCCTCCTCGCTAGCGGGTGACACGGACAGGAGCACTACTTCGACGTCCGGGTAGTCGAGGCTGGCGTTCACGTAGTCGGTGCTCATGAACGCCACCGCCTCCACTGCTGCCGGGATGGACAGCGGCCCTGCGTGGCCGGACGACAGCACCGCGCTCGCTTTCCTTTCTCGATATTCAAGGGACCATGAAGATTAAAAAAGGCTGCTTTGTCTTGCCCAGCAGTGATGCCGATCTTGTCGCGAACATCAAAATATATAATCACGACATTCAGGGAATCAGATGAAGCAGCGGCGTCTCCGCAGCCACTTTCCGGCGACATCTGTGTGACGTCAGGCAATCTCATCTGCCGCCGCCGTGAAATGCCGCCGTGGACGCCTTTAGTTCTGTTGGGGCGTATTATTTAAATGATGACAGGCATAGCACACACTATATAATAACAGCGTTTTTTGTGCTGGCCCACGGTACGTTGCTGTAACGTGGAATTTGCAAGTGTTACTTTAATTGTCAGTTCTTTCGGTTTAAAAAAGGTCCTTTGGGACCGGAGTGAAGATGAGTGAGTTACCAAAAGCTAGTCTTTCGAACTGAACAAAGTATCCTGTTGCCTTCACGGGCCCTTTAACGACATTCCAAAGCATCTATTGGCACGTGGGAGAGAGAATAGCGAGATGAGTAGGTCGTGCAGCCCGTGCGCGCATCGTACCTTGCTTTCGGAAGGCGTAGTTGATGATTATGGAGGCGCTGTTGAGCTTGGCCTCGCAGCTCTTCTTTGCCGTTGCAGCGACGCCGCCCACGAAGAGGTGGTCTTGCAGATTCTCGCCCACAGGAAGGTCTGCCACCACAGGGATCTGCGGCAAGGGCATGAGCATCTTAGTGACAGGCAGATTGCCTTCTTCGAATGGACCTATTAGTTTGTTGCCCCGCTGCGTGGCAGTCTGTTTCTGGGTGAGTACTTGGAACCTTTTTTATTGCTAACGCGACATGCACTTCTTTCCACATGCGCCAATTTAGTGTAACGACATGCTCCAGATGATGCAGCAAAATTGGCCGCATTAAAAAATTATTAGAAAGCGGATGGAGTAGATCCGGGCTACCCAGACGTCTTTACAGCTTAAGTGGCACGGGGGGCACGTACAGTAAACAACCATGTGTGCTTCCGTGCCGGGAAGGCATTCAGGTACACATGCATTTATTGGTTCAACAAAGAAGGCGAAAAAATGAAGTGCACTACTAGATTATCGCGTTAGTGGGGAGAACCTGCCGCTCACAGATACATCAGGCCCGCGTGCTTGAACATGGTGGGCAACGTGTAGGGAGACTTACGAACGCCTAACTAGTCTACGACACGGGACAGGATACTGGATGGAATAGTGGATAATAGCAACGTGCTCATCCCCTGTACATGCTTTTCAGTTCAGAAGCAGTGCTGGATAAGCTTTTTGTTTCTTTTCTGCCTCAGACTATTCGATAATCTGACAGCTGTGTAAGTCATGTACGCTGCGCTTAGTGAATACTAGCAAGATCATCAATCCCAGCGCATGCTTTCAAGTTAAGAAGCAGTGCACAAGCGTGCATTTTTTTTTTCTGTCTCCGACTATGGGATAATGTGATAGCTGTCCAAGTCATGTAGGCTGAGCTTAGTGAATACTTGCAAGATGCTCACTGCCAGTGCATGCTTTCGTTTATTTGGGAATACCCTCAGTGTGAATACATTGAAGAGGGGAGTGGGGGCTACGAATACACAACCAAAATAGCAGCGTAAATACAAAATATGCAACAATAGACATTGTA
>CM023451.1:3448319-3584256 GCA_013339765.2 Haemaphysalis longicornis | reverse complement strand
AGAGAGTACTGAGTGGCCAACCGCCGCCTCTACGCATTTTCACCCGCTAATGTACCCATTTGACCCTAATACAAATACAGCCTCAGCAAAGGTGTGAAAGGATGTGCAGAAGACTTGACTAATCATTTCAGACTACTCTTCTTCATTCTGGACACCAATGAATTCAGCAGGGGTTCAAAAGAAGAGGCGATATTCTCCACTGTGGTCAGGGTTAAAGAAATGGTACTTCGAAAATCGTGGTTACTGATGCAAAAAGATGACTGGGCCCTCGCCAAGCTTCTGCTTTCCAAGGTAAATGCGATTGTGCCCTCTCAGCTACTTCTAAATGTTAGCCGGGAACCGAGCACTTCTGCGAACTTTCACGTCAACGTCCTGAGGCACAGACAGTGGCATCTGCTGACAATGCTGTCCCACGACTTCGAAGGTATTCCGGTGATGATGTCGGCACAGCGGGCCTTTTACGACCAGAGCGTCGTGAGCGGCGGGAAAACAATTGTTGTTTCTAAATTCGTCATTGCCACTTTGAACTCGCACAATCGCTCGCTCACATTAGAGTCGGCGGCTGCAGTCGGAGCCTCTGTCGCCGACCTCCTGTGGCACATGATATTCGAGTATCAGGGATGGCCTCAGGAGACGCGCGCAAGGCTGCAAGCGCTGAAGTCTTGTGCCAACCCCTTGGGACTTCCCAGCTTTGGCCTTCGCTACGCATCCCTGAGCCTGCAGACCGCGGCATGGGCAGCAGTGGACCAAGACTGGCACGACCTGAAGTACGCCTGGAGCCTCTGGAGGTCGTCCGAGAGCCAACTCTTTTTTATGTTGTACACATACTTTTGGGCCTGTAGTAGTCCCGCCATATATGATTTCCACGAAATCGATATAGCTCATATACGCGAGACAATGCCCTTCGTCACCAACACGCCCGATTTTAAGAAGGCATACAGCTGTTCTGTGCCCGATAATGACAGCTGTGCAGCGATAATTGGTGCCTTTCCCCGTTACTATGGCAATACGACAAGCCTGCAGTAGACTGTGAAACTGTTTCTTGAAAATAACTTCGCGATTGCTCGACGTTTTGTTTATCGTTTCATTTGGACCCCCGCTTCATACTCAGTTATTTATTCCAGTCTGTTCACATATTGTAAGCGCGGTTACGATTGATACCAAGTCTGTGTATGCAAAATAAACGGGTATAAAACAGGGGGTGTGAAACACTTGACCACGGAGATGTGGGTTTTTGCAAGATGGCTGTCTGTCTATCTGGCTCGCTATTCCTGGCTGGCTAAATTATGTTGGTGTTTTTGTTGGGCAAGGGTAATCCACGATCCGCAAGGTCGCGGGCCGCGGTTGATGTTGGACGTGAAATGATACCCGCTACACGTGCTCCTGAAAGGGGGATTAAGGGTCAGGGGTCTCTAGCAACCCCTGCGCTTCCTATTGGCAGAGGAGGAGATTATAGTGACCATATTTATTTATTGATTTTAGTACCTGTCAGGGTCAGTCAGGGGTCTCTAGCAACCCCTGCGCTTCCTGTTGTCAGAGGAGGAGATTATACGTGACCATATTTATTTCTTGATTGATTTTAGTACCTGTCAGGGTCAGGGGCCTCTAGCAACCCCTGCGCTTCCTGTTGTCAGAGGAGGAGATTATACGTGGCCATATTTATTTATTGATTGATTTTAGTACCTTTCAGGGTCAGGGGCCTCTAGCAACCCCTGCGCTTCCTGTTGTCAGAGGAGGAGATTATACGTGGCCATATTTATTTATTGATTGATTTTAGTACCTTTCAGGGTCAGGGGTCTCTAGCAACCCCTGCGCTTCCTGTTGTCAGAGGACATTATACGTGATCATATTTATTTATTGATTGATTTTAGTACCTTTCAGGGTCAGGCGTCTCTAGCAACCCCTGCGCTTCCTGTTGTCAGAGGAGGAGATTATACGTGGCCATATTTATTTATTGATTGATTTTGGTACCTGTCAGGGTCAGGGGCCTCTAGCAACCCCTGCGCTTCCTGTTGTCAGAGGAGGAGATTATACGTGGCCATATTTATTTATTGATTGATTTTAGTACCTTTCAGGGTCAGGGGTCTCTAGCAACCCCTGCGCTTCCTGTTGTCAGAGGACATTATACGTGATCATATTTATTTATTGATTGATTTTAGTACCTTTCAGGGTCAGGCGTCTCTAGCAACCCCTGCGCTTCCTGTTGTCAGAGGAGGAGATTATACGTGGCCATATTTATTTATTTATTGATTGATTTTGGTACCTGTCAGGGTCAGGGGCCTCTAGCAACCCCTGCGCTTCCTGTTGTCAGAGGAGGAGATTATACGTGGCCATATTTATTTATTGATTGATTTTAGTACCTTTCAGGGTCAGGGGCCTCTAGCAACCCCTGCGCTTCCTGTTGTCAGAGGAGGAGATTATACGTGGCCATATTTATTTATTGATTGATTTTAGTACCTTTCAGGGTCAGGGGCCTCTAGCAACCCCTGTGCTTCCTGTTGTCAGAGGAGGAGATTATACGTGGCCATATTTATTTATTGATGATTTTAGTACCTTTCAGGGTCAGGGGTCTCTAGCAACCCCAGCGCTTCCTGTTGTCAGAGGAGGACATTATACGTGGCCATATTTATTTATTGATTGATTTTAGTACCTTTTAGGGTCAGGGGTCTCTAGCAACCCCTGCGCTTCCTGTTGTCGCGCCAGAGCAACGAGGACATTATACGTGACCATAGGCTCGCGGATTATTATTGACCACCTGATTTTAGTACGGGCGAAATTTCAGGGTCAGGGCCTCTAGCAACCCCTGCGCTTCCTGTTGTCAGAGCGGCCGGAGGCCGGGGAGATTATACGTGGCCATACCTCGTTTATTTATTGATTGATTTTAGTACCTTAGCCAATGAGCCACGCGGCGGGGTCAGGGGTTCTCTAGCAACCCCTGCGCTTCCTGTTGTCAGAGGAGGACATTATACGTCACCATATTTATTTATTGATTGATTTTAGTACCTTTCAGGGTCAGGGGCCTCTAGCAACCCCAGCGCTTCCTGTTGTCAGAGGAGGAGATTATACGTGGCCATATTTATTTATTGATTGATTTTAGTACCTTTCAGGGTCAGGGGCCTCTAGCAACCCCTGCGCTTCCTGTTGTCAGAGGAGGACATTATACGTGGCCATATTTATTTATTGATTGATTTTAGTACCTTTTAGGGTCAGGGGTCTCTAGCAACCCCTGCGCTTCCTGTTGTCAGAGGAGGACATTATACGTGACCATATTTATTTATTGATTGATTTTAGTACCTTTCAGGGTCAGGGGCCTCTAGCAACCCCTGCGCTTCCTGTTGTCAGAGGAGGAGATTATACGTGGCCATATTTATTTATTGATTGATTTTAGTACCTTTCAGGGTCAGGGGCCTCTAGCAACCCCTGCGCTTCCTGTTGTCAGAGGAGGAGATTATACGGGGCCATATTTATTTATTGATTGATTTTAGTACCTTTCAGGGTCAGGGGCCTCTAGCAACCCCTGCGCTTCCTGTTGTCAGAGGAGGAGATTATACGTGGCCATATTTATTTATTGATTGATTTTAGTACCTTTCAGGGTCAGGGGTCTCTAGCAACCCCAGCGCTTCCTGTTGTCAGAGGAAGACATTATACGTGGCCATACTTATTTATTGATTGATTTTAGTACCTTTTAGGGTCAGGGGTCTCTAGCAACCCCTGCGCTTCCTGTTGTCAGAGGAGGACATTATACGTGACCATATTTATTTATTGATTGATTTTGGTACCTGTCAGGGTCAGGGGCCTCTAGCAACCCCAGCGCTTCCTGTTGTCAGAGGAGGACATTATACGTGGCCATATTTATCTATTGATTGATTTTAGTACCTTTCAGGGTCAGGGGCCTCTAGCAACCCCTGCGCTTCCTGTTGTCAGAGGAGGACATTATACGTGACCATATTTATTTATTGATTGATTTTGGTACCTTTCAGGGTCAGGGGTCTCTAGCAACCCCAGCGCTTCCTGTTGTCAGAGGAGGACATTATACGTGACCATATTTATTTATTGATTGATTTTGGTACCTGTCAGGGTCAGGGGCCTCTAGCAACCCCAGCGCTTCCTGTTGTCAGAGGAGGACATTATACGTGACCATATTTATTTCTTGATTGATTTTAGTACCTTTCAGGGTCAGGGGTCTCTAGCAACCCCTGCGCTTCCTGTTGTCAGAGGAGGACATTATACGTGACCATATTTATTTATTGATTGATTTTGGTACCTTTCAGGGTCAGGGGTCTCTAGCAACCCCAGCGCTTCCTGTTGTCAGAGGAGGACATTGTACGTGACCATATTTATTTATTGATTGATTTTGGTACCTGTCAGGGTCAGGGGCCTCTAGCAACCCCAGCGCTTCCTGTTGTCAGAGGAGGACATTATACGTGACCATATTTATTTCTTGATTGATTTTAGTACCTTTCAGGGTCAGGGGTCTCTAGCAACCCCTGCGCTTCCTGTTGTCAGAGGAGGAGATTATACGTGACCATATTTTGTGGGGATCCTGACGCCCAGGCCATTGCGCGATCACTGGGTTTGTGCCATCACGCGGCGCTTTTCCCCTCTCTCCTCCGAAATTCCGGCTCGTCTTGGCGCCTCTGTGTAGAGCCGAGCCGTCTCTCAAACTCTTGCGTGAGTTGAAGCCTGCAGAGACCGTTGCGGCGATAAAACACTGTCACGCAGCGGGCGCTCCGCCCTGGTAGCGGAGCTAACCTCACCTCATTGGTCCGTTTGAACGAGGCCCGAACCCGACTCTCGCTTGGACGCGAACGCGCGCCCTGCGCGGGGGTCCGTTCGGGGAGACGCTTCCAGGACGCCGAAGGCGTTGGCCGAAGGTATGTGACGCTTTCTTTACCAGCCGGCGGCAACTCTGTTGCGCCGGCGAAAGCCCACCAGCCCTTCCGGCTGCGGCCCGTGCCCAAGGCTGCTCCTGTTGTCCCTACGCTTGCATATAGTAAGGCCGTACCTACCACTCGACGAACACGCCGTGCGGTACGCGCCTGTGAGCGAATGGGCCCGTCTCCCTCGCTGCTGCGAGCCGATCCGGCCAGCACGGCGATGCGCGCGCACAACGTGCGAGCACCCCGGAATTTGCCCTGACAGAAAAGCCCACTGGCTCTGCGCCGACGAAACGCGCACACTTGCGCGTGGCGCCCCATCGCCCCTTTCACCTAACGGGAAGTACGTACTGTGCTGTAAATTGTGTAATTGGGACTGTGTGGCGTAAAATAAACGTCTTCCCTCCGTACCCTGGGCATATTCCTTTGTCGCCCCTTTCTCCACCTGCCCAACAGAGGCGGTGTTAAGTTGGCGCGACGGCGTTTCAGTATCGTGAGCGTGCTCAACTAGCTCGAACCCACGGTGGTTCCTCGCAGTGTGCATGAATGCCTGCCTTGTGCAATGCTAGGGTTATGCATATTGCGAGGTAGAGAGACCACAAACTGGCGCCCAACGTGGGGCCATTGGCTCATTAGCCTTTGGCCGCTAATTAAGCTGAGTACGCAACCGGAATCAGTCTTAATGCTTATCCGCTAGCGGTAGCTGCTACTGGGACGAGGCGACTGCCCCTCCGTACGCGAGTGTGCGTGCACCCCTCGTTAACGCAGCCCCACGGGGCAGTGCGACGGTTCAACCGCGCCCCACTGGAGCGGCGGTATACGTATTCCGGGAGAAAGGCCACAGCCGCCACTCGGAGTAGTGCACGCGAGATATATGCTTGTTGCCGTCCCCTGAGAGTAGAGCACGAACGTGGTAGTTGACGCGCTATCTCGTGCTTCGTAATATATCGAGATTCATTGTCCAAGTGTGACTTTAGCCGGCGGCGCAAAAGCGTGTGCCAGTAAAGGAGGCAAAATTGACAGCCGTTCAGTAGAGGAAGAGGGCCCAGAGTTGAGAAAGAGCGCGCGGACACCCCGCAGAGAGGGGCAGGCGCTTTTCGCGAACTCCATGCCGCCGGAAAGCGGACGGGCCTCGGCTGTAAATAAAATCAGGAGGGGGAAGCGATGCCCTTTGCAAGGCGGTTGTATTGAGCCGAAAAGAGCTAGTAGCCGGCCAGCAGAATGACCCGTTTTTGTCGCCGGATGTGCGACGGTCTCTGGGAGACAATTTTTTTTAGTTAGATTTTTTTTAGACGCCGAGACGTAGCTTGTCCTGCTGCGGGCGTGCGCCGAGATGCTACTTGTCTTGTAGCAGGCGCGGGAGGGGGGCTGAAGTCAGCGTGTGTCGCCGACGCCCCGGGGGACTCATTTCTGCTGGACGGTGAAGGACTCGTGCTTAACTACGTAGCCACCGATGATGAGGCAATTAAACCATTCAATGTGGTAACCCTTTAAGTCGGAGTTGCGCACTGCTGCGCTAAGCTCATGACGAACCATTCGCCGGGCATTTAAGCGGCTCCAAAGTTTTGGTAAACTGAGTCGCTCCGTGACCTGGCCCGGGACGAGGCGAGACATTTTCGATGTTGCCGATCCTGCCATGTCTGTCAAACGGCGAGGGCGCACAGTGGGAAGCCGCCTGGAATTGTGAAGCCATTTGACAGTATGCGTCTTTGGCGGGTAGTCGCTTGCGACTTGAAGGGACCTTTGCCCAGAAGCAAGCAGAGATTTACTTACGTGGTGTCACGGGCTGACCATTTGGCGCTAGAGCACAGTGGCTCTGCGCGGTGGTAACAAGGCACCCACGTTGATCCAGGCTTCTCTCGGCCAGCTCATCAATATAACGTCACGATGAGGTCACCTCAGTAATCATAGCACACTAAAGACCAGGTACTTTAGCCGCCCGTGCTGACCACTTCTTTCAGTCTCAGTCAGCGCGGCCGCCCTGGCCGCCCCAGCCCATTGGGTGTGGTCAGTTTCCGCTACCCTCCAGCAAAGCTGTAAGCGCATGTTTTCTCTTTTTACTCGGTTTGTAAGAGTGTGCATGTTACGTGGCACTGTCTGTATTAGTGTGTCCCCATTTGGGCGTTGATGACTGCACATAATGTATCTTGTCCTAATTTGTTTTGTTATTGTTTAGAGCACTGGTTTAATGCACAGGGTGAGGAAGTGTTCCGCTTAGTATTTTGAGCGTTGTACCGCGTGATGTAGCATGAACCCATTTTGTTGGGCTTAGTTTCTGGGTTCGGTACGGTTCGTGTGTTAGCCTCGTTGAAGGCGTTAGGGTTGTTTTCTTTTTTATGTGTGTGTGTGTGTTGTCGGTGCACGATGTAGTGTTTTCTTTTTCCAGTGCTTTAACTTTATTTATTTGGTACAGGAAACCCCCTTAGTCTGCGCATGCGGGACGAAGTGCTGTGTACGTTCTTTCTTTTTTTTATCCAGTTTAGCAGTGAGCAGGGCTAGTTTACTTCTCTTCTGTTTTTTTACTCGGGCGCAGTCTTGAAGAAAGAGCGAATGCCGAAAAGCGGCGGCTAGGTCGGTCGCGGGAGTGCCCTTTGAAGACTGTTATTGGCTTTCGCGCGCAGCCAGGGTCGAGAGTTATGGGCTTGTTTTGAAGGTGTCGGATTTCGGCCGTCCGCGGCCCCGGTGTTCGGGGCGAGCAGCGCGTACTGGAGGCCGTTGCGTGAACTGTGTGCAGTTGGGAGAGCAGGCCAGACTTTGGGGGACCATATACTCAATGCCAACGGGAGGCCCGTGTGTTCCTGGAAAACGCGGGCCGGACATACGCTACGAGTGGGGCGCACCGCGTGGTGGCGAGGGAACTTGGCCCCGGGTGGCACGAACACTGTGACACGCATGTTGTGCGGGTATTCGTGAGTGCGTGTGGTGTGTGCTTCTGCCGGCTTCAGCGAACCCAACGGTGCATTCGCGAGTGGTTTTTGCTTCGCCCGGTGCGCCCGCCGTCACGTGGTGTCTCGTCGGTGTGGTGGAGGGTCCGCAGGTGGCCGCTTCTTGGACTCTGCGGTTCGTGAACTTGACCGGGCCCTGGAGATTCGGGGACCAACAATAGGTACCCCCCCCCCCCTCCCTGTGCACCGCCTGCGGCGGGCGAACGTAGCCGGGCTGCCCTGCACCGACGAGAACGGGACTGGCGGCCAGTTGCGAGCTGCGGAAGAGGTGCCCTCTCCAGATGCGGACAATATGACAGTGTCATCGGAACTGCACAGAGGTGCCCTCTCCAGATGCGGACAATATGACAGTGTCATCGGAACTGCACCATGCGTCATCGGCACCACGGCTGTCATCCGGCAGCTCGCTCGCGCTGGGCGGCAGCCACCACCAGCGACGGGTCATCGCTCTTTGGCGGGGCACTCATCGGGTGCCACGCGAGGTCTACACCTGAGCAGCGCCCTCGCGGTCATCATACCTGCCGGCTGGCTGCTCAGGCCGCATTTCCTCTTGGCTGGTACTCCCCTTCACGGAGCTGCTGTCTCGACGCTACGGTGAGGTCGTTCCGGCACTGGCGCCCACCATCTTCCTTTCTTGACTGACCACAACGGACGTTTCCCATAAAAAACTTTCGTGCTCCCAACCGCAGAACTTTGCACAAGCCCCGCGGAACGGTGTCTCCCGAATTTTTTTTTGCAAATATTATTTTCGCACCGCAGCGTAGTTTGTATAGCATGCCTGTGCCGTTTCTTTTGTCCTAATTCTTTATTGTCGTAGTGCGTGTTTCTTTTTTTTCTTGTAATCCTATGTAGCATAGTATCGTCCTGCATGTATATACTATTATTACCATTATTGTTATTATCATAGTGTCGCGTTCATTGTAATTGTATATTTCAATAGCTTCATTTTGTGTATGCATGTGGAACCGATTATGTATCTCAGTGTCGCGTGTAGTTTCCTGTGTGTATCATTCGTGCTGGAGGGGTGTAGTGTTGGTAGTGTAGTTTGTAAATATTTTGTATGGGCTGGGGACTGAGACATCCGTGTGCATGCATTCTTTTCTACTCTTCGCCGTCTTTTGCATGCCTGGGCGATGGCCGGTCAACCTCTTTTCAGACCGGCGAGGGCATTTAAGGAGAGGGAGTGTGGGGATCCTGACGCCCAGGCCATTGCGCGATCACTGGGTTTGTGCCATCACGCGGCGCTTTTCCCCTCTCTCCTCCGAAATTCCGGCTCGTCTTGGCGCCTCTGTGTAGAGCCGAGCCGTCTCTCAAACTCTTGCGTGAGGTGAAGCCTGCAGAGACCGTTGCGGCGATAAAACACTGTCACGCAGCGGGCGCTCCGCCCTGGTAGCGGAGCTAACCTCACCTCATTGGTCCGTTTGAACGAGGCCCGAACCCGACTCTCGCTTGGACGCGAACGCGCGCCCTGCGCGGGGGTCCGTTCGGGGAGACGCTTCCAGGACGCCGAAGGCGTTGGCCGAAGGTATGTGACGCTTTCTTTACCAGCCGGCGGCAACTCTGTTGCGCCGGCGAAAGCCCACCAGCCCTTCCGGCTGCGGCCCGTGCCCAAGGCTGCTCCTGTTGTCCCTACGCTCGCATATAGTAAGGCCGTACCTACCACTCGACGAACACGCCGTGCGGTACGCGCCTGTGAGCGAATGGGCCCCGTCTCCCTCGCTGCTGCGAGCCGATCCGGCCCAGCACGGCGATGCGCGCGCGCACAACGTGCGAGCACCCCGGAATTTGCCCTGACAGAAGAGCCCACTGGCTCTGCGCCGACGAAACGTGCGCACTTGCGCGTGGCGCCCCATCGCCCCTTTCACCTAACGGGAAGTACGTACCTGTGCTGTAAATTGTGTAATTGGGACTGTAAAATGTGTGGCTAGAATGTTAGTATAAAATAAACGTCTTCCCTCCGTACCTTGGGCATATTCCTTTGTCGCCCCTTTCTCCACCTGCCCAACAGAGGCGGTGTTAAGTTGGCGCGACGGCGTTTCAGTATCGTGAGCGTGCTCAACTAGCTCGAACCCACGGTGGTTCCTCGCAGTGTGCATGAATGCCTGCCTTGTGCAATGCTAGGGTTATGCATATTGCGAGGTAGAGAGACCACATCCTGACGCCCAGGCCATTGCGCGATCACTGGGTTTGTGCCATCACGCGGCGCTTTTCCCCTCTCTCCTCCGAAATTCCGGCTCGTCTTGGCGCCTCTGTGTAGAGCCGAGCCGTCTCTCAAACTCTTGCGTGAGTTGAAGCCTGCAGAGACCGTTGCGGCGATAAAACACTGTCACGCAGCGGGCGCTCCGCCCTGGTAGCGGAGCTAAACCTCACTCATTGGTCCGTTTGAACGAGGCCCGAACCCGACTCTCGCTTGGACGCGAACGCGCGCCCTGCGCGGGGGTCCGTTCGGGGAGACGCTTCCAGGACGCCGAAGGCGTTGGCCGAAGGTATGTGACGCTTTCTTTACCAGCCGTCGGCAACTCTGTTGCGCCGGCGAAAGCCCACCAGCCCTTCCGGCTGCGGCCCATGCCCAAGGCTGCTCCTGTTGTCCCTACGCTCGCATATAGCAAGGCCGTACCTACCACTCGACGAACACGCCGTGCGGTACGCGCCTGTGAGCGAATGGGCCCCGTCTCCCTCGCTGCTGCGAGCCGATCCGGCCAGCACGGCGATGCGCGCGCGCACAACGTGCGAGCACCCCGGAATTTGCCCTGACAGAAGAGCCCACTGGCTCTGCGCCGACGAAACGTGCGCACTTGCGCGTGGCGCCCCATCGCCCCTTTCACCTAACGGGAAGTACGTACCTGTGCTGTAAATTGTGTAATTGGGACTGTAAAATGTGTGGCTAGAATGTGTGGGAACGCGACCTTAGCGCGTTCCCTTTGGTTCGGCTTCGCCACACCGGTTGCTCCTCGCGGGAACTTGCTCGGCAAGACGTCGGCGAGGGGGATCTACCTCCTCGCCGTGGGAGTGTCTTTAAGCCGGCGAGCGCGCGCGGGATGCGAGCTGCGGGGGGTGAAGTCGGAGCTCGGGAAGCGAGGCGTCAGGACGCGCCTGGCGACCTCCTTCCTTCGAGGATCGGGCAAAAAGGAGGGCGACAATGGCTGCCATCGGTGTCCCAGCGAGGCAAACGCGAGCGCGCTGAGGCGGCGCCCCGGCGATGACTGTTGTCGCGGTGAGTCGAACCTCTCGATTCCCTTAAATTGCCCGGGCGAGGAACTAGATCCTCGCCGTCAACCAGCTAGCCTGCATGCTCTTTGAATGTTTATTATTCGGTAATAAATGTCAATGAGCGAAAACACTTGTCGCTTCCTTTGTTCCGGTGAGCCACGGCCCGCCGCGGCTGGCGCGGCACAGCGCGCAGCCGCGGGGTGGGAGATAGCTTGCTAGCGGGGCGAAACGAGAAGACAAAGACTGATTAGTGTCTCTCGTCGCCGGTTTCGCTATTGCAGGGAAAAGTAAACCAATCTACTTTAACCCCCATATAACCCCACATCTGGCACATCAACGTGGGGCTGGCTCTCGGAACATGGAACATGTCTTTGTTCGGTGTGAGAAAAGTTCTTTGTCCGAACCTGACAAGTGTTACTGCTAGCGTGAATCAGATCGCTAGCGGAGGCAGGCGTAATTTCTTGAGAGCGGAGTGAACGTTGCTACATTGTGCTAGAACATGTGAGCGCCGAGTTTTCTCAGTGCGCCGTTTAGGCGGGACGTTTCTGCCGCGGCAAATTGAGGCACTGAAATTCTGAAGTCCAGCACCCATGACGCGCTAGGGCATAAGGCCCGCGCTGTAATTGCAAGCCCGAAGTGAGCGAGTACGGAAGCTGCGTTGTTTGGCCCGATTTTCTTTTCTCTGCTGTCTCTTTTATCGACTCCGGGAGTCGGGGCTCTTCGAGCCGTGTGGCCAGGGGCCACGGGTGCCGTATGGGCTGTCTGGTATTGCGGCTCGGCACCGGGCGTTCCGACATCGCGAGACGCGATGGGCGCCGCCGCTCATTAAGCTGTTTGTATAGCAGCGAGCGGGTAGGGCCGACGACAAAGCCGATGTCTCCTTCACGGCTGTGCGAATGGGGCAGTAGAGCAAGCCTCTGGGTTGCCGGTCGTTGTCAAAGATGCGTGTTGCCCGAAGGCTTTTCGGAGCCGGCACCGCGTGGGAGAGGGCACGACCGAGGAGGACGTAGCTCGGTAGCAGACGGACGGGAAACGGCCCCTCTTCTCCACTGAATGGCGGGGTGCGTGTCGTCGGAATGCTTGTTTTAAGTGGTTCTGCACGTAGCGGGGAAAAAAATCTCCTTCGCCTCGAGAAAGTCAGTTTTTGTGCGCTGTCGGAAACCATCTTTTGACAGCCGCAATTTTTTAGCGTCGTGCCACGCGGCCGATGCTGAGGAATAGCATTTCTTCCTTGCCTGACTTCATGGCTTGCGGGAATGCCGATGTGATACGCAATGCGAGTTGAGTCACCCAGGCTTGCTTGCTACGCGATGTCTTTGCTGCCACCTGCTGCTCCGGGTTTACGAGCGTTCCAGAGCTGGGGACCACTCGCGGCTGTCCTGGCGTGGCAGCTACTTGGAGGCGGCCTAGACGCGGCGCCGTGGGAGCTCCCTACGGCTGGTGTCTTCCTCCATGGAGGGCGTGTTGGTGCGGGCGGCGCCGTCGTGTGCTTCATGGCTTGGCGTCACTTCGGTGCTGGGCCGCACTTTGCGGTTGCGGGGCTCCTGGACCTGCTGATACGTTCTCGGTGCGTCCGGGCTGACAGCAGCAGCTGTACGGACGTCATCTGTCAGCGACGTCGCTGGCTTCAGCCCAACCTTGATCTGCTGTCTTCGGCCAGGGTGGGACGGGACCTGCTGATCATCACCACCGACTGACAAGAGCGCCAGCGCGAGCAACGATGCTCTTATTGGCCTGAGCTGTGCTGCGCTACGTCGAACCTATGGCTGAGAACTCTGCGGCCCCCGTTGCATTGGGCCAGCTGATGCCTTCTCAGCGGGTCTTGACGAAAGCAGCCCTGGGCACAGCTGTCTACGACGAAACTGCATCTGTGCTTGGCATGCCTATTCGAGCCAACGTGTGCACCGTCACCTCAGAGGTGTTACCTGCGACACCTGAGCGTTAGATTGTGCATGGTCGTAAGATTGTGCATGCGGCTGACGATGCTTGTTTGATGACGGCGAGTGCGAGGACAGCTACTGCGCGGGGCAAACCTTCATGCTTTGTTTAATGTGATGAACATTGCGTTTAGATGTCCCCGTGTGCTATTCTTTCCACCGTACGGAAACGTTTAAGGTTGGAGGGATGTGGGAACGCGACCTTAGCGCGTTCCCTTTGGTTCGGCTTCGCCACACCGGTTGCTCCTCGCGGGAACTTGCTCGGCAAGACGTCGGCGAGGGGGATCTACCTCCTCGCCGTGGGAGTGTCTTTAAGCCGGCGAGCGCGCGCGGGATGCGAGCTGCGGGGGGTGAAGTCGGAGCTCGGGAAGCGAGGCGTCAGGACGCGCCTGGCGACCTCCTTCCTTCGAGGATCGGGCAAAAAGGAGGGCGACAATGGCTGCCATCGGTGTCCCAGCGAGGCAAACGCGAGCGCGCTGAGGCGGCGCCCCGGCGATGACTGTTGTCGCGGTGAGTCGAACCTCTCGATTCCCTTAAATTGCCCGGGCGAGGAACTAGATCCTCGCCGTCAACCAGCTAGCCTGCATGCTCTTTGAATGTTTATTATTCGGTAATAAATGTCAATGAGCGAAAACACTTGTCGCTTCCTTTGTTCCGGTGAGCCACGGCCCGCCGCGGCTGGCGCGGCACAGCGCGCAGCCGCGGGGTGGGAGATAGCTTGCTAGCGGGGCGAAACGAGAAGACAAAGACTGATTAGTGTCTCTCGTCGCCGGTTTCGCTATTGCAGGGAAAAGTAAACCAACCTACTTTAACCCCTCTATAACCCCACAAATGTTAGTATAAAATAAACGTCTTCCCTCCGTACCTTGGGCATATTCCTTTGTCGCCCCTTTCTCCACCTGCCCAACAGAGGCGGTGTTAAGTTGGCGCGACGGCGTTTCAGTATCGTGAGCGTGCTCAACTAGCTCGAACCAACGGTGGTTCCTCGCAGTGTGCATGAATGCCTGCCTTGTGCAATGCTAGGGTTATGCATATTGCGAGGTAGAGAGACCACAATTTATTTCTTGATTGATTTTGGTACCTGTCAGGGTCAGGCGTCTCTAGCAAACTCTGCGCTTCCTGTTGCCAGAGGAGGACATTATACGTGACCATATTTATTTATTGCTTGATTTTAGTGCCTTTCAGGGTCAGGAGTCTCTAATGATTGATTGATTTTGGTGTTTAACGCGCGGACGCAACGCAGGCGATGAGGCGCGCCGTAGTGGAGGGCTCCGAATTAATTTTGACCACCTGGGGATCTTTAACGTGCGCCGAAATCTCGAGCACACGGGCATTTTTGCTTTCGCCTCCATCAGAAAAGCGGCCGCCGCGGCCGGGAATCGAACCCACGACCTCGTGCTCAGCAGCGCAACGCCTTAGCCACTGAGCCACCGCGGCGGGTTGTCAGGGTTCTCTAGCAACCCCTGCACTTCCTGTTGTCAGAGGAGGACATTATACGTCACCATATTTATTTATTGATTGATTTTAGTACCTTTCAGGGTCAGGGGTCTCTAGCAACCCCTGCGCTTCTTGTTGTCAGAGGAGGACATTATACGTGACCATATCTATTTATTGATTGATTTTAGTACCTTTTCAGGGTCAGGAAGGAAGGAAGGATAATACAGTGCATGAAAGGCAGGGAGGTTAACCAGGTTACAGTCTGGTTGGCTACCCTACACATGGGAAGTGGGGAAGGAGGGATTTAAAGAGAAAGAAAGAGTATTGAAAAGACAGGAATAGAGCTTGAGAAGCAAAAAAAGAAAAATTAAAGATAACTACAAAAACAAAACAATAGGCGCTAATATAGCCTAAACTGAAACGGTAAACTAACCAAATAACAAATGAACAATGGTGCACAGTGTCTCTACAATCGTTCAGACAGGCCTGTGTCCTTTAAGAACTGAAGTAGTGCTTTTGTGGCCTTTCTGGATTGTGATGGGCTACGTCTGTGACACAGAACAGTTTGCGCAGTTAATGGCTGGTTGTCGAGTTTCCGGAAAGCGGTTGACAGGTGCAGTCTCTGCGTTGCAAACCGGACACAGTGACACAAGAGGTGTTCTATTGTCTCGTCCGTGGCGCACACGTCACATGCAGGGCTGTCAGTCATGCCGATAGTGAATGAGTAAGCTTTAGTGAAAGCAACTCCAATCCACAGTCGGCACAGTAGGGTGGCATCTGAACGTGGCATGTTAGTGGGTAAGTGGCGCTGCAGGTCAGGGTCGAGCGAGTACAATCGGGGTTTGAAAACTGCGGCGTATTCCAAACGGTCGGCGTGATTTCGCGGGCGATGGAGCGCAGTGACCTTGCTGCATCATGGCGCGACAACGGGATGTCGGCCAATTGGGCACTTTCATGGGCATGATGAGCCGCTTTGTCTGCACATTCATTCCCATAAATGCCGCAGTGGCTATGTATGCTGATGATATTTGCATCTGGGCATCAGGAGTTTCACGTCCTCAGGTTCGGGCACGCCTTCAAAAAGCCGTGACCCACACATGCGCATTCTTGCGTTTACAAGGACTTGAAACAGCACCAGATAAGTGTGCAGTGGTGGCATTTAGTCGTAAAACAATGTCGCAGTATGGCATCTATTTAAATGGACACCCCATTTCTTACGTGAAGAGTCACCGCTTTCTTGGAATCATGATCTGTGCTGTGTGTTTACGCCGAGACGCAAGGGAAACCCGAGCCGACGGCGCGCAGCCGGCGGCTCGGCCCGCCCGACGAAGGAATTACGGGGGCGCGACCCGGGGAGGGGAAGCGAAAAAGAAAGGCACTCTCAGACTGAACGCCAGACGTGTCGGTTGTACGTTCCTCGCGCTCCGCGAACACTACATGGTGGCAGCGTACGTTCGAACCTGCTACGAAGGCACCGATGGAGGGGTCGCAAGCCCAGGAAGGAAAAATGGCCATGTCCAGTTTTCAATGCAAGCCTCCGGAGGAATTTACTTTCGCAAGCCCAAGTGAGTGGCCGCAATGAAAACGGCGTTTTGAACGTTTTCGCATCGTGAGTGGCCTCGCCTCGAAATGCGCGGTGGAACAAGTCTACGCATTGGTCTACTTTATGGGCGACAAGGCAGAAGACATCTTTGCCTCATTCAAGTTGACAGCGGAACAGAAGAACAGCTACAACGATGTTTTGCAGGCGTTCGAGAACCACTTCGTAGTTCGAAGAAATGTCGTGTACGAAAGAGCGACATTCTTCAGAAGAGAACAGCGGGAAGGAGAAGGTGTCGAAGAGTTCGTCACTGAGCTACACCGACTGGCCAAGTTGTGCATTTTCGGAGAACTGCATGACGAGATGATCCGGGACCGGATAGTAGTGGGCATCAGGGACCGCAATCTGTCTGTACGAATTCAGCTGGATGCGGAGCTGACCCTCAAAAAGGCCACCAACATGGCGCGACAGTCTGAAGTCGTAAAAGAACAAGCTGCTACGCTCCACCGAGACAAGGAAGGAAACGTGGACAGAGTCGGCCAGACTCGTAAAATGACTGTACCTTCAAGAAATCGGAAGGGGTCTACAACACGAGACAAGAAGCCGCCTGAATCCGAAGCAAAGCACTGTATGTTCTGTGGCTACTCGCAGCACACTACAGGGAAGTGCCCTGCACAAACCGCGACGTGCAACAAGTGCCGCAAAAAGGGACATTTTGCCCGGGTCTGCAAAGGAGGAGCATCAGTCCGCGAGATCGTCGGTAGCAACGATGAATTTCTCGGAGCCATCTCATCCAGCCGCGACGACAAGTGGATGGCAACTGTGGACATCAATGGGTCGCCCGTCACCTTCAAAGTGGACACTGGAGCTGATGTGACTGTGATTCCTGTGAAAACGTACCGGAGATTTTTCAGGGATCTTCATCTCCAGAAGCCAGACAAGGTTTTGAAGGGACCCAATGCGCGACAGCTTCCTGTTTCCGGCATGATAACGGCAGACATGTCATACCGCGACACGTCGATGAAAGGAAGCATCTACGTTGTGGATGGTCTTCAGATGCCTCTCCTGTCAAGGAAAGCTAGCGAAGAACTAGGCATTGTAAAACGTCTTGATCAAGTCATCATTCAGAAAAGCGACGCTGTCAACCCACAGGGTGAGTTTCCCAAGCTCTTCTCCGGTCTTGGTAAAATTAAGCTCGCATACAAGATCAAGCTTAAAGAAGATGCTGTACCGTTAGCGTTGACCACTCCTCGAAAAGTTGCCATACCATTAATGTCGAAGGCCAAAGCAAAACTTCAAGAGATGGTTCAGCTTGATGTTATCGAGCCAGTTGAGGAACCAACAGAATGGTGTTCTGGAATGGTCATTGTTCAGAAACCTGACGGAGATGTACGCATATGCGTAGACCTGACTGAGCTAAACAAGTTTGTAGAGCGAGAAGTTTACCCTGTGCCTGTCAGTGAACATGTCCTTGCGCAACTTGCCGGAGCCCAGTACTTCTCCAAAGTCGACGCCAATTCAGGATTTTGGCAGTTTGAGCTTGCGGAAGAGTCTCGAAGCATGACAACGTTCATAACGCCATTTGGCAGGTACCGGTTCAAGAGACTACCGTTCGGAATCAGTTCAGCGCCTGAATTCTTCCAAAGGAAGATGTCACAGTTTTTGGATAACCTGGAAGGCGTCGTGTGTAACATGGATGATATCCTGATCTACGGCAGGACACAAGCAGAGCATAACGCCCGTCTCAGAGCGGTTCTGGAAAGGTTACAGAAACATGGCGTCACGTTGAACCGTGAAAAGTGCGAGTTCAATGTTCAAAGGGTAAAGTTCTTGGGACACGTCGTTGATAACCAAGGAATTCATGCCGACCCGTCAAAAGTGCAGGCTATCATTGACATGAGACCACCATCAAACACTCAGGAGCTGAGAAGGTTTCTCGGAATGGCAAACTACCTGATGAAGTTTTTCCCGAACATGTCAGAAATAGCTCACCCCATGAACGCTCTTCTAAACGCGAAAAGCGAGTGGGTATGGACCTCAGCCCAACAGAAAAGCTTCGAACTGCTGAAGAAAAAGCTGTCTGAAAGTCCAGTTCTATCAGTATTCGACCCAGAGAACATGACTGTAGTTTCAGCAGATGCCTCATCGTTCGGGTTAGGTGCAGTTCTGCGACAGAAGCAGAAAGATGGAGTCTATGGACCTGTAGCGTACGCATCCCGTAGCCTGTCAGATACAGAAAGGAGGTACGCTCAGATTGAGAACGAAGGCCTTGCTGTGACCTGGGCATGTGAGAAGTTTCAGGAGTATGTCACTGGATTACAGTTTACCATTGAAACTGACCATAAGCCGTTAGTTCCGATTTTCATGTCGAAACATTTGTCGGATATCACTCCCAGGCTACAAAGGCTAAAAATGCGCATGATGCGTTTTTCCTATAAAATGAAACATGTGCCGGGCAAGGACCTTGTTGCTGCTGACGCTCTGTCTCGACAGCCGCTACCGCACCGAGATAGCACTGAACTTGAAGAAGAAGTTTCATGCTACGTTAGAAGCGTAATTGCCAATCTTCCGTCAACTGACAAGAGACTTGCGGAATTTCGACGAGAGCAAGCGGCAGATCCAATTTGCAGCAAGTTGAGCAGCTCCTGCAATGATGGATGGCCAGACCGCAAAGAGCTCCCTTTCGAATGTAAAGATTATTGGCAGCACAGGTCAGACATAGCTGTTCAAGATGGCCTTCTCATGAAAGGATCAAGGATTATAATTCCTGGGCCCATGCGCAAAGAAATACTCGCGAAGATACACCAGGGACATCAAAGAATTGTTAAGTGTCGAGCAAGAGCCCGAGAGTCGGAATGGTGGCCGGGTGTATCGACAGAAATCGAAGAGCTTGTTCGCCGATGTACACAGTGCGTTAAAGAACAGGGATACAGACATGAGCCGTTGATGCCATCTGATTTTCCCGATCGACCATGGCAGAAAGTTGCCATGGATATGTTTCACTGTGGAGGGAAGAACTAGTTGCTTGTGACCGATTATTATTCAAGGTATCCCGAGATCGCCCTGCTTCCGAGTATGACAGCGCAAGAAGTTATCAAGCACGTGAAGTCTATTTTCGCAAGGCATGGCACGCCTGAGACCGTTTTCAGCGACAATGGACCTCAGTTCAAAAAACTTGATGGCTGTGCTTTCCGCCAGTTCGCGGAAGAATGGGGCTTCGAACACGTAACATCAAGCCCCAGGTTTCCGCAAAGCAATGGCTTCGTTGAGGCAGCCGTGCGGATCATAAAGAAGACCCTACAGAAAACGGGGGACAGTTATGTTGCTCTTCAGGCGTACAGAGCCACGCCACTTGCAAATGGCTTTAGCCCTGCGGAGTTGTTAATGGGACGGCGTCTGAGAACGTCTGTTCCGGCAGTGTCTAGTTCGCTAGATCCCGCTGTTGTCGACAATACAGCGCTCCGGGCGTGGGAACTGCGCCGAGCAGCCCAGCAGAAGAGAAACCCCGACAGAAGGCACGGGGCTCGGATCCTCCGTGATTTAGAGCCGGGAGAAACTGTGTGGATAAAGAACCAGAACAAGACTGGAACGGTGCTTTCATCGGCGGGGTCTCCAAGGTCTTACATCGTGGAGACAGACACAGACCAACTGAGAAGGAACCGAATCCACTTAGCCCCAGTCCCTGAAGTTGAGGTTCCAGACTCATCGAATGAATGAACGCCTGGGAGAAACCCGCCAGCTTCGCAAGATGCAAGGAGACGTGAGGTGGGAGAAGCGCCGGTTTACGACGACCAAAAGCCGCCAGAAACAAATGAACCCCAGGAGAGCTCATCCGCCCCACAAGGCTACAAGACACGGAGTGGACGTGTAGTCAAGCCTGTCCAACGCTTGTAAAAGGGAAGGCTGAGAGGGGAAGATGTGCTGTGTGTTTACGCCGAGACGCAAGGGAAACCCGAGCCGACGGCGCGCAGCCGGCGGCTCGGCCCGCCCGACGAAGGAATTACGAGGGCGCGACCCGGGGAGAGGAAGCGAAAAATAAAGGCACTCTCAGACTGAACGCCAGACGTGTCGGCTGTATGTTTCTCGCGCTCCGCGAACACTACATGATCGATCTGGACTTATCATGGACAGCACAAATCTCATCTCTGAAAAAAAGGCTTACTGGAATTATCCAACTTTTCAAATTTCTGGCTGGAAAGACGTGGGGCGTTTCTATTCGCTCATTGCTACATCTTTACAATGCACTATTTCTCGGTGTTCTACGTTACAGCCTGCCCGTTCTGTGCAATACAAGCAAAACCAACTTGCGTGTAATTCAGGCGCTGCAAGCCCGAGGTCTCCGAACGTGTCTTGGTCTACCGCGTTGCGCCTCCACAGTGGCAACCATATGCACCGCAAGAGACCATCCGATAACGACCTACGTGGCAGTGGATGCACTCCGGGCTCACATTAGACATCTCGCTCGGCTGCCTCATCACCACCTTGCATCCTTTCCGTCAACTAGACCACAGGCATCCTTTTCTAAGATAGTCGCCGCTCACTGCGAGAGCCTCCCCTCAGGATACACACCTGCGGCACGACCATCATCGCCCCTTTGGTGCCTCTCGAAGCCAGAAGAGCACCTAACCATCCCGGGAATAGCCAAGAAATCGGACGTTCCACCACAAGGTCTCCAACAGCTCTCTATGCACCTTTTACATGAAGCCTACAGAGACCGGATTCATATATACACCGATGGCTCGGTAACGAACTCCAGTTCTGCGGGAACTGTAATTGTGCCGGCCAGATTGGTAGACATTCAATTCAAGCTGTCCAATTTAACAACCTCAACTGCATACGAACTCACAGCTATTCGCGAGGCTCTTCTGTACCTAAAGCAAGAATTACCACAAAAATGGGCTCTGTTTTGCGACTCCAGGCCAGCTCTCCAGAGTCTGCACTCTGCTCTTCGCCGCGGCCCGTACGAACAGCTTGTGGCGGAGATTCGTCAAGCGTATGACTTCCTAACAAGGCATGGGCACAATATTATTTTTCAATGGTTCAGGGTCAGGGGTCTCTAGCAACCCCTGCGCTTCCTGTTGTCAGAGGAGGAGATTATGCGTGACAATATTTATTTATTTATTTATTTATTCATTTTAGTACGTCAAAGACCTGGACAACAGGCATTACATGTGGGGTGAGCTCATTCAAAGAAAAATCACTGGTTAAAACCACGCGAGATATTAACAAAGCACTTTACAAACAACTGATTTGAGAAACTGCAAGGGAGAGCAGGTCACAAGGGAAAAAATAAAAAAGCGGAAGGAATGTCAGAGAGTTTAAGGCACACACACAGAATTAAAAAAATAAAAAAAAATGCACAGGTGAAACATCACGCGACATGTGAATGAACTTGACAAGCAATCGATTTAAAAAAGTAGGGTGGCCGGTCACAAGTGGAAAAATAAAGAGCGGAAGGAATTAAAAAAGAAGCGTAAGACGACAAAACAAGGATCAAAGCAATTTTAAAGACATGCCGATGATCGAAAACGTGCTATCGGGGAGAAAGCAATGCACGTAAACTAAGCTAAGTTAATCGGCGTGTATTTCTAACAGCAATTGCCTGAACTGTACTGAATCTCTAATCTGCTCCAGTTCCTGCGGAAGATCATTCCAATCTTTGGCTGTGCGAATGAAAACAGAGTGTGAAAATGTAACTGTTTTTGGCCGGGTATACGATACTTGGAATGTGTTTAATTTTGCTTCGGCTCGAAAAACTTGTGCGGCTTAGGTCGTATTTGTTAGGTGACAGTGTGTAATAATATTTTTGAAAGAGTGCTAGTCGGGCAAGCTTTCGGCGGAAGAGAAGCACGCTGTTTTAGCTCGGTTACGCTCGCAAAATATGAATAATCTGCAGGGCGAACCTGACTGCTAGATTTTGTACTGCGTCCAATGCCTGAACGAGGCACTTTTGGTGGGGATCGCAGATAGCGGCTGCCTATTCTAATTTCGGGAGTACGAGTATTCTGTACGCTATTAATTTTAGTTCTGGAGGGGCCAGTCTTAAATTTCGTTGGAGAATACGGAGAGTTTTGGTTGCTCCAAACAACCAATTTAACATGAACGGACCAAGTCAGATCATTTGTTAGATGTACACCGAGGTATTTGTACGAGTTACCAGGTTGGAGTACCGAACCATGGAGGGAGTAACTGTAATTAAGTGGGTTTGTTCGTCTATGGAAAGATAAGGTTTTGTATTTGAGTACATTTAGTGACATTTTCCACTCGCTACACCAATTTTCAATAGCTGAAAGGTCTCCTTGTAAGGTTAATTGATCGTCGCTGCTATTTATTTTAGTATATACCACACAATCACCCGCAATTTGTTACTCGGTAAGGCAGGTCATTGATATATATTAGGAACAAAAGCGGTCCGAGTACAGTGCCTTGTGGTATTCCAGAGTGCACATTGGTAGTATTGGAAACAGTGTTGTTTACGACTACATATTGTTTTCTATTAGTAAGGAAGTTACATATCCCGGCTAATACAAATGAATCAAGGTTAAGCTGTTTTAATCTATGCACTAAACGACGATGAGGGACTTTATCGAATGCCTTTTCGAAGTCAGGAAATATTGCGTCGGTTTTAATGTTATTATCAAGGCTAGTGTGCAAATCATGAAGGAATGTAGCGAGCTGTAGCGAGAAAATCCCTTCCGGAAGTAGTGCTGTAACTGATCTATGAAGTTGTTGTTTTCCAGGTGATTTATCTCATTTGTGAAAATGATATGTTCCATAATTTTTGAGGTAATGCTGGTTAGTGATATTGGACGATAGTTACATGGCGATGATTTGCCACTAGTTTTAAAGATTGGGACGATTTTTCCGAGTTTCCATTTCCAGGGTATATGGCCAGAAGACAGTGATTGGGAGGACAGCATTGTCAATATGGCGCTTCTCACATCCGTTGTGTTTTTAAGTATTTTTGTTGTGATATTCGAAGAATTTTTGAAAGAAAACTTGAAGAAAAACTTGAAGAATTCTTCAAGTTTTTGATTAGGCAGGTGATTCCGTTGGTGCCAATTGTAATCGGGGGCATATTATTCAAAATGACAGTGCGGTCTGCTTGAAAGGTAGTGGTGCGCTCTTTCGTAAACATGGAACAGAATGCGCCATTAAGCACGTTTGCACAATATTTATCGCCTAGCGTTTCGCTGAGTTACCGGATAAAATTATTGAAGAAGAAGTGGACGGAATTATGGTTCGCCAAGACTGCTTGGGGTTAGTCTTCAGCAAGCTAGGTAAGCTGAAGCGAAAAAACTAAAATTTGGCAGTGCTGATGGCTTTTATGAGTTCTATTTCCGCCTTTTGGTAAGCTTCCCATGCTGACTTTCGGTTTTTCTTCCTTGCTGTTTTAAAAAGGCGTTTTTTCTTGCATATCATTTTTTTTTGTTTTAGTGAACCAAGGGGCTGATGGTTTTTTTAATTGTGATTGTGGGTATGAATGTTTTACTGAGTTCAGTTATTTTAAATGAAAAAGGTGCCAGTTATCCTGTACAGATCGGTCATCGAATCCGTGTTAATAGCTTCATAATTTCGCCGCTCGTAGAGTTTGATTTGTTTGTTTCGCGACCTCAACTATAAGGCGCGTTGTAAATGTTGCTAGAACAACTATGTGGTCACTTACTTCCTGCAGGTATAAGACCGATTGCAGGCTGCTTGGGTCCGACAACAGTATTAGGTACAGAATGTTGGATGTGGTTGCTGTTCCTCTGGTAGCCAGTCTGATTACTTGAGCTAGCTGATAGTTTTCTGAGGAGTTTATAAATTAACTACATTCGGTATGTGCGTGGATGGTGCACTTAACTCGCCAACTAATGTTTGGATAGTTGAAGTCACCGACGAGAATAAAGCTACCTTTTGGAAATTTTTTCTGTAGGAGGTCAAGGGAGTCGTTAAGATCGGTGAGAAAATCGTAATCGTATGGGTGGCGTCCCGTATGGGGGCACTTTGGGCTTTATTTCGAGTGCCACTCAGATGGTGTAATTGCTTTTTCCTTACCAAACAAACAATAGGGGGTTTTGATGGCCGTTTGCGAATGTCCGATTCACTCCCGGTGGCCCGCTGAGGACAAACGGAGCGGTAGGAGCCAATGCCGCTCGTGGTCAAGCGCGTCACGCATGCGCAATGACGCCTCCACTTGCTGTGGGGACAGAGCAGACTGACAAACGGCCAGCTAAAACTCACCATTAGCCGTCATTATCACGATATGTATGAATGTTGAAGTAAAAAAAATTCTGCAGAAATTCAGAGAATTACCTGCTCATGCGTAGCATTCTTGTGCCGCTTGTGTTAGAGATTTTTCGAGCCCAATGTTTTGTTTTTTGAAATCCTGTCCCACCAATTATCTACATTTGCGCTATTATAACGATTAGAAGTGGAACTTTCGCGAAATCTGCATTATTGTGGAAATGCAGGGCGTTACACGGTTCGCCATTTCCCGCAAATTTTGTATCTTTTTTTAGTGTTTCAAAATTTCTTTTTATCAATTATCTCATTTACGCTAATTAAGGATTAAAGGTGGAACTTCCGCAAAATCTGCATTATTGTGAAAACCGAGGTTGTTATACCAATTGCCATTTTCCATATTTTTAATATTTTTGTTATTTATTATTTTGTGAAACTTTTTCGACCAATTACCTCCATTTGCGCTATTATAACGACTACGCGTGGAACTTTCCCGAAATCTGCAATGTGGGAGATTTTTCACAATGTGAGAGATTTTTCGAGCCAAATGTTTTGGTTTTTCGAAATCCTGTCTCACCAATTATCTCCATTTCCGTTATTTGTAATGATTACATTTGGAACGTTCGCGAAATATACATTATTGTGGAAATGCAGGGTGTTACCGGTCCGGGCTGTTCGGGTACTCGGCAAAGAATGCTGCGCATTATAAACCGTCCTTTAAAAAAGCATGATCGAAAAAAGATGTTTTTAGTTTTATGGGCAAGGGCGACCACTTCCAAAAAAAAAAATTCTCAGTCATTCTACCATGGGTAGGGGGACCAGCATCGGAGCCGTACGCGGAAAAACACGTGCGAACGTTCCAGTAGTAACCAAGGGGACTATATTACGAATTGGGATTGAGTCGCGTGCCGCCTGCATGCAACCAAAATCCCGTTGTGCGGCGCCTCTTATAAAACCAACGCCTTCCAGTTGTTCGCAGTTACCGTTCGTCGTGACTACGGTTGCTCTGAACTTAAACATCCTCTCGGCCATGGCACGTATGATCACTTTCGTGGGCACTTATTAACACATGCGTCACCCCCACAACCCATCTGCCCCCATTGGGAGGTGGTGAACACTAGGCGATGGCGATGGGAAGCTCGGATTCGCGGGTGCAAGAACCCATCGTTGCTCGGGAAGACAAGGTCACCGGGGACCATATATCTTCGTTCACCCCTTCTTCCCTCATTTAGTCCTAGTCCATGGGCCAATAACAGCTTCTCTCTCTCTTTCTATCTCTAAATGCACGCCCCTCCGATACGGATTCCAGATCTCGGCGCACGCATTGTGCGTTCGCGGTCATTCTGGCATGACTGGCGTAAGTTTCCAGAGGGAACCTTTTTTCCCCATGCTTGTCGTGCTCCAAGCATAGCGGTGTCTTCCCCTCGACCGGAGCTACGTCCAGGCAATACATGCGCGGTTCTACGATTGCCCTCGTGTCCGCACAGCTCGGCGTTGTCTGTCCGCGTGCCGTGTACGATGTTGGACTTTGTGAGCGGAATATAATTCAAGTGTACGAACTCCGCGTGATATCCTCATACGACAGCACATTCCATACTGCCCTTTCGGTCATGTGTTTTATGAGCGGCCACGATTTGCTGCTGCCGAGCTAAAGCACCGGCTGTGGAGCACATCGCGCTTCTAGGGAGGCCGGTTCCGGTGGAGTGTTATTGGTGAGGGTTTCATAACACCGAGACAAAAACCTGCGCGAAGCTAGCGATGTTGAGCTGAAGTACGAAACGATTTAAGCATAAAAGAAAAGGCACTCTTGTACGTATAACCACGGAACTCGGAAAGAAAAGGCGAAATGTTGGCGCGCACAAAACCCTACTTCCAGAAAAATTCGTGTGGAGCAAAATGTGTCCTTCAGACTAACAAATTGACGCATGGTTCAAGGCTGGAGAAACAGCAGAGCTGGCGGCACCTCTCGTTTCTTCGGAGACCCGGCTGTTGAACCTCATATTTAGTTATTCCCGAACTTGCCGCTGAAAGTTCTCCCTGACGTTTCGTTTTGGAGCGTTTCGTCTGCAGGCTTTTGCACCTCTCCCAAAGTGGACCGCGTTAGAACATGCTAGAAGAACCCGCGGCCAAGTCCAGAGCCAACGCCCGCGCTACAATCCGAAAGGAAATGCTGCGTGCCCGGAATGCGACGATAGCTCAAAAATAAAGCAAGAATAGCAGTGATTGTTCAATCTGATAGACACCACTTTCATATATGCGTACCACGAGAAACTAATTTTGCTCTTCCCAACTGGCTGCACATGTTATTGTCACCCGCCCATGCTAACCCTGTACCCGTCAGTACTTTGGGGTGGCCCAGTGGCTAGGTAGCCGATTTCATGGCGTAAAGGTGCCTGGTTCGAATCGCGGGACCTTCCTAGCCACGTCTTGTGGAGGCGCGCACTCCGAGCCCCTGTTCGTGGGTTCCTTGTCTCCTCGACGCTTTCGCTCACACTTCGTTGGTTTTTGATGCGTCAAACGGATATTGCTTGGCTTAAACAGCTCTACTGTTAAAAAATGCGCCAGCAAGACCTATAGGTCCTCGTGCGCTTGCGCTTAGCGTATAATGGCATTTCAGTGCGCCGTGATCTCAGGGAAGTCGTTTCAGTTGATTCGGTTGGGTATTCGCTATCAGTGGTTTTCTTGATGTGCTTCCTGTCAAAGGTGTGTACTTAAGTGCTGCCCTTACGTCGAGTGCACACGCCCTGTTCGAATGACACTTCGGCGGCGCCCTGCTGAACGGCGAAATAAAGTCCTCTCGGCCGTGACATGCGTGAAGATAACTCGCGCAAATATTCCGCAAAATTACTTGAAATTACTCCTCTTTATTATTTTCAATTTTATTTATTTATTACAGTTACAAACAGCGGCGGAAATATTCAAGTGAGAAGCAATACAAACACCGGATATTATGCTTGAACACGAAGAAATAGCGAACACAAATTTTCTGCAAATTAGTTCATCACAGCTAATGCGTGTGAAGGTTCACTCGCAGGGTATACATGGTGTGACAGCCTGCGAATTCTCGTCTGCGCAGAAGGGTCGTGTCTCACCTACTGCTTTTCGCAACCTGTAATGAAATGAGACGGCTGAGAGACAAGGCACACCAGTGAGGAAGCTGCCCAGCCAGGTGTCATATAGAATATAACGTTTTAATATAGCGCTGTTTTGGGCTGAGACAGAGATTGCAATTTTTCCGAAACTTTACGGTGGTCTTGTCTATTTACGTATACAGGATGCTCCTCTGAGTTCCATGAATTCATGTCCGCGCACTTGCTGGCATGTTGTACATTAAAACAGTTCGCGCGCTTCGCAAGACTTTTTTACATACTGCGAAAGAGAGAGAGAGAGAGAGAGAGAGAAAAAGAGAGGATCATATAAAGGGACATGCGGCGTAGCATAGACTGACCGCTTAAGGGGGGCTATAAAGTCTCGGTGACGCCAATATCTTCAAGATACCCAAATAACGCATCCAGGACTTTCCGTTGAGATGACGGAGAATGCCATGGTCCAAGTAGCAGGCTCATCGTAATTGGTCCAGGGTGAAGACATGTGATCCTTTGCCCTAACCGACTCCTTGCATCAGTGTAGGCGGAGCACTCTAGCAGGACATGCTCGGCGGTTTCGGGGGCGCCACAGTTGTCGCAATGTGGGCTTGTACTTTGGCCTATGCGATGTAAGTAGGCATTAGTGAACGCCACATTAAGTCGCAGTCTATGAAACTGTTTCCCGCCGGCGAGGTAGTCGTTATGGCAGCCTCAGTCTTATCTGTGGGTCAATTGAGTACAGAAAATCATGATGATGTTCCGGAAGGGTCCATAAGCAGTTTCTTTCTGCTAGAGCTAGAGCCTTGGTTATAGTTGAGACATCATTTTTTGTAAAGAAAATCTTTCTTTTGTTTCGACTTTCTACCGAGCCGTCACTCTCTTGGTACAACCTATACTCCCAAGTGTACTCGTCGCAAGCACCGTGGATCCCGAGCTGGCCGTAAGGCTGAGTGAGATACAGCAACTGCAAATTTCAACTTTGACCTACGAATTTTCTACGTACATAAAGCCACCACCGGGAACTTGTCGCGGGGTCATCCATGGCCTTGACTCTTCGATAAACAAGGACAACCTAGGCGCCTACCTTCAAGGCAACTACCCCACCCTCCTCCACGCGCGCATCATGGGCAACACCCGCTCCGCGCTTCTCACATTCCAAGGGACTCGCATGCCGTTCTACGTGAAGGGTGGCAGTATGCTTCTCCGCTGCCGGCCTTTTCGCCGCTCCGTGCAAGTGTGCCGCGTCTGCGGTGAATTGGGGCACCGCATGGACGTGTGCCCTAACCCTGACAGCCCAAAATGCCTCCCTGCGGACAACCGACTCCGTCAGCAGACCATGTGTGTATCGCTAAATGCGATTGTGACTCCAAACCCCATACCACGGCGGGTAAAGACTGTCCACGCCCCTTCATCCCCAACTCGCCGACCAGCAAGACGTCCCACGCAAGCCGCCGACAAGGTAAGCTCGTCTGCTCTTGCTCTCGCGCTCCCACTGCTCCACTCCCTCCCCAACGCGACACATAAACTATCCCCCGCTATCCCCCACTCACGCACTTCCCGCCACCATTCCCCCCGCACTCCTCGACCTGATCAAAAACCTGCAACAACAAAATGCCAACCTCCTACGCCGGGTAGAAGCCCTTGAAGCAGAGCGAGCCCCCCAGTCCGACCACCCCCGCCGTCCCCGTGGTTACCCCTCCCCTCACACGAGCCGACGTAGAGGAAATCATCGACGCCCAATTTACGGCCCGCAGCATCCCACAAGTTCAGCAGCTGGTACAGCAGTCTACAGAATACCTAAGCAAAATGATCACCGACTCCACCAAAAATATCTTCGATCTGCTTTCAGAACGCATTTCCTTGCTTGAACGCGCCCTACTCCCGGACAACCCACCTCAAGCCAAAAGTCTAAACCTGATGACCAATAGACCCGCAACCGCAAGTGCCCCTTACCATCTACCAATGGAATTGCCGATCGTTTAAAAGCAAAAAAGCAGCCCTCGAACTATACGTTTCCTCCCAAACCCGCCGGATGCCATTGTATTGCAAGAAAACTGACATCCCATGCCCCAGCCTTCGCGGTTATGATACTTACACCAATCCTCCTCACAAGCGCACGGTCAGCCCGGTCACTGACAGCCCAGGTAATACCGATTACGTCACCCATCGATCACGTCCTCATTGAAAGCCTTCCTCATAAGCCATAAGCACCAAGCTTCTACATACTGAACGTCTACAGCCCGCCCACACAACCCCTATCCGCAATCGAAGCCCTCCTCAGCGCGGTGGTGTGGCACACTCGCAACAACCCATGCTTACTCCTGGGCGATTTTAACGCACCTCACGTTACATGGGGCTATCCCCACGCGTCCAAAAAGGCACGGCTCTGCTACAAGCAACACAGCACCACCACTTCACCCTGCAGAACGATTTGACTCGGCCAACACGTCTAGGCACTAGCGTGACCCGAGACACCATACCGGATTTGACATTCAGTCGCAACACCACCGACCTTGTATGGGATCTGCTGCCAGATACTTGATAACCTAGAACAATGGACTCAGCAACTCATTGATCTACAAAACTCACACACCAAGAAAATCACGCTCACGCAGGATCTACCGGCAGTAGACAACCATCTCGACCATCTATGGACGGCACGACGTAGCGTACTCAACCGATGGCGCCGAAATAAACACAATCGCAAGCTTAAACGTCGTATCGCCCAGATTACAGAAGAGGCTCTTAAATACGCCAAACTGCAAGCCCAAAACTGGCGCGGCTTCTGTGACCAAATGAATGGCACTCTTACAACCAAGAAAGCTTGGCACATCCTACGCCACCTCCTGGGTAACGCCCCTAGCAAAACTGCCACTTCGCAAAACATAGCCCGACTTATACACAACCACTCTCAACCGCCTGATCAACTACTCTCCCAAATCCGCCACAAGTTATACGGACCTGCATCATCTCAGACAACTCCCTCGCACCCGGACTACGTGGGCACTCCCAATCCTCAGCTCGATGGCCCTTTTATCATGGACGAGCTCACGCAAGCACTCACCCGGCTAACCCGCACAACAGCACCCGGACACGATTTAATAACGTACAAGCTACTTCGTAACCTTAACGACGACTTAGAATCCCTGCTTGCCTGTTACAACCACCACTGGACTAACGGCACAGTACCGCCCCAGTGGCGCCACGCAGATATCACTTTACTTCCCAAGCCTCACAAACCCCATCACTTTGACAACTTACGACCGATCTCCACTCACATCCTGTGTGGGCAAACTTTTTGAACATCTGGTGACTCGCCGTCTAACGGACTTCCTTGAAGACACCAACGGGTTACCTCACACCATGTTCGGGTTCCGTACTCACCTCTCGGCGCAAGACGTCCACCTCCAACTCAAAGAGCGGGTTCTCGACTGCCTCAGCAAAGTACATCCCAGTTCCGTCCTCGCTCTCGATATACAAAGGCGCCTTCGATAACGTCACTCACACAGCCATTCTCCGCCAACTCAAACACGGGCTGCGGATCTGCCACATATAACTACGTGAGAGCCTTTTTGACAGATCGAACTGCCACTCTCCACATTGGCCCTCACCAGACAGAGACCTTTCACACACCGGCAAAGGGCACTCCCCAAGGCTCGGTTGTCTCGCCCCTACTTTTCAATATAGCGCTCATGGGACTCCCGACAGTACTTGAACAAATCCCCCACGTGTCGCACGCCTTATATGCAGACGACCTCACAATATGGTCCAACACAAGCTCTCCCGGACAACAGCAAGACAGTCTTCAACAGGCAGTCGACACTACGCTCCAATACCTCCAAACCTGTGGTCTCTGCTGCGCCCCATCAAAATCCGCCTTACTCGTCCTCCGAGCACGAACCCGGGGCCGCCCACCAAACCGTACCCCCGACCCCTCACTCACTCTCAACGGGCAAGCAATCCCCACCGTCAAGACCCTCCGCATCCTAGGAGTCCACTACCACCACGACGGTTCCGGGGCCGCGTACCTCCCCAAACTTATACAGACAGTCTCCCAACTTACACACCTAATTCAACAAATATGCTCTCGCCGACACGGACTCAAGGAAACAGATAACTGCCGCATCATTCAAGCAATGCTGATCAGCCGCATCACCTACGGGGCACCCTATCTTACCTTAAAACCACAAGAACATGCCAAGATTGATGTCCTAATACGCAAATCTTATAAGACAGCCCTCAGCCTGCCTACCTTCACTTCTACCGACCGCTTATTGAAACTGGGTCTACATAACACCCTCTCGGAAATTATTGAGGCTCATCTCCAAAACCAACTACAGCGCCTACAACTCACACCCGCCGGTCGTCATCTGCTGAAAACGCTAGGCCGGAAGGTGGTACAAACTCCGGACTCGCCACAACGCATACCTCCATCAATGCGACGCAACATTTATGTCCTCCCCATTCCGCGTAATATGCATCCTACATACAACGCCAGCCGTCGTCAGCATCGTACACGCCTCCTCATCAGAAAATACGGCAGCGACCCGACCACCCTCTATACGGACGCCTCTCCGTATCCTCAACGACCAGCTCACGTCGCCACTGTTGCCCGCTTCGACAATGCCTTCCTCACCTCGGCAACTGTCTGCACAGCATCTACTACCACGGCCGAAGAAGCAGCCATTGGCCTCGCAATGACCCAAGCCATGAGTCCCAGCATAACGATACTGTCTGATTCACAAGCTGCCTGCCATCGTTTTGCACTCGGACGAGTCTCGGCTCTTACCCTGGCCATCCTTTCCCAATGCCCCACCCTCCCTCATGCCCGCATAGTGTGGACACCCAGCCACACTTCCCTCCCTGGGAACATGGTGGCACACGCCACCGCCCGAGCTCTCCTTCACCGGGCATTCCCAGAAGAGGGCAACAATGCAGCCAGTATTACAAACTCCCTTGCGCCCCTCTCCCAAACATACACCGACATCCTCTACCCCCTACAGAGCAACCCGAACGCACCTATCCCCCTCCCACCCTTCCATTCTACCGCTGACGCCTGCATTTGGCGCCGACTTCAAACCAACACTTATTACAATCACCTCCATCTCCACCACATATCCCCTACTCAACTGCCACCAATGCGATGAGCCTAACACAACAGCTCATCTCGTCTGGACGTGCCCCACCAACCCTCCACCACCCAGATCCCCTACCCTTGAGCAGTGGGAGTGCGCGTTGCAGAGCTGCCAGCTCGAAGACCAGGAGGCCCTGATCTCTCGGGCGAAGATGGCAGCCGGGGCACGCGGCCTACCGGAATAGGATGGCCGCCCACAGCTCCTAACTCTTTTTCTCCCCTACCCCGTCCCTGCTTTTCGATAAACGTTTTCCCTCTCTCTCTCTCTCTCTCTCTCTCTTCTCGCTCTCTCTCTCTCTCTCTCTCTCTCCTCTCTCTCTCTCTCTCTTGTTTTTTTATTTCTAGGCCCCTGCGTGGATCATCATCTGCTTGCTCTCAGGACACCACAGTGTCCAGGGAGCCACTGAAGGGTTACGCGATGGCCAGCAGCGTAAGCGAGATGGTGCAGGTATTTTACTTCGCGCTGGATGTGGTCGTGGATGCTGAAGCAGCTAGCACGTCGGAGGCTTTGTAGGGCGGCTTTCGAGTCTGTTAATATGGTCCAGTGTGTCGGTGGCTGAGGAAGTATGTACCGGATGGCTTCTTTAATTCCATAAAGTTCAGCTAGCGTGGACGAAGTCACTCGCTCAAGCCGGCATGACAGTGATTTGTTAGCTGATGGAATAAAAACTCCTGAAGAACTGCGCTCAGATGTTGCTGATCCATCTGTAAAAATATGGGCCGTTGCGGAGTAAAATTTTTGAATATGGGCAAGTGTAACCTGAAGTAGGACAGTTTGGGATATGCGCTTTTTAATGCGAATGCATTTATTAGCCGGGGGTTGTCTTGCTCCGTTGACCGGCGTGCGCCTGCAATCCTCCAGCGCGAGCGCACGTGAGCGCGCGCCTCGTAGTTCTGCCTTCGTCGTCGTCGTCGTCGTAAATGCGAATGCATTTCTTAGTCGGGGGTTCACACAATGCAACGTGAGCATTACGCCTCTCCCTGGCGGTGACGTCACTGCAGTTGCTTCCACGTCATCATCATCGGTTGGAGAAGAGAAGACAACTCTGCAAAGCGAAGAACGCGTAATGCCGAACGCGTTACGCGGTCGGGAACATCAAGAAGGAGTCTAGTCGTTTGAACGCGCTTCGGGTTCTTTGGAACGAGTTTGGAAGAGGAGGTGATGAGAACGGTACACCCTTGCCTACACCGGAGACGGAGTCTTTGTGGTGACAGTGTATCTCGCGCCCAACCTCGCTCGAGACGCCGTTGCCACGCAGCTGGACGCGGCTATGGAAAGTGTGCGCGTGCGCTCCAAACCCTCTGACCCCATAGTCTTGGTTGGCGACTTCAACGTTGACGTGCGCAAGAAGAGTGGCGAGTGGCTGGTCGAGTACATGCAGACCAGGCACTCTATGCATTGTCTCTCTGCCGGCTTCGACACGTGCCCCACTACCATTCACGGGAGTTGCATTGATCTGGTCTACGCGAAACTGTGACGCTCGTATGCTTCTCAAAGACCCTTTGACCGTGCACTTTAGCGATCACAAGGCCGTGATTGTGGCCGTCAGGTACAACGATAACACAAACAGGTGCTGATGAATAAATGATTACGTTCACACTCTCGTCATTAATTACGCCATTACTCGCAACACACTCATCGGTGCACCCAATGCATTCGCATTTCTGCACGATTTCCTTCGGGGAGGTACGGGGGAATTTTTTGAATCAGTTCCAGGTATAGAACGTTTTATGGTAACAGGTGACAAAGTCCATGGCGGAAAACCCAGTGGCATGGTCTGCGGTGCTTGATTTGGCACGGAAGCATCAATTGCCCTTATTGTTCGTCCAAAGCTGGAAGCGTCTTGATCCGCACTGCGAGCCAGGAAATGGGTTGTGGCATGTAGTCTGTACCTCAAGTAATTTCGTAGCGTCTCTTGAAGCCGTAACACATCCATGGGCAGGCAGCCAGCTTCTGCAAGGGTCCCACAACATGACGAGCCTGAAGGGAGACCAAGGCACTTCCTCAGACAGTTGTTCCTTGCCGCTTCCAGCTGTTTTCTGCTTGTCGGGGACAGTGTCTGCAGGACGGGAAGGCTATAGCGCAAGATACCACTAACATATGCCTTGAAGAGGAGCACTGCAGAGCGACAATCACTGCCCCAGAGAGTGCCACAAAGATATCCAATAATCTGGGATGCTGCCAAAATTCGCGTGCGTAATCTTTTTACTTCTAGGGACCAGGAGAGGTTTCTGTCTATGACAATGCCAAGGTATCTTTGGATGCGTACGTAATTCAGTGTCCGGCCACTGCGGATTAGAGGGTATCGGTCCATTCTTTTGCGGGTGAACGCCATTGCGACACTTTTTTCGGAGGAAAGATGGAGTCCTCTCGGCGATAGGTATGTCGCTATTCTTGAAAGAGCCTTCTGCAGCTTCTGCTGTGTGATCCGACGCGATCTTGAAGCACTCCAAACACAGATATCATCCGCGTAGAGTGTGACTTTGACACCCCGGGGAAGAATGCGTTTAAGGTGAATAAGCGTAAGATTAAACAGCAGCGGGCTTAAGACTGCTCCTTGGGGGACGCCTCTATTTACGTCGTAGCATGGTGAGGAGCCTTCTTCTGTGCACATGAAAAGTTTCCGTCCGTCGAGATAGTTCGCAATCCATGCATATAGCCTCCCTCCTAAGCCGAGTGCAATAAGAGATGCTAGGATAGCATCATGATAAACCGAGTCAAATGCTGACTTGATGTCTAAAAACACTGCGGAAAAATGCCCAGTACACAGGACGAAAGGAAACGTTGCACCACCCAAAATTTACAACACAGCAATGTCACCTCACACAAGTCCGGAAAGTCAACGCCGGGTCGGCAACTCAGCACCGGCGGTCATATTGTGGCGTGGCAGAGGAAGAACTGTTAACAATAAAATATGTTTACGAGCGTATACAAGAAGGCGCCGGCAGCTAAGGCTGCTGCAAAGTCCGATGCAAAGCGTGCATCTGAACAGCGCTGAACGTCGTCGTCTTCTTCCCCAAGGCTATAGGTATACACCAGCTTGGTTTCCGAACTGTGCCGTGGCGTGTATCCGTAGAGAAGAGGTTGGCCACAGCTGAACCACTGGCTAATCTTGGCTTGGTCGTTGAGATGCTTCGCCGAGGTACAGGAGGCCGCGGCAAAACCTCCGGTGGCGAAAGCATCGGCCTGGTGAAAACGACTGAACAAGATTAGGGGCAGTCTGGGTCGCGGGAATGATGAGGCTTCAGACGGGAGACGTCGATCAGTTGCGACGTTAGATGTGGTCATGGTGGCAGGGTGTGAGGTCGATGTGGCGTGGTTGGGTTCACAGGAGCACTAAGGTGCCAGGTGAGAAGCACACAGCGCGATGGTGCTGAACGTAGCGGCCCTTCTGGACTGCTTGTGCTCTGGGCATATCCTGGTGCGAGCAACCGGGTGGGCCGAATCAGCGTGTGCTACGGCGTCTCGTGCATATTAGGTTATCACCGTTCCCAACTCAGGCAACACGGTGTCCGACGGAAAGATAGGTTCGCGGCCAAAAAGGAAAAGGCAACGAGAAGCCAGCCTTGTCACGGCGGGAGAAACTGAAGGATCAGTCATCCTTGCTAGTGGTCGTTGTAGTCTGTAAGCGCCAACGTACTTTGCAACTGTGGCAATTAAGAATTCTGAAATTACTCCTGTAGGCCTCTAGTGGTGTGACTGGTGGCGATGATGACTGCAGTGACACCGATGATGATGAGGCTCGTGGCGTTTAGATGTATTCACAATGGGGATTGCCCAAGGCTGAAGTTTTGACTGCGCTGTTGTTAACCCTTAATGCCCAAGAATTAAGCTTCCCTTTCAATTCAGGATACATGTCGTAGACCCATATCATTGAATAATGCTATGGATCGTTTTTTTTGCGCAACCCAGGATTGAGAGAGAGAAAGAGAGAATTGAGACCCCAAACTATAGAAGGTGCGGCATCGATGTATCCTCTCATTAACATCGACATGGTCTCTTTTAAGCGTTTATTTTGCCACAGGGCCTAGATAAGGTGTATAGTTGATGATGAGGAAAGTTGATTAGATGAACGTGAAAATGTTCGCTTCGCCTATAGTCTTTTTTATTTTTCGCAGTATCTGGAGTACTGTCCGACGGCACTCTAGCTCAGCGCTGCAGGCATGGCTAGGCAGGCATGGTCCGTCGACATTCCAATATTTATGACTACGCAAGTACCGGCCGTAGCGCCTGCCGCTTTGATTTAGGGGTTTTGTCATAGCTTCTTGATGCCAAGGAAGGTTGTTGGAGACGAGCTCTGCCTGGATTATATTTTACCTTTAAATTGAATGAAAATTGATGACTTCAGTTAGCTTTTGCTGTTTTAAATGATTACGTCGTGCTTCTTACGTCATAATATGTTGGGTTCGCTTGGTTTAGGTGGGGTTACCTTACTTTACGTTAGGGAGAGGCAGGTAGTTCCAAACGCCGCCTTTTTTCACGAAACGCTGATATGGACGTCAATATAGTGGAATGCTTATAGTACCATGGGATGGCACTCCAGACACGTTCTTTCTCTTCACATCCTTTCTTTATTCTTGTCGTTTTCTTCGGGGTTGTAAACTACTCCTTTATAATCCTCAGTACATGTCTCTGACGCGCATTAATTCGTAGGCCACACCGCATTAACATTCCTACGTCAAGGTGCGCGCTTTCAAAAGTCTCCAGCTACTAATCCCAGACCCAAGTTTACCCAACTTTGTTTTTTTTTTAATGTTACCCTATTTGCACTCACGGCCGTTCTGAGGAGCATTGCCCGGTCACATCGATTCCGGATTTTCGCGTATCGAATAGCGTCGTGAACCGCGGAACGTATGGAGAACGTGTGACGGCCCTTGAGAGCTGGTGAATCCCAGCCACGTAGAACGCTGACTCTGGGGACGTAGTAGCGTGAAATAACGGTACTGGCATTTATATAATCCGAAAGATTGAGAAACCATTCCTTTTGGAACTTATGTCTGCTTACTTATCGTCAGGGGAAGCCATACTGCTTCCGCATTCAAGTAACGTAAGCACTCCTACGTACCGTGAACATTGACTTTTCAAGAACGAATTCACACGAACTCACCAAGCTTTCAATATCGGTAATATATTTACAGTACTCAAGTTATCGTGATCGTTGTCACAGAGCGAAAAAGGAAAACCCCGCCCCCCTAAGACGAATCCACAAATCGACCCCTGCTTCGAGGCTGGAGCATGTGTCAGTTGGTCTAGTACATCGCCGGAAAGTGGATAGGAGGCCGCTCGAAGAAGTGACTATTCTTGCTTCAGCATACCATTAGTACGAACTCGCATCCGAAGTAGAATCCGCATGAAACAGGAGGCCGCCTGGCGTGTCCTGCGAGAACGTTACAAGCAAAGTACAGCTGAACCAACTACGTTCCGTTCGTATGTTGCCACTTCTGCGTTAGACTCCGAGCAACAGAATTTAAACTACCATACATGTGAAATTAAGCTACCATAAGTTTGGGCTGGGTTGCCGTTTAGAATAATGCCCACCTAAGTTACGTTGAAGAGGTTGACATTGTCCCGCACCATAGCGTACTGGAAGGCCGATGGCAGAAGCCGAGGATCGTCGAGTCCACGCCGGAAGGCAATGCTTTTCTTTTTCCGCATTCGAGCCCGACCAGAAGTCCCGGGAACTCCGTGTCCATGTCGTCGCAGCTGAGCGTTCGGAAGCTGCCCGCGGCGGCTTGGACCTCTTGCCAGTGGTTGGAGGACCACACATTCCGAATGGTGCACGATGCGTGGCCAGGTACGTTATTTACGCCGTTAACAGCAACAACGCCCTTAGGGAAGCTACATTCCAGCCTGGAACAAGCGCGTGGCGACTTGCAGCTGGTCTGTGGAAGCATTGCCTTCGGTGCTCACGAGCGCGGTGGTGGTTGCACTCGTCAGGGGGCTCTTACCCATTCAGGGGGGTTGGCCGGGAAATGGGTGCTTTACGAAAGAAAATATGTGGGTTTGAGGGGAAAAAAATGAATATTCAGATATTAGGATTCATTTGACGCACGCGCGCAAAGAGATTATTATACTTCTTTATTCGGAAGGGGGACACAAGGTCCATAAAAAAAAGTCGGGGTTGGGGGAGGCGGTAAAGGACGTGAGAGCGTCTACACCCTCTTGTGTATCCCCGTGGTAGTGCGAAAGTCCATGGGAACATAACAGGCAAAAAAATAAAGCGAGGAGAGTAGAAGCAGATGTAAAAATTGTAAGACATGTTATAAGCAAGTAAAACAGAGAACAATGTGATGCAGACGAAGTAGGGAGCCGATCACGCCGGCAAAATACCAGCTAGCACTTAATCAATTGCATCAACCAATTTTTAATCGTTTATTGAAATACCTGTTGGCACAGCAGTATGGAATTTTTTTTGGTTCCAAAATTGTTAACATCACTGTACCCTATTTTCTCTTCGTTTAAAAGTAATTACTAAGCTTCTTCATCAGTGAAACCACAATAAGACTTGGCCAATTCCTCAGAGTGGGTACGCGTCATCTTTGTTCCGGATCCAACCAACCAACCAACACCAGACAATCTTATTCTGGAATGAATGAATGAATGTAGCAGAATCGCAGTACTGTCGTCCCGACCAATAAATTTACGTGTGCAGAGCGATACAGTTAAGGGTGTAGGCAGTAGGAGGTTTAGCCGGTTGCTTGTGCCTTCTAAGAACCTTCATCCTATCGAGGAGAACTATTGATTGGGCAGGAAAAAAATGATCTGTTGTTTTTGGTTCGCTGCAGAATGCTCATAGAGGCGACGGGGCCAGGTTACAGCGGAGCAAGTTAAAATTTTAATTTGGCACGCGACAGTGAAAAATTGTGAAGGTGACTTCGTAAGCTCGCCCCTGGCTTATGCTGCACTTTCATCAGTCCAGGAGGAGCTAGAGCTCTGAGTCTGCGTAATGGGAATCAGGCATGGTTCGAAGTTGGCGCAGTCTACGAAAGCGAGCCTAACTGATGATGTTCATGGGCAGCAGAACTACCACTACGGAACATCCCAATGCTATTCCAGCCAAAACATCCACATATTCATTAAGACAGATGCGTGAGTGTCCAGGCACCCAAACCAAACGAAGTTCTCAGAGGAAGGAAGGCGATAAAGAATCAAAAGCTCGACGTAAGGGAGTTGAGCTTGTGGCAACAATTCTTGATGCCTTCACTTTCCGGACTGAGGCATCGGTTGACAAAAATGGCGGGGAAAGGGAAACAGTTCAGATGACCCTGCAGTTGGCCTGTCAAGAGATTCAGTGGGAGTAATTTCGCATTTCTTAAGAAAATTACATCGAAACATATCTAAGGACGAGGCTGTGTAAGGTACTGTTACGATTTAGCGCGCGGCTACCCCGAGCGGGCGTGCTCAAAGTTTTGTGTAGTGCGGTGAATCTTTCTGTGTTGCGGCAAAGCCCTCCCTCCTCAGAGAGGGTACCACGAGCCGGATAGTGTCTTCCCTGTGGGCCATCTTTGGCCACGATTCATGCCGGCGGCAGCTTTAAAATCCGGAAAAATTGGTCTTAGCTGCTTCGTGTTGATTCTTGCCGCTGGGATAAGACTCCTCTCGCCGAGAACCCCTTTTCCCCCCTCTCACACAGTCAACATACGCTGGCTATGACGAGCCGGGGGAGGGTGTTCTTTTGTGTTTGTACTTTGTTCGGGACTGCACAAAGGGCTGGAAGGCGGCGGAACCGTTGGCCCTTCTGTTTACAAATTGCGCCATTTCACTCACCCATGTGATTTGGCTTCGGGCCTCCGTAAGGATAGTCGCTATGACCGAGTCATGCTGTAAGCTGTTGCTGCTGTTTGTGGTGTGAGAGAAACGAAAGGAAGTGCACTGATGATAAGAAGGATGATGATGACGGAAGTGCGTTGATGATGACTCCACATGGTCGGAACATGGGAGCCCGCGTTTTATGTTTAGAGCTTACGTACATTGCCCTAATCTACGTAAAGAATTTTTCATAAAGCTTGATAATGTGTTCCTACAAAAATCCTTTGGCAGAACGTATTTTATCCTTCGCTAGCTCGGTCAATTGTTTATTGTAGAATGAAATTGAGAAATCGTAAACTGTATTCGTGGCTTTCTAAACCTTTTTTACGTCTTAAATGAATAATCTCCCACGTAATTGGTGTATTTCGTTTTTTAGTGATCTTTGTTGTAACGGGAACAAGTTGTTTTGGAATTACGCGCATGCCCTGTAAATATTAGCCAGATATTATCGATGGTGCATTGTCCCTCCGAGCAAAAAGTGTGGTTGATCCCTCTTCCATAGGAACCGGTGAAACACGAAAGAGAAATTTGCCTTCACAGGAGCAGTTGAATGTTTATTGTGCATCGGTATGAACTTGCACATCGCTATCTATATTTCGTCGGTATGGCACCGTTAGACACATCAACGTTAGACTTTCGATTGCACGCGGCGGAGCATTGCGCAAATCCGACTGAAACCACAGGCACTCGCAAACCGTCTGTGCGAACGAAACCAATCAGCGAATCGTTTGGTGAACACACTGTCCGCTGCAGCGAAAGGAGCAGCGGATTGTGAAACGAGCGCGACATTCGCAAGTCGGCGCCGATCTTACTACGTGGGCGTTGCCTTACAGGCTTCTCCGCAGATAACGCTGCGCTTCCCCCGTACACGTATGCGCTGGCATCGAGGCGCCAACTGCGGCGCTCATTAGAACGATGCACTACTTCACTTCGCCTCTCCTAGACGGCCGCGCCATCTGAAGGGTAGGATATCAGGCGCATTTGTCGCCCTGTTCAAGCGTCTGTTCATAGCGCAGTCGGGAGCGCGTTGCGTACGTCCCGTTGCGGCGAAAAAGTTCGTGGTTCAAATCCCGGCGCAGCCCCGTCAATTGTAGTTTTTCTGGTCATGTCATTTCCGTGATGGATACGACGTCAGTCAGATTTTCGTGGACCCCGGTATAAACACCTTCGTGTTAAAATTTGAATAAAAAATCTCGTGAGTGCGATAGGCCGGTACGAGCTTAGTAGAACAGTGTGTCCTTGTTGGCATTTGTACTCAGAAATTCGCCAATACTATGTTGTGATCATGCAACCCTCCAAGTGCACGAACGCTAGCCTCGTTTTTCGGAAACGTCCGACTGGAAAATAAGCCTTAAAACAGAATTACATTCTTCCAGCCGTCTGGTGAGAGTGATGAGGTGTTGCGTAGGGGTTAACGTAAGTAGGAAGTCGGCCAATAAGTTATTGAGATCACAACGTGTATTCAATTGGCCCCAGTTAATATCGGGTAGCTTAATGTCCACCGGAATTACTGTCATAGAACCAGCCATGTGCCTATGCATATAGCCAATCAATACTTCTAGGTAAGCTATTTCGGTATTGGGGTACCTGTAGACACATCCGACGATAGAACACCTATGTTTTAGGTGTAGCTTGAACACAAACCTTCAAAATTTGCCCTACAGAGAAAGAAAATTTTTTTTTTTAAGAACAAGTGCTACGCCCCCGCCCGACTGCCAACAATACCCGCAACAGTGCCCAGTGTACCGAGCCCGAGACGCTGAAGCACCTGTTATGCTCCAGCCCATAGTTTACAGCAAGGAGTGCTGCAGACTTCGCTCCAGCGTCTTGCGCTACCCCACCAGCACCTTGAGGACCTGCTCTTCCCTACGGGCCCTGATGGCACCCGCCGTGACGCCTTCCGCCACCTGCTGCTCTACCTGGAGGCCGCCGGACTCAACAAGCGCCTGTAGACGGCAGTCTGCTGTCCGCGCTATTGCTGCTTCTTCGCTTAGCTTTACGTAGAAGCTCCACGCTTTTCGTTTTCTAACTTACCTATCTCTTTTATCGCCCCCTTGCTCCTCCCTAATCTGTCATCCCGCATTGGGTTGTATGCAGGTGAGCCCCCAGATGGGCTCAATAATATCCCCAGTGCACTTCCTTTCCTTTTCACCCGAACCACCATCTCTCTCTCTCTCTCTCTCTCTCTCTCTCTCTCTCTCCTCTCTCTCTCTCTCTCTCTCTCTCTCTCTCTCTCTCTCTCTCTCTCTCTCAACTCCCGGCGTTAAAATTTCATGGTCCTGAATAGTATGTGCAGCCACGGTAGTATTAATAGCGGCTCTACCGGGATGAAATGATAACCGCAGAGTTCAAGTTCACTCACTTTATTTTCTATGCATCCCGCGTTGATATCGAGGAGAATTACTGACGCCGGTGCCTGAAAACATGCGTTGTTATATCTTCCCGGCTTTCTCTTGGCAACAATTCAACCATAACGCTCCTTCTTTCATCTCAACGAAAGAGCCGGTTATAGATGCCGACCTTCTCATACGACAAGTAGACTTTTTCTTTGCGGTCGCGATTGTCTTCAGTTCGAGCTCCTTGCTTCTTTTTAATTTCGTGGGCAGTTTTTTAGTAGTCTTCATCAACAGAGTACTCTGCGCTTTTAAGCTTACCGCGCCGCTGGAGTATAGATGGTTCACCACGGTAGCCAAGCGATTTCAGTTTTATGGGTCGGTGTTTTGGTTCTCCCCCTAATGAACTCTGCCGAGGCGGTGTATTCGTCCGATGCCAAATGTCTTTGCTCCAAAGAGGTCCTAAAGACCTTTTGTTCCTTTTGCGCAAAATAAATCTCCCGACTCGTTTTCCTCTTTTTGTAAACCATAGGTGCCAAAATTGGTTCGTCGATTTCTGCTATCTGGTACTTGTACTTTCTGTGGACCCCCGAGAGTTTCTGTTTCAATTCAGTTATTTATGCGCAGCATTCTGTGCCGAGTACCACCACAACCACGAGCGCGCCACGCCCTGCATTTCCATAAAAATGCACATTTTGCGAAAGTTCCAAATGTAATTGTTAGAATAACGTAAATTGGAGATAATTGGTCGACTGAAATTTTGTAAAACTAAAAAATAAAAAAAAAGTAAGGGACTGTCAAAACGTATACCGGATGGCATTTCCACAATAATGTAGATCTCGCAAAAGTTTCACCTGTGATCGTTATAATTGCGTAAATGGAGATGATTGGTTGAAGGAAATTTTGAAAAACTCAAAAATTAAAAAAATATACAATAATTACGACAAATGGTGAACCGTGCAACGTCCTGCATTTCCACAATATTGCAGATTTCGCGAAAGTTCCAAATGTAATGGTTAGAATAACGTAAATGGAGATAATTGGTCGGGCGTAATTTTGAAAAACAAAAAAATTAAGAAAGATCTGAAATAATTACGCAAAAATGGGGAACCGTGTAACGCCCTGCATTTCCACAATTTTGCAAATTCCTCGAAAGTTCCAAATGTAATGGTTAAAATGACGTAAATCGAGAGAATTCGTCGTATGAAATTCTGAAAAACTAAAAAATAAGAAAGAAAAATATAATTTTACGGAAACTGGCAAAACGTATCACGCATTGGCATTTCAACAATATTGAAGATTTTGGGAAAGTTTCACCTGTAATCGTTATAATAGCGTAATTGGACATAATTGGTCGGGCAGGATTTAGAAAAAAAAAATTTGGCTGAAAAAACTCAGACTCTAGACAGGCGGCAAGAATGCTACGCATTTGTAGATATTTCTCTAAATTTCTGCAGAATTTTTTTTCCATGCAGTGAGTCACAATATTTAAAAACTAGCAATTTTTTTTAGTTTCTTGCCAATCACCTTTTACTTGGCATTCGTAGCTCCTTTTTTCTCGTTGATTTCTTGTGTGTCCCCGGCAATTTGCTTTAGCTGTTCCATAATAAGGTCGTCATCGTACCCCGAGTTGGGTTAACGTCTACGCCAAGTAGCAATAAAAACAGCAATGAAACACTCACACTACAAAGTAGCTCAAGAAAGTGTCGCGGTAGCTGCAGCACAATTGAGCAAACATCTTTACATAGAAAACATTTCCCGTCAGGTTTTCTCACCTGGACGACTAACGGAAAAGTGTCGGCGGTCCTCGTACTGGTCATTGCTGTAGCGCCCACCGCCACGCAAGTTCTGGGAGGCTGCTTTTATTCTGTGATATCTTGGTCGGAAACAAAGTAAGCATCCCACCCTGGGCACTTGTGAAGAAATCCTCATTTCGCAAGATCAGCTAACCAGACAAGTCCGTCCTCGCATTGTCGGTGGCTACAAGCAGTTGCTGTTGCGTATTGCATGGGTTAGATAGCAGCAATCCAAGCAAAACGTGGACGACAAACAGAAAAGGTCTGGCGGTATTAATACCGGCACTGCCGCCGTGTCCACGTGACTCTAGACTTCTATACAAGGTGTGAATGAATATCCCTGAGGAAAAACAATATCAACGTCGACGTACATCGAAACCTTTGAATGCAAGAGAATTGAAATCTTCAACATATTAAAAAGCAGGGGAACTGGGACAACGCCCTGGGGCATTCCCGGGTTCAACTGTATGCAGAAGAGGAAAGGCAACTTCGCGGGGAAAATAAATTTGTGAGAAAAATTTACGGATGCACAAAATTCCGCAGCCCTGCAAATAATGTTAAGCTTAAGCATGTTAAAAATTCAGCGCTCATGCTATGCGCAAATTTGGGTGATCGGTTGGTTATATTCAGACAATTGTGTGTACTTTGGCAGTACTTTGGTTTAATTTTTTAGGTAAGGATGGTTAAAAAACCGGAAAGCCAGAGAGCCAGTTGCAATTTTATTCCGCTTAAAATCGCGCTTACACAAAACGTTTGCCTTCTATATCTCTTCGATAAAAGCTAATTGATCTCGAAACCATTTTGAAATATTTTAACGCACGATAAATATTCCGACAGAATTCCGCTAAAGCCTACATATTTTCTTTCTTAAAGCCTCCATTTCCTGGCGAATCCCCCTGAGTGGGTAGGAGCCCTCTGACGGGTGCAACCACCACCGCGCTCGTGGGCACCGAAGCCATTGCTTCCACAGACCAGCTGCATTTCGCCACGCGCTTGCAATGACCCGTTCAAGCCTGAAAAGTAGCTTCCCCAAGGGCTTTGTTGCTGTTAACGGCGCATATAACGTACCGAACACTCGCCACGAATCCTGCACCATTGGCAATGTGTGGGTCTCTAACCACTGGCAAGAGGTTAACAACCGCCACGGGTGGCTTCCGAACGCTCAGCAGCGACGACATGAACACGGGGTTCCTGGGAGTTCTGGTCGGACTCGACTGCTGAAGAAAGAAAAGCATTGCCTTCCTGCGTGGACTCGATGATCTTCGGCTTCGGCCATCGGCCTTCCAGTACGCGTACGCGCTATGGTGCGGGACAATGTCAACTTCTTCAACGTAACTTAGGTGGGCATTATTCTAAACGGCAACCCAGCCCCAAACTTATGGTAGCTTAATTTCACATGTATGGTAGTTTAAATTCTGTTGCTCAGAGTCTAACGCAGAAGAGGCAACATACGAACGGAACGGAGTTGGTTCAGCTGTACTTTGCTTGTAACGTTCTCGCAGGAGACGCCAGGCGGCCTCCTGTTTCATGCGGATTCTACTTCGGATGCGAGTTCGTACTAATGGTATGCTGAAGCAAGAATAGTCACTTCTTCGAGCGCCCTCCTATCCACTTTCCGGCGATGTACTAGACCAACTGACACATGCTCCAGCCTCGAAGCAGGGGTCGATTTGTGGATTGGTCTTAGGGGGGCGGGGTTTTCCTTTTTTGCTCTGTGACAACGATCACGATAATTTGAATGCTGTAAATACATTGCCGATATTGAAATCTTCGTGAGTTGTTGTGAATTCTTTTTTGAAAAAAATATCCTCAGGGTATGTAGGTGTGCTTACGTTTTTTGAATGCGAAAGCAGTATGGCTACCCCTGACGATACGTTAGCAGATATCAGCTGCAAAAGAAATATTTTGTTATTATTTTGGTTCATATAAACTACAATGTTCTTATTTCACACCACTACATAACCCACAGTCAGCATTCTCTGTGATTCAGTTTTCAAGAGATTCCACATTTCTCTTTGAGGTTCAGCCTTAGCTTGCATCTAACCAACCTATGGTCGCTGCTCCAAATCTTACTTAGCCCCTCTACGTCTTGCACAATCCCTGGGTTGTCACTTAAAATGAAGCCAATTTCCTTTTTTTTGTTGTGCCATTAGGACTTTTCCATGTCTACTTCCAATTACTTTGTTTTTAAAAGGATGTGCTCATCAACCTCAGGTTATTTCTCTCTGCAAATCCCACCAGTATATTTCCATGACTGTTGCGATAGTCTATTCCGAACTTTCCCCTTGACCCTTCTCCTATTTGCTTAAGTACCTTTGCGCTACAGCCTCCCATCACAATCGTGAAATCCGCTGTTACCTCCTTCATTGTTGACTCGACATCCTCGTAGAAGCTGTCTAACGCTTCATCATCGTAGCTGGTTTTTGGCACATAGTCCTGTATTACCGTTAACCTGTATCGCTTGTTTAGCCTGATCATGACAGCCGCGACTCTCTCGCTAATGCTGAAAAACTCCCCTACGTTTTCTGATATTTCTCTGTGAATTAAAAATCCTACCCCGTGTTCTTTCTTCTCTTAGCGCCATCACACAATATACCCTAGTAAACTTCACGAAGCCTTATCCTGTCCTAACCTCGCTTAACCCTATAATACCTTACATAATGTTCAAGAGCTCCTTTAGTAGTACAGCCAAGCTTCTCTCGCCAGAGTGCGTACGTTGAACGTTACCAGGGTCCAGTTGCAGTGGCGGCCTGTCCGGACCCAGAGATTCTTAGCCCCCTCTGCTGTATAGCTGTTCAGACCGCCGCTGTGGACAGGTGCTGTACAGCTGCTGGGGACTGAGGGCCGAGAGTTGCGTTGGTCGTTCATGGGAGGCGGCGGCCATCTACTACACCAGGGTGGCCAGGTCCTTCTCTGGTGAGGGAGTGCTGTTTGTGTCCCTAAGAGCCTTCCTAGCATGGTTGAACCTTTTAGTGTAGCCTCTTAGGTATCCGGGATGATGGTTACTTTGGGAGCAGGCAGCATTCCATACCATCGTGGGTACGGCCCAGAGCCAGACGAAAAAGGGAGAGAAAGCGGGAAAACCTTCCCGCGGACGACGTTGCCACGCACGCCTGCAGTGATACTGAGCCATCGTTTCTTGTTTTTTCTGTTTTTACGCGAGCTTCCGAAGGAATAAGCTGAGGCGCTAGCTTTCTGATGAGAGGTCCGCTGACATCTGGCCGTTGCGAAAATGGAGTCAGGGCAGTGCTCAAGTGCATGGCTACGCTAAATGGCTAGTTTGAAGCTCAGCTGGCCAAAAGGGCCGCTGAAGGTATGTTAGCGTCCTTCCTCGCCATTTGAAGGCGGCAATCTTTGGTCAAGCTTCCAACTTTCGTTTTAGGTATGTACGTTCCCTGAATCGCAGGTGTCACGAAACATGCAATGGAGGGGGAAAATTTTAAAAAGAAAGAAATGGCGGCATCATGAACCACTTCATGGATGATGGCGAAGGTGCGGAGTACGGGGACTCGAAATGACATGCAAGTTGCGCCCCGAATGACGTCAGATTTGCGCCCCGACCGTCATTCGATCTCAGCCGTGAGTTGCACTCTGATTATTCCCTAAGTGAAGCTGCAACTCACGGCTCAAGTCGAATTTCGCTTGATGGTGGTTTGCGCACGAATGGACGCGGACGGACATTGGGAGGAGTTAAATTTCGCCTCTCCATCTTCTTGGCGAACTGATGGAGACGAAATAGTGATGTTCTTTTGATCCGCGAGCCGAGAGGACGATCTCGACTCGCTCCGATGACCGACGACCGATGCTTGGAGCAGGTGAGGGATGAGGACTGCCTTCCTTGCTGGATATTAGGTTTATTTACACTATTTACATTACTCCAAGTTTACTTCAGGTCAGGGTGACGGTGACATTGTCACTCTGACAGCAGCAGCCTGTTCGGCCGAGATCTATACTGAACTAGATCCCCTCTCGACCGACCCTCGACAAAACCCAACACTCCGGTTTTGATAGCAAAAACCCCGCCTCCAAAAAGGGGGCGTTCAAGAAAGAGAGAAAAACCTTTCAAAACAATTATTACAAACCATTGATTGGCCACAGGAACCAGCCAATCACAAACATGTCCCCACCTTAGGTCACGTGACCTAACACTCTCTCTTACACACTCATAGTGCGTTTCCCACGAACGCCATAGCACCCGAGAAGCAAATACAGGACATCTGTGGCCTAAGTGGACACACATTACGTACAGCGGGAGGCATCTGCACGAAGGCCAAGCCGAGGGCCCGGAGTGGTCCTCGCGCGGCTGACCTCCCTCCGCGCGACACCTCCCACGACGCCGTGCGTCTGCGTGCGCGGCGGGACAATGAGGGTTGCTAATTCCCTCCCAGACGAAGGGCGCCGCCGCCTGTCGCCAGTCCCACCGGAAGACGCGCTTCAGGCCCACTCGGTGGTCTCCGAGGCGATTGACCCGTCAACGACCACCGCCGCCGCCGGAGTCGAAGATTTTCCAAACTTACCCCGCGCGCGCCTTCAACACTAAGAGATACGATAATCTGGCTTCCCGTCAGCTTGTTATGCCAAATGACCCAGCCACCTCCGACGCGACAGAGATAATCAGGCTAATCACCCCCGTCCTTTAACACACAAAAGGACGGGCACAACACACGCTCTCCGCGTCTCCGAACTTGGTGTCCGTGCGGCTACATGAAAGGGACACAGGATCGTAGCTACCAGCGGAGGCGACGCGGATACATGAGCCCCCGGCGGCCTTAATTAATTACATGCGGAGCCCGAACTTAACAGGAGGTCCTAAGGTACTCCGCACCGTTACAGGCGAGGGAGTAAGCTGTTTGACTCTCGGGTACTGTAGGGGCCGCTGGCCACTGTGACACGCGAGAGCGAGCGCGCGAGAGCGCCTGACGTTGAGCGCGTGCTCTGACGCTTCTGGAATAAAGGAGTTCCATTCTTGCTGCTGAACGGGTCGGTCGTCTCTCTCGTGGGCTCCGAACATGGTGTCAGAAGTGTTCAGCCATGCCTAGCGACCCAGATGTTCCCGTCGTCCGTGTCGGCGCCTCCGGACTACAAGCGCCGGCCCCATTTGTGTTCACAAATCCAGGAGAATGGCCTACGTGGATCGCCACATTCGAAGATTATGTCTTCGCGTCTGGCCTCCACTCTGCGGGCGACGAACGAAAGGTTCGAACGTTACTCTACGTCATGGGACCGCAGACGCGGACCTTGCTTACTTCGCTGGGACTATCGGCACCGGAGTCACAATCCTTTGCCACAGTAAAGCAGACATTGACCCGTCATTTCGTTCATCCCGTCAACAAGATCTACGAGAGTAGACGCTTCCACCGCCGAACGCAGCAGCCTGGTGAGTCAGTAGATGCTTTCTACGCGGAGCTTCAGAACCTGGTCAAGCGGTGCAGCTACAGCAACTCAGAGGTGGAAAGCCGCTTGCTTCGAGACAGATTTGTTGTTGGCCTGTTAGACGAACAGCTTTCAGACCAGCTTTGCCGCAGCACGACGCTGACAGCAGAAGAGGCGCTATATCAGGCTCGCTTGCACGAGGACGCCCAAAAGGAACGCGCTGCGCGGTCACTTAGCACGCCAGAAAACCTTAATGTCGACGCAGCTAAGAAGGGCAATCATCGCTGCTCGACACCCTCCTCCTCACTCGCTCAGCACGAGGAACGCCGGCTTTCTGGGAGCTGCGAATACTGCGGTCGCCAGCCTCACCCTCGAGAAAAGTGCCGGGCGCGGCGGGCCACGTGCAACTACTGCAAGAGGCATGGTCACTTCGCCGATGTCTGCCGAGCAAAGAAAGGAAAAGCCAAGCTAGGCTCGGTGGAACTCCACGCGGTCGGCACGCGCTGTGCAAGGAACGCTGACGTGCGCGTGAATGGCATACGCGCCAAATTCAAAATAGACTCAGGCGCCGAAGTGACAGTTGTCCCTTCAACTTTTCCTGCCGTTCCCAAAGTTCTTGATCGAGCAGAAGCGGAGCTCACCGGTCCAAGCAACCAGCGTCTGCTAGTGCTCGGGACGTTTTCCGCGACCCTTGTTACGTATTCGGCGGCTGGACGACCGACGGGTGTCGAGGAACAGACGACGCAAGCAGTGCCAGGAAGACAATCCCGTTTATTCACTCAGCGACGCGTTTTTTGTGCGCTGTCGAACCAATCAGAGGGTGGCAAAAAAAAAAGAGGAGCCGATATCGCGGCAAGCAGGCATGCTTATCAGACAGCCAGACGAAAGAGCATGGCAAGCTCAGCGAATGTTACAACTCGGCCAAAGCTACCCATGTCGGAAGGCGTTCAAGAGGATTCTTCTTGAACAACTGAAGGTAGGGACAGGTAGCCAACATTCGAGGCAAGTTTGTCCCAGCACAGCGCTGACTGCACGTATCGAACGTCCACAATGTCCTTGTGCTTGGCATGGGTGAAAACGCCGGGGTGCATGGCGGCACATGCGGACACGTTGTGGTAGGCCCCCGCACACTGGACGAAGAAGACACTTTGCGTCCTCAGGCACCAACAAGCCCGCAGAGTGTCTGGGGCTCCGAGGAGGAGGCGACGATGAGAACGGGCTTTGGTCGCTGATTGCCGCTTGGATGCGGCGCATGTAGCGAGAAGGTGTGGCAGTAGACGCCTGGCGCAGGGTTGAAGTCGTCAGGTGGCACGAGAGGATCTGAAATAGCGTAGTGAACAAGCGGCAGGAGCGCAGTAACTACGTCAGGAGCAACCTGACGCCCAAGCTTGGGAAAGCCCGACTGTTGAATTCACTGGGAGCAGATAACACGAAACCAAAACTAAAGCGAAAAAGCTTTCGCCGAAATGCATGCACACACCATAGGAGGGAGAGAGAGAAAAAAAAAGAAACACTAGAGAGTGCGGCTGAGGCAGTCAGCATTTGCATGGTGTTTGCCTTTCTTGTGCCGCACTGTGAACTCAAATTGTTGGAGTGCGAGGCTCCACCTCATCAAGCGGCCATTTTTGTTTGACATTTGGTTCAGCCACACCAAAGGGGAGTGATCGGTTTCGAAAACAAAGGAAGACCCTTTCAGATAACACGAGAGCATTTCGAGGGCCCACACCAAGCAGGCGCATTCTTTTTCCGTTGTGCTGTATGCCTGCTCACGAGACGTGAGCATTCTACTGGCGTAGATAACAGGGTGTTCCTCGCCTTTTTTGTTCACTTGACTTAGAACGAAGCCCATCTCGCGATCACTGGCGTCACACTGAACTAGGAAAGGGAGGGAATAATCTGGTGCCGCGAGAACCGGTTGACTGACAAGAATATTTTTAATCTCGGCAAACGCTGCCTTTCGAGCCGTATTCCAACGCACTATAGTTGGTTCGGTCTTGCGGAGAGAGAGAGAGAAAATGACATTTATTGAAAATTTCCGGCGGGGAGGCGGGTCAGGCCACGCAGGGCTTCACCACCCCCTGTCTATGTACTAAGCAGACCCCGAAGCTATGCCTGGGCACCGGTTCAGGCTACTCGGCGAGTCCCCTCCCGAAGGAGGGTCTCCTTTTCGCCTTTGCCGGGCCATAGCAGCCTCGAGCCGCTGGACTGCCAGCAGTTGCCGCTCGTATTCGGGCGAGCTCACGAGTCCTATAATGTCCGGTGGTAGCTCTTTTGGGCTCCCCACTGCACTGTGTCTTTCACATCCCCACATGATGTGGGCCAGGTCTGCAGTCACCAACGCGCACACACTGCACACTGCACTTTCGTAAGTTCCAGGGCACACGTGGCGCGCGAGCGCTGGAGTCAGCACGGATCCAGTCTGTAGTTGACGGAGGAGGACGGCTTCGCCCCTCTTGAGCCTCGGGTGAGGTGGGGGCAGGGCGCGTCTTCCCGCACGATGCCAGTGAAGGATGTCCCCGTAGTTGGTCAGGGGCTCCATGATCTCCGCCGCAGACGATGGGCAGGGGGGCACCGCACGGTGCGCGAGCTCGCGTGCGATGGCGTCCGCCTCCTCGTTGCGGTTGACGGTGCCACCCGCAATGCCCCCCACGTGTGCGGGGAACCAGCTGATGTGCGTTGTAGTCTCCTTGCGCTCGGGGAGCAGGCTCGCTGCAGTCCCGCACACGGTGTTCCTGGCGTAGCTTGCTACTGCGGTCCTCGAGTCGCTGAGCACCGTGGTGATTGTGGGGCTGCTCGCTAGCGCTAGGGCTATGGCAGCCTCCTCTGCCTGCGCGCCGTTCGGGCCTTGATGCTGCAGGCGTTCATTGCGTCTGTGAGGGGACTAGCGATGTTTGCGAAGTTTGGAATGTAGCTTCTGTAGTATTCAGCTAAACCCAAAAATGAACGCAAGTCGGTCTTTGTTTTCGGCAAAGGAAACCTGGTGATCGCCTCAACTTTTACTTCGGAAGGGCGTCGCTTCCCTTGGCCAACAAGGACGTGGGTGTTCGCAAGACGACATTTAGTCATTTTCAGAGTCAAGCCTGCTTTACGTAGTCGAAGGAAAACCTCCTGTAGATGTTCCAAATGCTGTTGCCAAGTGCTCCAGAATACCGCGATATCATCAAGGAGGGAACAGCGAATGACTGTGCCTGCGAGAACCTGATTCATTAGTTTTGAAAATAAGAACAGTGCGTTCTTGAGACCAAAAGTCAGCACAAGAGGGCGATATGTGCCCGTCGGAGTCATGAAAGTGGCTAGCTGGCTGGCGTTTTCCGTGAGTGGCACTTGCCAGAAGCCGCGGACTGGATCCAACGTGGAAACATACTGTGCCGCGGAAACTTTTTCGATCAAAGCTTCGACATTAGGAATGGGAAACAACTTGGTCTTTGTAATCGCATTCAATTTTTGATAATCAATGCAGGGTCGTGGTTCCTTGCCAGGGTTTTCTACGATAAACATCGGTGACACGTATTCGCTCTCCCCTGGCACGATTAAACCCAGTGTCAACATGTTTTGAACGTAATCGTTCAACAGCTTCTCATGACGAGGTGAAAATCTGTGCATTCTGGTTCGGAATTGTTGGTCAGATGTCAACTCAATGTCGTGTTCGACAAGGTTTGTTCTGCCGGGGTGGGGACTGAACAAGTCGCTGAAGTTCTGGATAAGCATTTTCAACTGTTTCCTTTGTTCGACTGTTAAAGAAGCTTGTGTAGCTACAGACTAAAATATGTCTTCAGTTGACGGGGAAGAGCAAGGGGTCGGCACTTGAGGAACTGGAACATTTATCTCCTCTGGTTCGTTTAAGACGATGCTCAGCGTCTCCGTGCGTTCGATAAACGGCTTCATAAGATTGCAGTGGTAGAGTGTCACATCGTTGCGTTTGCCGGGCGTCGTGGCCAAATAAGTGGTGTCAGAGAGCTTTTGTTTAACCGTGACAGGCCCATCCCATGCTACTTCCAGTTTGTTTGCCTTTGACGACTTCAGAATGAGCACTTTGTCGCCTTCCTTGAAGGTTCGTGCACGTGCGGATCTGTCGTAGTACACTTTTGCGCGTTTTTGAGCTTCAGCCATGTTGATCTGCGCCAATTCCTGCGATTCACGTAGGCGCTTCAACAACGTCAGCACTTACTCGACCACCGATTTGTCCACAAATTTGTCCTCCCACTTTTCCTTCAACAACGTTACACAAAAATATTTCTAGCGAGCCAACTTTGCCAAGGATTTGGAAAAACGGTACTGGCGCAATATAAAAGCAGGAAAATAGAGGGGAACGAAGCGCTCGGCCGTAAACGAGTTCCGCCGGCGTGAATCCAGTCGCTTCGCGAGTGACGGTGCGCAGAGCAAAGAGCATCGCGGGAATAGCCGCGTCCCATTCGGTGCCCTTCTTGAAGCAGAGCGCGCGCAGAATTCGCTTCATTACTGAATGAAGTTTTAAGTGGGTTTATAAGCGACCCCAAACCATCCACCGCCGGCGTCGGCGGCGTCGGCGTCCGCAGTGCTCCTCTATATTTAAAGAAGAAACAGCATCCGGCGCCAGGTTTCGATCCGAGGACTTTGCGGGCCGCAGCCCGACGCTCTACCGAATAAGCCACGGACGCGACGCTGACATTGTCAGTAACGCGCCTTATATCTTTAACGCATTCAAACTACGTCGTCAGCGACGTGCGTTGGCGACTCAGCGGCGTTATAGCGGCTTGATAACTGCGTGGTGTACACGTGATACTACAAACCCGATGGAAGAGATGGAAGAGAAGGCGGCGAGGCGGTGGGCTGCGGGGGCCGAGCGCAAGCGCCGCAAGCGGGCCGACAACCGTGCATTCGCACTTTCACATTCTCCCCCTCGGGGAAATGCGGGGGAATTTTTTCGACCGAATTGCTCTGCGGATGGTAGACAGAGCTGTGGTGAATGGATATGCCGCACTTCTACAAGAATGTCGTGGTAAGCGCGCTTGTGAAAACAGATCCTTGGTCCTATTGAATTTCTCTAGGGAATCCAATTCTGGCAAATACAGCGAGTAGCGCGTTTACAACTGCTGTGGAGCTCAATTCCGGCAACACCACTGCTTCGGGAAACTTCGTCGCAGGGCAAATGAGCGTAAGCAAGTACCTGTTGCCTGCAGCTGTTACAGGTAAAGGGCCTGCAATGTCGATTACTAATCTGCGAAAAGGTTCGCCAATCAAAGGTACTTCGACCAAAGGCGCCTTGAGTCGTTCGTTTGGCCGTCCCGTCCTTTGGGCAAACGCTGCAGGAACGCACCCAGTTCTCAGAGTCCTTGAAGCACATCAGCCAGTAGTAGTCATTCAGCAGCCTGCTCTTGGTCTTGTTTATTCCTAAATGACCTGCCCAGCTGTCGCTGTGAACCAAACCCAGCAGCGCAACACGATATTTTTGGGGGACTACAAGCTGCTCGAAGCATCGGTCTTTTTTTGTTCTTGAATTTTCTGTACAAGAGGCCGTCATTGACAATGAACGACACTGGTCCTTTTTGTTTCCGCCTTGATCTTTCCCAGCACGTCTGCAGTGTCTCGTCGTTTGCCTGCTCTATCTTGCGAGCGCTTTTGTCAACCTTGGCCAGAAGCTTAAAATTTTCACTGACTGGGCTTATCGATTCGCCTCCGGACGCGGAAGCGACGGGAGTGGTGATATCAGTGCTTTCAGTGGCTGGCGTGGCTGGGGCGGTTTCGCTCGTTTGGAGCAGCTTGCGACGGAGCACTGTTGGCACTGTCATCTGCAATTTCGGCGGCACGAGTAGCGCAGGCTGTGTGAGCTCTGGTGTGGGACCTGGTGACTACCATTACGGGGTTCGCATTAAGTTCCATTCCTGCATTTTGCAAGTCCCTCATCGATCTGTTAGAAAAAATGTACGGGATTTTTCGAGGGAGCTTGTCCGAAACAGCCGCTTCAGTTTGCAATTTCCCGAAAGGGCCTTGCATTTCAATTCTCGCTACCGGCAAGCATTTCGTGTCGGGCTCTAGTGCCTGACGCACCCACACACACGATCCTGTGAAGTGCTCGGGCTCAACAAATGACGGGTGGACGATATCAAATGTTGCTCCTGTATCACGCAGAACCTTGCAACTGATGCCGTTCACCGCCATGTCATACATGTAGGGCAAGAGCAAAACGCTGTCCTCTGTTAGCAAATTAGCAGACACATGTGGCTGCCTGCAGCCTGCTGCGATGTGGCCTGGTTGATGGCATTTATAACAGATCAACGGCCGTTTTTCTTCAAACTTGGAACTCTTCGTTTCGCTCGGGTTGACCGTGTGCGCTTGGGCGGAAACGTTGTCGGGTTTCCTTTGGTTGCTTTCTCTCGCTCCTTTCTGAAATTGCTTGAAAGCTCCCGACGGTTTCTTTCGCAGGTCTTCCGAACTTTCCATCCTACGGGAACAGTACTCGTCAGCCAGACTAGTTGCCATTTGCAACGTTTCGACGTTTGGCTTGTCCTGAATCCACAGGCGCATTTGCTCCGGAATCGATGCATAAAATTGCTCTAGCGCAATCATTTCGATCACACGTTGCTTGTCCTCGTATGCGTTGGCGCTTTTAAGCCATTCTTCTAACTAGCTCATGGATTTGTAGCCGAACTCGGAGTACGACTCCCCTTGACTACGCCTTGTGTTACGATACTTCATCCTCAGGGCTTCTGTAGACAAGCTGTACCTTTTCCTGAGCTGAAGCTTCACTTTTTCGTAGTCACTTGCATCTTCATCTGTTATTCTCGCGACTATGCCGGCCGCTTCGTTGGGAAGCAATGTCAACAGGCGTTGCGACCAGGTCTCTTTACCAAGTGCTGCCCTACTACACGTTCTCTCGAAGTTGACGAGACACAAAGTGACGTCACTGCCAGCCTTGAAAGGTTGCATGTATCCGCGCATGTCGAAGCTATCATTGCGTTCAAGGTTCTGCAGTTCCATCTCTTTCAACTTCAGTTCTACCTCTCGCTCTTTCAATTGCAGGGAGACTGCCTTCCAACATTCCTCTACTTCGTCATCTTTCGCTCCGCATTTGGATATTACCTCGATAATTTCAGGCTTACGCATTGACTTCTGCACTGTGATGCCTAACTCTTCAGCGAGCAACACAAGGTTGGGTTTCGTTAGCGACGTGAGAATCATGACTGCAGATAACAAAAGTGTCACACTTACACGTACTACTTAAATCTAGCAAAGTCAAAAATCCTCTACTACCAAGAAAACGCCGTTAATGCTCCCAATGAAGTCAAACAAGCCGTGCTCTCACCAAACGGACGCCAAGGGCCGCCGCCGACGCACGCTCTATACCGCCGCCACCGCTGCCACCAGCTGTTACGTATTCGGCGGCTGGACGACCGACGGGTGCCGAGGAACAGACGAGGCAAGCAGTGCCAGGAAGACAATCCCGTTTATTCACTCAGCGACGCGCTTTTTGTGCGTGTCGAACCAATCAGAGGGTGGCAAAAACAAAAAAAAGAGGAGCCGATATCGCGGCAAGCAGGCATGCTTATCAGACAGCCAGACGAAAGAACATGGCAAGCTCAGTGAATGTTACACCCTCAGCTGGAAAGACAAGTCGACCACTCAACGACTTTACGTCATGCGAGGTAAGAACACCTCGCTACTTGGGCTTCCCGCCATAGAAGACCTGGGTGTCGTGAAGTTCGTCGACGCGACATCTTCTACAATGCCTCCTCCGCAACCTCAAATCTTTCTAGGGTTAGGTGTACTTCCAGAACCGTACAAGATCCGCCTTGTACCGGATGCACAGCCCTCCGCTTTGTGCACGCCACGGAGGATTCCAATTCCATTACTGCCAGTCGTCAAAACTCAACTCGACGAGATGGAGAGTCAAGGCGCCATCCGCAAGGTACACAAACCAACGCCGTGGTGCGCCGGTCTCGTTGTTGTACCAAAGTCGACAGGTGGCTACAGGATTTGTGTAGACCTCACCAAGCTAAACCAGTATGTCCAACGGGAACGCTACGTTCTTCCAACTGTGGACTCTGTGTTAGGTCAGCTGAAGGACGCACGCGTCTTCTCCAAGTTAGACGCCACATCAAGATTCCACCAGGTGAAGCTTTGCCCTGAAAGTGAAGAGCTGACTACCTTCATCACACCCTTCGGTCGGTATTGCTATCGTCGCCTTCCTTTCGGTATCGCTTCCGCTCCGGACTTCTTCCAGCACCTGATGTCTCAAATCCTGGAGGGTCTTCCGGGAGTTGTCAACATGATCGACGACATTTTGGTATTCGGGAAAGACCGTCAGGAACATGACAAAAGACTTCGAGCCACCATGAAACGCCTAGACGAGGCCGGGGTCACGCTCAACAGGAAGAAATGTGAGTTCGGAGTCAAGTCTCTCCGTTTCCCCGGGGTTGTCGTCAACGTGAACGGAGTGTCACCAGACCCAGAAAAAGTCAAGGCAATCCAAAGTCTTCCGCCACCAACGGATACCAGCGGAGTACGCAGGCTACTCGGTATGGTCCATCACGTTGGTCGCTTCCTTCCGCACCTCGCAAGCGTGACTGCGCCCATCCGAGTTTTACTTAATAAAAACAGTCACTGGACCTGGGGTGTGGATCAAGATACCGCATTTAAGAAGGTCAAGGAGATGATCAGCTCAGACTGTTGCATAGCTCTATATGACCCGTCGTTTCCAACCGTGGTTTCGGCGGATGCAAGTTCGTATGGTATCGGCACCGTGCTTCTCCAAAGTCAACCCTGTGGGGCTCGACGCGCTGTCGCCTTCACTTCGAGGTCTTTGACTCCAACAGAAGCCCGCTACAGCCAGACAGAGAAGGAGACACTGGCCATAACATGGGCTATAACGCTGTTCGACCAGTACCTGCGTGGTCTCTTATTCACGGTGTAGTCTGACTATCAACCCCTTGTAGCTCTTCTCGGACATAAAGACCTCGATCAGCTACCACCAAGGATTCAGCGCATGCGCATAAACTTGATGGGCTACCAATTTCAAGTAAAGTACGTGCCGGGGAAGTTGCTGGAAACTGCAGACACGCTGTCCAGAGCTCCCTGCGATACCGCTCCCCCCAAATCAGTAAATGCTGTTGAACTCTTTATTGGGGATGTCTACAAAGGCCTCTCAGCACCAGTAGCAAGCCGTCTTGAGGATATTCGACAAGCCGAGGTACACGACAAGGAATGCCTCGCAGTCAGTGGTTTCATAGAAAATGGCTGGCCAGACAAGAGCAAGGTTCCAGTTCACCTCGTGCCATTTTGGAAGGAAAGGGCAAGATTGAGCACTTTCAATGGAATTATACTTTTAGACCGCCGCCTAGTTATCCCTCGGGCGTTGCGAGCCAATTTGCTGGCCTTCCTTCATGATGGACATCAAGGAATTCGCCGGTGCAAGGAACGAGCAAGAGAAAGTTTCTGGTGGCCTGGGTGCAACGTGCACATTGAACACATGGTTACAAACTGCGAACAGTGCGCAACCAACAGAGTGGTGAACCCCGAACCACTTATGCCTACAGCGACACCGGATCGTCCGTGGCAACATCTTGCGATCGACCTATTCCAATGCAAAAGCCGTGAACACCTTGTCGTCGTAGATTACTACTCGCGGTTTCCCGAAGTAGTGTCCCTCACTTCCACGACTAGCGTAGCAGTGATAAACGCGGTCAAGAGTTGCTTCGCGCGGCACGGGATCCCTGATGTCGTTCGGACATACAATGGACCCCAATTTTCATCAAACGAGTTTGCGAAGTTTGCTCAAACGTACGGGTTTCGCCATGAAACCAGCAGCCCGCGGTACCCGCAAAGCAATGGCGAGGCGGAACGCATGGTACGGACAGTAAAGTACCTTCTGGAAAAAAGCGATGACCCGTACCTTGCACTCCTATCCTATCGTGATACACCGGGACCATCCGGATTTTCCCCAGCCCAGCTTCTGATGGGAAGCAATCTTCAGACGCGGCTTCCGAGTCTTCCAGAACGCCTGAGTCCACATACCCCAAGTCATCGGGAGTTCAAGAATAGGCATGCTGCCTATAAAGCCCAACAAGCCAAGGCGATCAACTCTCGACACCGCGCTAGCCCGTTGCCACCTTTAACAGCAGGTGACCGTGTATGAGTGAAGGATCTAAATTGCCCAGCGACACTCCTTAGCCCAGCTCAAAGGCCTCGCTCATTCGTGGTCGAAACACCAAGGGGCGTCGTGCAAAGAAACCGCCGCCACTTGGTACGGTTCAAGCCCAACGCGACGCAGGACTCCACGTCACACGAGGGAGAAGTGTGGACGGGACACGAAGAGGAAGAGAGTACGGGAAGATCGCCAACTTCGCCAACTTCTCGGACAGTTTCTGTTCCTGATTCGGCGCGGTCTCCAGGCAGCTATCGCACGAGATCTGGCCTAGTGGTCCGCGGCCCCCGCAAAGACTGAACTTATAGCGTTTCGAGTGTACCCCTTTGTTATAGTCTAAGAGGGGAGATGTAGGGGCCCCTGGCCACTCTGACACGCGAGAGCGAGCGCGCGAGAGCGCGCGAGAGCGCCTGACGTGGAGCGCGTGCTCCGACGCTTCTGGAATAAAGGAGTTCCATTCTTGCTGCTGAACGGGTCGGTCGTCTCTCTCGTGGGCTGCGAACAGTAACTAACTCACGGTCATAGCCCAATGAGTAAGACGACTGACACTAACTCTGTCTGGTCTACGAGACACATGCTCGAATCCTGCCGGTGCCTGTCTGACTTTTTGCTATTGTAAATGCTATGCGCGCGGACGCGGACGGACACTGTACAGTCCTAGGTACTCCGCACCTAAAATTTTGCTTACATTGTTTAATGTCTCAATGAACAAAGCGCTTTTTGCTGCCGGACAAGCGCTGAGGGCACTATAAAACGCCAATTTTTTTTTAAATGAAACACACTGGCATTGTTGTGTTTATGACCTCTTGTCGAGCACGAGGTCGCGGGTTCGATTCCCGGCCGCGGCGGCCGCTTTTCTGATGGAGGCGAAAAGCAAAAACGCCCGTGTGTACGAGATTTCGGCGCACGTTAAATATCCCCAGGTGGTCAAAATTAATCCGGAGCCCTCCACTACGGCGCGCCTCATCGCCTGCGTTGCGTCGGCGCGTTAAACCCTACAATCAATTCAATGACCTCTTGTCCTCTCGAAGTGAACAAAGTTTTATTTTGTCGTTGTTGCTCTGTTTGAAAGATTGAAAGAACTAAGGTGGCAGCTCACTCAGCTGCATTTCAGCCATAAAAGACTATTTGTAACAAAGATAGTGAGCAATTATTGTAACAAAGATAGTGAGCAACCGTCAGAGCACGTACGTCATCGAGTTCGTTGTGCTCCCGTCATGTTCTCACGATATCATTCTTGGGTGGGACTTTCTATCCCGTCATCACGCCATAATCTATTGCGCTCGTGCGCAAGTTGAACATACCCCCGAGCGGGTATGTGTTCGGCTAAAGCGGAGGCTGACCTTCTGAGTGGCGTCAATCCCCCAGTGGGTATATGCCCCCGTAGCGACACAGCGGCAGCTCCATCGGCAGTGCTTCGGCGCGAGACCTGCACGCGGACGCCAGACCTCGTTTGGACTCTGAAACGGCCAGACCTCGTTGGTGCCTCTTGCAAGACCTGCCAATAAACCCCATTATACATTCTTTAACCGAAAAATAAACACGAAAGAATGATTGAACTTACAAATTTCGCGCCATAGGAGCATAGGCGGGTTACTATTCAATTGATGCGACTGAACAATCTGCCAGTCTTGTATTCTGGTTTTGGCTTAGGTCTGCGCCGCCAATCGCACGAATACAAGTCTTTGACGTCTTAGAAAAATTGCTACGAAGTGGCTGCGGAGGCAAAACTGTTGAACGTTTTCCTTAATATCCTGATTTATTGTTTAAAATCGGCGATAAAATTCGTGTTATTATTGGAACAAAAAAAGACGATTTTAATGAACCGAGCTTGTATTTTGTCGTTATGGTCCCTTAAAGGAGGGAGCTGGTGTTACATGTAGTAACGACCAGTACCAAAATGAGTTTTGAAACGAAAGGGAATTTCGATTTATCATGGTGTCAGATCTGGTTGAGATTTGGTCTTCGACGTGGTGTACATTTCGCTGTAGTTCTAAACTGGCCTGCAAACATTCGTGGCAATGAATGAAGAAAGGCAAAGGTATCCATACCTAGGGTACTGGTAGGTACAATTGAAACAACCAAAAGAATAATCCTCAATTAGTCATTTCATCCTGCATATTTCATTGGGCTGGCTGCTGCATTGGGCCCATACTCTCTGCTGCTTGCCACTGGACTAACAGTAGTATCCAGTGCCCGAGGCACACGTTGCAACATTCGTGTTATGTTGAAGCATTGGCAGAGTGGGTGGGGTTTTTGTTTTTAGAATGAAAGCTTTGTTGCCGCAGGTACAGACGCAAAAAACTCCTTGTTTAGTAAATATCTTGTAGTGTCAATCTGAGCTCCAAGCTTAGCCAAAGGGAAGCCAGTGTTATGTACAGTCGCGCGGAGTGATCGTCTAATCACGTGTTCATTCCAGGGGATTGTGCGGAAAGGGATACGGGGAAAGAATAAAGACTCGCACCATCGGACAATGATACAAGGAGGGTGGCTGCATCCAAAGTCACTGCACATTTGTATCATGCTGGGGACTGCGCTAAGCAGCATTGTATTACAATACGGGTTCACTGCGTTCTCTCGGCGCAAGAACTAAGCTATCACGCAACAAACTTCATTTAACATTGTTAAACCTCGTCAATTTTTTTCATTGTGGAACTTACCTTTGCTATCCCACTCTTTCTGCACATGTAGGAATCATGGGAAGACGCTACTTGACCGATGCGTTTTTTGTTTTGAGAGGGTTTTTGAGGTGCCAGCAGGAGTGGCCGTCGCATTCCAGACACTTTATCTCTCAGCCTTGGACATCGTGGATGGGTTCCCAATGTTTCTGTCTGTGTTTTGGCTGTTCAGTGTGTAATACACTCCAAAGGCAAAGCGCATCTTCTTGCTTCTGGCGACGTTACTTTGGCTCAAGCCCAGAGCCCTGGTCCCTACAGTTCTGAAGGCTGCCACCAACATTACGAAGCAGTCTCAGAAGGAGGCCCGGCCTCGCTTTCATGCATGGCGAACGCGGCGTATCTCTTCGCCGGCGCAAGGCGACTCACGTAGCCCTGACGACCCAGCGGCGCATGCGTGTGCCAGCAGCTGCGGGGCAGCGAGGCACCGGGGACTGTCGGCTGCCTAGCAGGTGAGCGACTGTCGGCTGCCTACCTGCAGCCCCCGTCGCGCTCAGTTTACCAGAACTGACTGAAAACGGCCTTTTGTGCGCTGCTCCAAAAGCAGGCCCGGCAAGTCACCTGATGCGCTGCAAGAGGTACGTCGCTGCTTCGGTCAAATTAAGGTGAACGTGCGTTCTACGGCGAAAGCGGCTGACGAGATTAGTCAAGCTCTGCCTTACAAAATCCACAAAAATAAAAAAAGAAGATGTTGGGGCCATCATATTATGATACAAGACTCATTATATTATTCCGATATTGTTGCGAATCGATATATTTTTATGACGTCGGCCTTCCCAGAACCTAGCAACGCCACGCCGTACGCATACAGATCCTCCGTCTTTAGAGGGTTTTAGCTAGCCGTTTTCGACGGGCCGCTCCGGTAACGGTGACATGCTCAGCGCAACCGGAGCCAATGCCGTTCACGGCCAAGCGCGCCACGCATGCGCAATGGCGCTCCCGCTTGATATCGGAGTGGAGCGGAGTGTGAAAAACGGTCAGCTAAAAACTCGCTTTTGTCTATCTCTCCGTTACACTGTCCCCTCGTCAGGTGGCGGCACGTCCGGGTCGAGGGCGCAGTGGGTGGGCGAATGCGTGGAGTGAAAAATGATATGATTATAAACAGTGAGCAAGTCCATGCCCCGGCGGATAAAGAAGATTGTCTCGATAAACAACGGCCCGCGAACCCTACAGAGATGCCCGTCAACGCAGATGAGGTGTGCGGAAGTCCCTTGGGGTTGTGTCGGCTGACTGTTCGGGGGAGCGGCATTGTGGTCATCTCTGGTCACGGCCATGGTCAGTTCTCCGCTAGTCGCCGCCGGTGATCGGCTGGGAACACGATGGGGGGAACATCAACGCGTTCGGGAGCTCTGGGGCTGGGACGAGCCGACGCACTCCAGGATCCTTCAGAAAAACACGCCAGGAGCCGAGTCCAGCAATTCTTGAAGGCCGGTATGGGCATGCACGCTGCACCATCCACATATACGTTAGGGTGGCGCGAAGGAAGACATGCAGCGAAGATGTAGTCACACAGTGTATTTGTAGTATCCGGGGCTTCGGTTTCGGTTTCGATGTCGGTGGTTATACCACCAGGGAGCTAACCCCGGGGTATATATGTGACGTCAGTCTGAATAAAACCCTCTTTGGCTTAACCCTGCAACCCCAGCGCACGTCTGCTTGCTTCGCCCTTCGAGGCCGTCGCCGCCGCGACACTACAGTGTTTACAAGCCTGAGAGCACGGCGCAATAAGGGCGCAAGAACCCCTTCTACTTCTACGTCTAGCTCTGTCTATGAGCTGCGGAAAAATAGCAAACATCTTCATTTTTTTCTCTCAATGTACCACTGTAAAACGTATTCTTTGGTGCTGTTTTTAAAATTACATGCTTGTATTATATTTGTATACCGCTTTTGTTGTACTTCTAATGTATTGCGACCATGTTTTGTTTTTTAGTGTGGAATCGTGATGCCTTGGTTAGGGTTCTCGGGCCCAGTCAAGCTGTTCATACTCAGCTTTTAGCCCGTGAACCCTTCCAGAATGTTGTTGTTGTTTTTTCTGGAAAAATAAAAATTGAATTGAATTGAATTGAATTGAATTATGCAATTGCAAGGTTTCTTATGGCTTTTAGACAAGCTGCGGGGGCATTTACAATCACGCCAGAAGGCGAAGTTTGAAACAGCGCAGAAGAAAAAGAAAAGCGCAGGGGAGTGCCGCAATCGCGCTTCTACCACTTCACGCAGACCTTTTTCGGCTCCCCCCTCCTTGTATTAGTGTGTCATCTGTGGAAGTAAACTATGATAATATCTTCCCCCCGAATGCAAAGATGTTGCCTGCCCGAACCCTCAATGGATTGCTGGAGGATCATTTGTAAACCCTTTATTCCCATACCGTCATTTGCTACCGATGCCTCGCATAGTGATGAGAAGGCTGGAGTCGGGAAATTCTCCCAGTCCCTCGACTGGTCCCTTTCAATTAGGTTACCTGATTACACACCTATTTTCCAGGCGGAATTATTGGCAATGATTTTGGCTCCTCAAAAACTTCTGCATATGTTTTCACATGTTGTTATTCTTTCTGGCTCCCTCTATGCATGAACATTCGAAAAAGATTCTTCAATTATCCGTACATCCTGGTAATTTGTTCCTCATGAGCTTTGTGAGGTTAGGCTAGTGTGGGTTCCAGTATATGCAGAAATCTCATGCAATGAACTGGCTGATCAATTAGCCAGTATGTCCCTTGTTGGCCCTGTGGTCATGCAATGTCCAAATTATTGCTTTTTATTGTGGGCGAGATTTAGACTGCTCCAACTACTCCAGACTTATCGGCAAGACGCCCTTCTCTCTTCTAGAGATTACAGCCACCTTCGCCATGCATGGAAGCCGATGTTTTGTGAATCAAGGCTATGCGATGTAGCAATCACTAAACTTCGGTGCAAAATTCCCCCATTAAATTTTTATCTAAACCTGGTCTGGCTCCATCTCCGCAATGCCCTTTCTGCGATGAACTGGAAAATATAGAACATTTCCTGTTTAATTGCCGCAGCTTCTCCCCAATGCGACGCACGCATCTGGAGTCAACCTTTAGACGCCTCCACCTTCCGCTATCCACTTCCTGGGTGCTGTCATTAGGCGCTTCCGCCCTAGGAGTCTGCCACAGGGATGTTGTGCCCGCCCTTCACTCTTAAGTTGCGGCGAGATGCCGATTTTCCTGCTAGCCAGCTAAGCATTTCCCATCTATTCAGTTTTTCTTCCTGACTCTACTTTCATACTATACAAAATAAAAATTCTGTTCTGTATTTTCTTTTCTAAATTTGAAGATCTAAAAAATTACAGGTTACATCCTGATAAGGTACAAAGCTTCTTAGCCAGTCACCCGCGTGGGTATGTTCCTGGGTCTGAGGCTACCAACCAACCAACCAACCAACCAGAAGACACTGCTTCCAAGGACGTTTACAACTACTCCAGACTTATCGGCAAGACGCCCTTCTCTCTTCTAGGGATTGTAGCCACCTTCTTCATGCATGGAAGCCGATGTTTTGTGAATCAAAGATATGCGAGGTAGCAATCATTATACTTCGGTGTGAAATTCCCCCATTAAATTTTTATCTATATAAACCTAGTCTGGCTCCATCTCCGCAATGCCCTTTCTGCGACGAACTGGAAAATATAGAGCATTTCCTGTTTAACTGCCGCAGCTTCTCCACAATGCGACGCACGCATCTGGAGTCATCCTTTACATGCCTCCACTTTCCGCTATCTACTTCCGAGGTGCTGTCATTAGGCGCTTCTGCCCTAGGAGTCTGCCACAGGGATGTTGTGTCCGCCCTTCACTCTTATGTTGCGGCGACAGGTCGGTTTTCCTGCTAGCCAGCTAAGCATTTCACATCTATTTAGTTTTTCTTCCTGACTCTACTTTCATATTATACACATTAAAAAATTCTGTTCTGTATTTTCTTTTCTAAATTTTGAGATCTAAAATATTCAAGGTCACATCCTGCTTAGGTAGAAAGCTTCTTAGACAATCCCCCGCGTGGGTATGTGCCATGGTATGAGGCAACCAACCAACCAACCAGCTGCAGAAAGGCAAGCACTCGCGATGCTCCGTTCCAGCGTCGAATTCAGCCGCCCCAGCGGTGTTGCTAGCTTCAGCGGTGTGAACGAGCTGACAGCTAGCCACGGATCCTGCACAATACGGGAAGTGCTTGCATCGAATTACGAGGGAGACTTTATGAATACTGCGCGCAGCTACGTCGACATGGACACGACATTCCCTTGTGTTGTCGACCTGCTCCGCCACGGAGGAAACAAAGGCTTCTCCTTCCTCTGTGGACAAGACGATCCTTGGCGCCGGCGATCCGCCTACCAGTCCGCTATGGTGCGGGATAATGCTAGCCTCCTCAGCGCAACCCAGCTAGGCCTTGGTCTCTCGTGCGGAAACGGCAACCCTGCCCCAAACTTTCCCCAATTTCACCTTAAGTGCTGTCGAAAGAAATGCGTGCGTGTGAAGGATTCGATCTCTCTACGCATCAGGTCAGGCGTACAGCTTAACTATGAGATGAGAAAACATGAGCAGTGTACGGAGTAGGTTTTGCTGTTCATGGCCTCTGATGACCTCGCAGAAGACGCTCGGTGGCCTACTGTTCACGGGGATCCCACTCCGGCCGCGCCCTAGACGGGGCGAGGACGAGCAAGCAGGAATCCAGTTCGTTCAAGCTGTTCTCACCTACTTTCCGGCTCTGTGATCCTACACAATGTTCTGCATGGATTGTTGTCCTGCAGTACCAAAGCAGGGGTCGATTTGTGGATTCATCCTTTGAGGAATAGGACTTTCTTTTTCGGTCGATGATAAGGATAGCGGTATTTTGGATGCTGTAAATATATTATCAATATGGAAAGCTCGGCTTGTTGGTGTATATGCGTTTTTGCAAGAAACAAATTCAAGGAAGCTTGAACTAAGGCGCAAGATTTAAATGATCAAGCAATGGTAGGTGGTCATTGACGGACAAAAAGTTGAGCTTTAGTATCATCGTCTGTCGCGGTTGAAGCCGGCGGCATGCCATTTAAATGACCTTATGTTGAGCAAGGCCAGTGTGTGTGGGTCGTTTGGGTCGACGTTTTCGTACGCCGCTGTGCAAGCGCGAGTTATCGCCTCTAGCGGATGCTTTGCACGCCGATCCTCTCTAAGCGGGGCCTCTTCATCGGCTGTGCAAACTATCCGCGGCCGGGCCATGTAAAGTCAATGATCACCTACAGCATCTTCGATATTCAAGTTGTGCCTCTTCTACGGTACAGACCGCATGCGCACGACGCACGCGGACGAACGAATGAGGGGCGTACGCTATGACGTGTCTTTCTCGTTCCGTGCAAGTGTAGTTGTGATACAGCGAACGCTCCAGTCGTTTTGTGCCCAATGTCGGCCAATCTCCCTAAGCGGGGCTTGACGAACGTGCGCTGGAGGCACGCGAGCACGATTGCTCGGCATTTTCGTGCTATCTGTGACTGCGGACAGCATACACAAACGGTTTGCTCAATAGCTTCACTGTTAATAAATTTCCCCAGGTAATTGTTTTAGTAATGTCATTTAGTCTTGTACTGAGCTTCAATTTGCGCCAGCTTTGCCCCAGAATCAGCGTTCTGCGTGGTTATAAGGTGCTACTGCTCTTCCCACATGCACGTCGCGCTCTACGCGGCTGTATATGTGAAATAATTAAATGCCGAAGAACGCGAAAATTTTCGTAACACGTACGGCTATTCACGTCAGGGAATGCAAAAGGATTACACTTTTTTTTAAGCTACGCGATCGTCTAATGGTAGCTGTTCAGAATGCCATTTCCTGCCGCGACAATGCCTCCGCCGAAAGTAAACATGTCTGGCGTCGTAACGGCTGTGGTGCATGGCGTCGGCTGGTAGTTTTAGTTGAAGCGAGCGCCTGCCCCTTCACTTGTACTGTGGCATTTTCGTGTGTCCCCTTATGTCATCTCTGGAGGCGTACTTACGCAGGAAACCTCGTCTCGTTGGTGACACCAGTGCCGGCCCTAGCTCATTCGGCACCCTGTGCAAAGAACTGCCAAGGCACCTCCAGGCTCCATTCCCCTCTCCCCGCCCATCAAACTCATTTTTGCAGTGAAGCTGTTCATGGCTAGGATCTAGCAGACTGTCTCCGACTACAGAGCTATGTAGACAAGAACACCACGCGAGCGTAGCACCACACTGCGGCTCTTACTCGAATCGCTGGAATCGTAAAGCTTCGTGCCACACCTTCAGTGTCAAGAAACAATCATAAAAATAATAAAAAAACGCTCTATGGCCTTCACATTTTGATATAACATGGCTTTTATAGCCATTGAAGAGATATTTTCTCAGCAATGACTTTGTTCTTACAGGTGAAGACAACTTTATTTGACCTATAAGTGCAAGCGGGCTTTCCCACACTGTGCGTTGCACAGTGAAGCACGTCCGTCTACGCAGGGAGTATGATTAAAGAAAACGGCTATTAATCCCGTTTCATTTAAACTGTCCCAAAATCAATGATATGCCAACTAGCCGCAAAGACGGCTCCTTCATTACGCGAAATTTCATTTGGGTTTAAAAGTTACATGCAGGACAGTGAAGTTGCAAATATTTCGGAATTCCCGTCTGCTCTAAACACAAGGGCTTTTACGGTAATGAAATCACTGACGCCATGAAAATGTTTATATCGAATACAGCCGCGCACGCTGCCCAAGGTGGGGCAATACCCCTCTAGTGAAATTGCGGATGACAGTGATTATGCCCTGATTGGCATGACACGTGCCTAACGGGGACTGGCCAGGCCTACTCAGCCACCGCACCCCGGTACGGGCTGGGGAATAAATAAAGGGAAGAGGGGGAGAGGGAATAAACATTCAATTAATAGGGCGTACGGTGGTGGCTGAGCCCCCCCTCCATGGAACTGGCCGCTTTTAGTTCAGGCATTCTGGTGGCCCTTTTTTGTCATTTTGGTACGGGTGAGCAGAAAAATATGGGCAGGGTAGTCGCAGCTGGTCAGCAGGCCCTCCCACTGCTCAGGAGAATGGTAGGGAACAGGGCCTGGGTGTGTGGGCAAGCGATAACAGGCGGCAGGCGTCTGTTAAAGCCACAAGGGACAGTTCAGGGACGTGACGCAGGCGAGACAAAGTGGAAGGCTTGCTTGTAAGCGACGCTAAATGAATCACTCTTTCTTAGATGGTCGGGAGTGAGTTGGATGGGGTCTCATGCGCCGGTAGTGGAGGATGTCATGGTAGCCTGGTAAAACAGTGGGAGAGACTGGCCTGTAATCGTACTCACCCTTAGGGTACTTCCGTTGCTAACGGCGCGTGGCGTGAGCCGTCTCATTTTCCTCGATGGACGAGTGGTAGTGGGTTTTGTGATGCGAGTATGCGTAAGGTGTGGAACTGAGGCTTGTGTACGCGTTATGTTGCAGCAGGCCTGCTATGAGTACGCAATGGCGTAATGCATTCGGAGTGGGTTGTAGCGCCGAGAGCAATGGCAGTTTCTTCAGCTGCTTCGGATGATGTGGATAGGGGTTAAGGTTCGGGTCTTGAGAGGTTAAAATGGCCAGCAGCATGACGGGGCGGCATCCGTCGAGTGTCTGAATGAAAGGGGAGTGAGTGAACAGATAAAGAGATTTGCTGGGGTGCCCAGGCCTTTTCCATAGAGCTCTAAGGGTATGTACCCTTGCAAGAGGAAGATGAAAATGAAAGTGTGTGGAAAAGTTCTTGGAATTCATAAAATAACCAGACTTATTTATAACAAACAGTGAAGTAAATAAGCCATTGTTCATTACAAGTTATCAGTAATAATGGCAATGCGGCCTATGTCTTCGCGCATTACGACAGCTGGCCAGAGGGAGCCGCCATTTTGGGCCTGCATAGGGAGCTGTATTTTAGGGCTGCGTCGGTAGGCGACGGCCCCCACTCCCTTACCGAAATTTTTGATCGTGATGTGGAGGTTTTAAAATAACGCAGCCTGTCAACAAATATGGGCCACCGATAATAGTTTTTTTTGGTTTGATAAAGTACGCACCAGCCACGTAATACTGCAATGAAGGTACTCACCACGAAGGTTAATTATTTTGCTATTTTGATTATTTTCCTAAGGGAAGAATGAATAGAATCACCGTAAAATTTCTGCGGAGTATACGACGTCAACTCGAAGTTTTTTTGCGTATTTATTTTGGCGATAGACCTTTCTTTGGCTTTTTTAGTTTTTCCTTTGTTCATGGTTTGCCTGTACGCCCGTCCCCCTCCTTCTCCCCCCTCGAAATGAAGGACGGAGTACGCCACTCGTAGCAAACATATTCATTATGTGTGTGGAGCACGTTTCATATATTTTCGTCTGGCTAGGGGGGCATTTAAATTCGCGCGTAGAAGACGACGATTAAAGCATCACAGAAGAAGAAGTAAAGAGTGACGGTGTATCGGGGCCCTCGTGCACAGAAGGCTGTTTCCGCAGCCCACCTGAACGTAGGCGCTTGCCTGCTACGCCCTGTTCCACACTGGAATGCGGCCGCCCCAACGGCGTTGCTTGTGTGAATGGAGGGAGCAGCGGGCCTCCAGCCACCCGCGGAGCCCACACCCTGCGGAACGTGAGTGTGGGCCTCCAACCTGGAGGAGGAATTCCATACCGTCGCGCAGGTTCCGGACGCGCTCACACTCCACCTCGGAGAAAAGGAAAGCTTTTGCTTCCTCCGTGGACTCGACGGTCCTCGGCTCCGGCCATCTGCGTACCAGTACGCCATGGTGCGGAGCAATGTTCACCTCCTCCGCATAACCCAGGTGGGAATCCCTACTCTCCACAAAAGTGGCAACCTCGCCAAAAAGGTATAAGGCAGCTCAATTTAAATTTCTGTCGGGAGAAATGCGCATGTACGAAGGGTTCAATTCCGCTACGCAATAGAGCAGGCGTACAGGTGACCCAAAAATTAAACGGAGCACGGGAGCGGTGCACAAGCTGCGCACAACTGCTTGCCAGCGCAATCAATGAATAGTTACACCACAGATAGCGTGAGCGCGGGAGCACAACTGGCTTGTCTGTACAGTGATGTTCCTTGCGGAGCATTTTTCATTTTCAGGTTATTTCCGGCTGTTATTCTGGCCAAAAGAAAAAAAAGAAACCTTAAATAGATACAGGTAATTTTAGGAGTCGTGGAGTAAAAAAGTAAAAAATAATGTCAGTAAACCGGATCTCGCATCATTCATTACTTGCTTTTTTAAAAACAAAGTCCCCTTAACACTCCGTCCGATTTATGTCCAAATATCCGCAGTCGTGTTCCCGCGAGCCAAAATCATCTTAGACCACTTCCCATCCAGTTTATGAAGGAATTAGAGGGAAGAGTACTCCATGACAAAGAGCTAGTGAAGCGCGAAGCGGCGGCGGCTTAAGGCCTGAAGCCTGTGGAAATGTATTTCTTCGCAATATACCAAAAAAGTATATCGGGTGCGCCTTAGTTTGCGTGCTGGCAGCACGAGATGACGCCAGCAGTCCCGGCACAAAGCTAATATTACCTCAATTACCCACTAATGTGTCGTTCTTTTTAGTACGGGCAGTTTTAACTTAGACCTTTAACATGCGAAGTAAGCATACTGTTCGGTACAAAACGTGAAATGCATATTCGAATTTTGCTGAGATGGAGATGTAGTACAATTTTGTTCACGCTGAAACTGATTCTCGGAACGACGTCTGCGTCCGGAAAGCTACGTAGAGAAGACATGGGTGGCGGTGGTTAATGCACAAAAACGAACGGGGTTCCACGTAAGGATGTCAATCAGCTGCAAAAAGAGAATGCGGGGAAAGAGCATTTGGTGGGCATTTCTAAAAACCCTGGGGGGAAAGCGCTAAAAATAGCGAATTTCAGAACCTATAAATAGGAACGTTGTCGGCTGGGGTACCACATTCGGTCCAACTGCTCGGTCTTTCCCGTGAGCGCTGGCTGGGATCGTAGGGCAGTAGGATTGCATCATCGCTTTCACGCGTGTTTCTTTTTTTTGTTACATTAATATCGCTAATTATTTTTACCTGATGCCCACAACACCTTCCGGCATTACAGTGGGGGGATGGGTACACACGCACAAGAAAAACAACCAGTGCTCTATAACAAGATACTATTGAAAGTATACGTAATGGCCAACCGAACAGAACGAGAACATAAAAAATATAAATGCCATTAACAGTGTTGTAAACACTTTAAGATGTTCCGCAATAGTGCTGTTGAAAAAAAGGGAACTGTTTAACATGTATCTATTTTGCTATATATACACCTAATTTACATATATGCCTGACCTGATATATGCATACTACACATGTGCAAATGCTTCATACCATATAGAAACAATATACACTATAAATCGTATACCTTATACATATATACGTATACCCTGAATATATACACGCATACATGTATGCCTGGCGATGTGAACGCAAAAAGAAGACCATTAGCACTGTAAACAGAAGACCATGTCAGTTTAATTCCAGCAGTTTAAGGCGAGACAAAAATGCATTCCCAATAGTGTTCGAACACACCAGCCGGCAACCGATTCCACTTACGTATGGAATTAGGAAAAAATGAGTTAGAAATGGTGCTGGATATTTATTCTGCCTCTCGAACTTTGTAGTTGTGGTCTGTGCAGGAAGATGAATAGTGCGGGGTTCACGCCCCATACCAATTTGTGAAAAGTATATGTAATGAAATAATTTTAGGCAAAGTTCTGTGTTACAAAGCACATGTAAAGGATAGCAGAATACCACAGTGCTGTGATTTCGGCTTCAGCAACAGAAGCGCGTCTGGAAAGGCACTTTTTCGTAGTATGGAAACGCACGCTGTTTACCCCGGCCGTAAGTTGCAAAACGCGAAAGGAAATTTTCCAATTCAAAAAAAAAAAGAATGCTTGCGGCTTAGCTCAGCAAACCTCGGATATCCAAGGCAAAAGCTTCGCTTAGTCTGGTAGAGTCTTGGGTTCGATTGGTTAACCTTATCGGCTCTTAACAGCACGGATGTTTAAGCTTAAGCTTGATCCGGTGGCTTGGCGTCGTCCAGACTTGCGCGTGGGCTTACGCCACGTGAGGAGCTTGGAAAAAGAAACCAAGAAAACAGTTTACGCGCGTCCCAGCCTCAACTGGAGAGTGCAGGACAGCTCGCGCTACAGACACCTAGTTTTCTTTGTGATAGAACGACCCGAACCGGCAATAATGGAAACGTTTGGGTGACAAGTTGGAAAATTCATGTGAGCTGCAACAGCCGGGTCTCCGACGAAAGGAGAGGGGCCACCAGCTCTGCTTTTCCTTCAGCGTTGCAACACAATTGCAAGCGGCGGCAATATTTTTATTCGAAGCGGGAAGGCCGCTCTGAAGCGACGGGCGATATGGAAACACAAGACTCGAGGAGACATGTGTGTCCCAATTACGACCGGCATTCTCCTCAAATCCACGGAACACTGGCCCACCCCAACAGTATCTCATTTGGATGCATTACCACAAACTACGCTTCCTATTTCCGGGCTTTCGAAGAGAATGGCAAATGGCTCGTTTTACTTCCTCGTGCAGTGGGTGACCACGCCGCGCTGCCCGTGGCGACGAACGCGAGCACCCAGCACAAGGGCAGCCAGGGGGACGCCCACCTGAGTGAGCTTGAGTGCCTGCTCCAACTCCTCAGCGGCGCGAAGGCGCCCCAACGACGCTTCACGGCTGCCGAGGAGGCTGAAGATCCGGCGTCTGTTCCGGCCGTCTGGGTCAGCAAATGGGTTGGCTGCACAGAAAAGTGCGGAATGGGCCACAAGCTCTGCGGCAACAGCATCGGGGTGATGTACAACGACAACACCCGCATGATGCCGCTGAGCAACAGCATGTGAGTCTGCGCTACACACTCGCCTTTGCGCTCTTTCAGTGGAGCTGTTCAAAGCTGCGAGGCGTGCAGAGACTTGGTGCTGGACTGGATAAGGCAACGCCGCGGTGGGTTGTCCGCACGCTGCTCGTACAAATGAGTGGACGGGGTACTTTCCAGGGAGGAGGGCCACACGATGTCTTCGTTGCCCTCACTGGCTGATCGACTAGCTTGGGTCGTTGGCTGGTCAGCATGGGTCACTCATTGCTTCCGTTTCCAAGGGCTGGAAAGGTGTTGGTTTGTGGGGAGGATTTCTCCACTTAATAAACATTCCGAGGTGCATTAAATTAATCTGATGCCCTCCACTATGGGTGCGCCTTGTTGCCCTGGTGTGCTGCATCACGTAAAACTCCACAATTAAAACTTTGAATTGTGTATGCTATGAAAAATACTGAGAATCCTACAAAATTCTACCACGCAGCAGGGGGTCAAATGTTGGAACTAAAAAAGCCTTCCTTTGTGCACACACCGTAATTTCGTATAAATTCAACTCAGCTACCTGATTTTGAATGTATGCAGTTTTTTGAAGTCGCCTGTTGATAAACACAGTCAGCAATTCTGCAGAAGACCAGTCCATATTTACGGGAATGTGAAGTGTTGCTGCAATTAGTACTATCGCTCTTAATTTGACCTGCAACACGCGAGTGTCGGCCGGAACTGCTCCTCGGTTGCTCGCGGCACCGCGCAGTGGGGCATTCAAGAGCTAAGGTGAAAAAAGGTGCGCTCTTCCGAGAATCACCAGCACTCCCCACGGCTTCTATTACTTGTGATCTATGGAATGCACAACGGTCAAATGTGCCTAATGTAGCCATTTCAGCGACTGCTTCGCGGACCATTAAAACAGCGCCGTAAAGACTCGTTAAAACTGCAGCTCCGTAGTATGGCTCTTTGGGTACGTGCAATATTTTCCGCAATCAATAGCGTCATTTCTAGCTTTATTTTCGCCACTGTAGCCAGAATTCTAAATTAGGTGGTTGAAGTTCTTTAGAGCGTGGAAAACGTATGATACCAGGGGCGGTATTCTCGTAACTGTCCCTTTTGAAAACGCCCCTTTTGCGTCCCTTTCATCGTGACGTACTTCCGGTTAAGCAGTGGGCCTTTGATTCAAATACCGTAACTGTTCTTGCAAACGCATATTAAAGAACTGAAACCGTATCAGAGTATCTTTTATGCGTTTATTGTTCCGCGAGCGAGCCAACAATAAGGCGACGAAAAATCGTCTGCTCCAAATCGTCTGCTCCGAGTAGCCACGGCTCATTGCTCCGCCGTGCTTGCATGGCGTCACATCCGGGTGTACGCTTTTAGCCTATCAGGGCTCGCTCAAAAGGGACACTTTTGAAAGGGACAAAACACGGGAATACCGCCCCAGATCTACGTATCCTTATAATGTAGAAGGGAGGTAATGCCCAACCTCACCATTTTCGAGCAGCGATGCAACGCTGCGCTTCACTGAGCAATAACTGTACTCAACCATTTATGTATCGGGCGCATTCAAACGTTGCGCACTCGGCCAGAAAGCTGACTTTAGAGCTCACGGGGGATGCTGGTGATCGTCGGAAGAGCTGGCCTCGTCTCCCGTTAGTTCTTGAATACCTCGCTGCGCGGTGACTCGAGGGTCCGAGCGCATCTCCGGCTGCCACTCGCCTGTTGCGAGTCAAGTTTAGCGCGATTGTGCATGTTTCCACCTGTAACCAACCGAAATCGTACACCACATAACTGCGCTGCTTGCGCAGGTGCATTGATTAGGCAAGGTAAGTATGTCATTGCCCAGTTTCTTTCTCTTTGTCAAGAGGCTCGTGCGATACATCTGTGAGACGCCGTTAGCACATAAGTGTAGTTCTGCAGAGGTTATGACTAATGCCTCGGGGAATATGTGAGAACAGGTCGAACTGTAACAGTGCTCCAAGGCAAGCACAACCGATATCAGATAAATGCCACGCTCCGAGCGATGCGTCAAGACAATACTAGTTGGTGGGTGTTTTTTAAAGTTGCCATGAAGACAAAATAGAAACTCGATTCAATAATAAGGTTGTTTTGTTAAGATAATACCAATACCAATTGTATCACGAACTTCAAAAAATATTCGAGAATATAAATAACCTATTCAAAAGTGGCGACCCGATATTTACTCCCGGGGAAATTTTTTATTGTTACAGAACTGGTACCGCCAAAAAACGAGAAAATCTTTTTATGGCTCACAACATGAGCGATCAGAAACGCAGGAGGAAACAGAAAATAAAGCGACGTATGTAATTACTCTCGACTGCAAAACCTAATAATGAACCCGCCGCGGTGGCTCAGTGGCCAAGGCGTTGTGCTGCTGAGCACAAGGACGCGGGTTTAATTCACGCTGGTCGCGGCGAAGGGCTTGTTGCCTAAGTAGAATAATTGCTCATGGATTGATTTGGCAGGCGCTGCCAAAATACGTCATATTCTGAGGGTCGCATGAAAAAAAAAAAAAAACGAAATAGCGTGCGGATATTACACTGAACTTAGCTGAACGAGTGAGCCGATTGGTGGCCAGCTACGGCTACAAGTGGCTTTTTTAATCGAAAAAGGTAAAGCAGTACCGTTCGAAAATGGTATTTTCCTGCTGCCCTTTCGTTTCCCTTTCGATACGGCCTGAGTGGTGAAAGCTTTGCTGGAAGAACGCGCGGTGAGGTTATAAGACATTGCGACAAATGAACCAGATCCGTCAACCCATTTTACGAGTCTGCCTCGGCGCGTCGCCGATGCAAATAACATGAGCGGAAACTTCACGCATGACAAAATGTTGGGCTTCGCCGTGAAATGGGAATGACCCCGTTGTTTTAATTGATCCCACCTGTGATTCATTTCTTCTTGCCTATTTGCAAAATACTAATGATCGCGTACGTATCTGCAGCGACGTACACCCATCTTTTCGAGTATATATTGCTTAAGATTGTATATCTCATGTAATATAGCCAATTTGTATTGAAGTAACTGACCTTCAATCGGATCACTCATTCAATTTCGTCGATCGCCTATATTCCGCATGCAATTCTCTTTTTTTCCACAACGCAGCTACCTATGGGTAGGATTCAGAAGATCGCCTTCAGCGAGAGACCGAGCATACCCCAACAATTTTCAGCGTATGGGAAGAATTATTAATGAATGAAGCAAGGTCCTAGGGAATTCCTTATTTTAATTTGCGAGGGCTTATGTTGCCTTAAAACAATGTCTTCTTAACAATGCATGCGTGCTTAGAAGTGAATCTTACTTCAAGCTTACAGTGTGCGCTGCTCGGTGAAGCGTGCCCATCAGCGGAAGGAGTGTGGTTGCAGTCCCACCTTATATTCCTCTCCACCGCAGCCGCGCGTTTAACAGAGTCATGCATACTCGTCTGCATGCCTGGCGTCTCTCGCTCTCCGCTGACATTGCGCAAAGCCGCGTGCTTTTCCGCGGTCGCCTGTAGGGCGCACTAAAGAAGTCATTCTCTCTACCCACCAGTGGTGTGCGTCCTTTGTCATGTGACGAACAGATCGTGCCAGTGTCCTTATAGTTCAATATAGCTAGTGCCCGAAATTACTGAATTCAGTACAGCGAAGCCCACCTGAGCGCCAGCATCGCTGGACTTCCTTCTTCACGAGGTAGAATGGTTACGTATTTTTTTCTTCTTGCGTACCTTTGAGCCAAGTATGATTTCGCCGCACTTGCCTAATATCCCGCTGCACGGTGGTATTGCCACAGTGCGCAGACAACTCGGCACCGAGGGAATCGCAAACCACGGCAGCCACGCAGGTTAAAGCGGCACGCTCCTGGCGAAGCCAAAAGCCCACGCCACCGAATACCGATATTCTAAAGGGCGGCAAACAAGTGCTCGCATAAAAAATTTAAGGCGCCCCTGATGACCAGGGACGGCAGGAGGAAGACTTAGGCTCTAGTCGGCGATAAGTCGAGCGTCAGAACGTCGACATAGACCAGACGGATGTGCCAGCGCTCTCTCGCTATCTGCGCTGCATCTACTCATAGATTGCGCTGGCATGCAGGTTTGCGCAGTTTGACCACCGTTCCCGTGCTCCGTTTATGTTTTGGTTCACCTGTACACCTCAAGAATGTTACTAGATAAGGAACGTATATGCCGAACCGTGTTTGATGTCCTTGTTTGATGTGTTTGACCTGATGTCCCCGCAGGAGACGCCCAGTAGCCTCGTCTTTCACGCTGGTTCTACTTCGGGTGCGAGCTGAAGGTTCGGATGGAAGAATTCGCCGGTAAAGAAATACGGCTCTTCGGCCTACGACGTGAACTGCAACATGGATTGTTGCCGAAGCCCCCGTCCTTCGGGTGCATGGGATTTCCATGATAATTTTACTCATATTTGAATGCTATAAATGCATTATGAAGATAAAATGCTTCGGTGTGCATTCATTTATTGAAAATAAATTCTCCGGGCACATTAGTCTCCTTACCTGCTTTTAATGCGAAAGCGAAAGCATTAGGGTTTGCCCAAGCAATACGGAGGTATACATATGCCCCAATTTTTCTTTTCAAATTTTTAACTACTATACAAACGCCGTCATTCTCGTTTCACCCCACTACTTCCATGGGGTCAGCGTTCTGCGAGGCTTGCGTTCACCTGCTCTTTTGACGTGCCGACACGTGTTCTCCCCACCCTCTGCGCTCCGCAAGGCTTTTGACTAGGCGAAAGCCCGGTGTCAGCATGACCGACAGGAGCTTTGAAAAATGTTCGACAACGCAAGTAGAACAAAAGTATATGAGGTAGGTAAATTTAGACCAGTGATAAGTAGCCAGGGTGTATAGAACGCGAGTCCAATATGCATCCCGACGCACAGCTGATCCTGGGCTATGGGTAAATAACGGTAGAACCGTGAATGCGCTCTGACCTTCGACTTGGAAATGTTTTTTGAAGCCTATCAACACGAGTAACTGCAGAATATGAATTATTGGAGTAGCGAAGGGCGTTTTCGCTAATAGCGTATCTGTAGAAGCTTCAAGGGCTAAAAAAATCAGAGAAAAGAAGAAAACGAGACACAGAGGATAGGAACTTCTTCTCTACTGTCCTACCACTGTTGTTTGCCGATACCCAGTTTCGTTGTGTGCAATTCACAAAGGAACGTTGTCATCGTCGTCATCACCATCATCATCATCATTGGTGGTGGTGATGATGATGATGATGATGATGGTGATGGTGCTGATGATGGCGATTATCATGATGAAAATGATTAATTTGTCCTTATGTCTATTCTGTCCTGTATTTTGCAAGGCAATTCCTGTGCGATGCAGAACATTAATTTTTAGTAAAACATTATGATATGCTTCTTTCCGTGCCTACACAAACCTGAAATGTACTAGGCCAGCCTTATTTACGAAAGGAATGTGTAGAACTGGCCAAAGTGAGCATTTTAAAGCAAGGCTTTCTACCTGTACCGGCCAATGGTTCCTTCGTGGTGTGCGCGACAAGAAACTCCCAACGCCGCTGGGGATGCGGAGGGCGCTTTTCACTCGCGTATCCCACTGTCGATGGCGCGGCGATAGGGCGCTATTACCCAGCGTTCCCCGCACCCAGGTGACTGCTCGAACCGGCGGGCGGGTCGGCGGGACGGCTTTGTAATCTGTTTTAGCGACAGTTGATTTTGGCCTGTTTTGGCGCTGCTTCGCGTCGATTGCGCGCTTTCCTCGCACGGCTTGATTAACTTTTTCGATAGCACCTGCTGGGTTCTAATGCAAGGCTACAAGTTATTTTCTACTTTTGGGCTCACGACAAAGCAAACACTTTTCTTTTCTTCTTCTTTTTTTAGGGGGGTTGGGGGGGAGGGAAGGGTATATGCCCCTCGGCATCAGGAACTAAAACAAAGCGAGGCTTTTGGGACTCTTCGAAGAGAAAGAAGGCAACGCGCTCTTCAGAAGACCCGACCCCTGGCTGCCTTTGGGAACGCTGTAAAAGATTCCCAGATATTTTTTTTTCTGCCTCGTGCGTTCTAAGCAGAACATGAAACCTATCTAGCGGAATCGTTCGTAACTGTTGCGGCTTGATTTCTTAAAATTTTGCTAGAAGCTTTAGTGGCGCGGGCGACAGCAGGCGACGTCGGAGTGAATTTTTTTGCTGCAGTTGATGAAGTATTTAAGCATGTATGAATTTTTTATAAAGGAACACTGCAAATATCACTTCTGTATTAATTTGTTATATTTGCGTAATATCTTGTTCTTCTTCCACAATGCTGACAATTATGAACATTACACCGGACTTAGACGGGTAGATTTAGCTGTGACTATTGTCACGAAGCCAAGGACGACGCAATTGTTTAGGAAAAGAAACAAGTTTATTGGAGCGAACTTGTGCTTCCCTAACAACTCAAAAGAATACAGGGGCGGCGAAGCAGCGCTCAACAATGTGACGTGCGTCGGCGAGCGTAGCAGAATCGAATAGCCCGGCGTCTGCTCTGCAGGCTTTTTATCTTTCGGCGCGCGTGGTTCTCGAACCGTCGATTCGCATCGAGAACATTGTAGATCCAAGAAGATTATTCCGGGCTGTTCACGTTAGATCGGAATGCTCTCCCTATCAGAACAGATAACACATGCGGCACAGAAAGAAAGAATGGAACACGCGCTTCCCTTGGCACAGAGATAACACAGACCGGCGCAGCCGGGCGGTAAAAGCAAAACACAAATAAACAAACCCAATGCATGGTTCGCTGCACTATATAACACTACTGCTCAGGCCTTGTTTTACTTTGGCCGGGTGGCTGGATCGAGTCACAGACAGACATACAGACAGACAGACGGACCAAAATTTCTGGGTTTAAGTAGCCCAAGAAAGACTATCACCTTTTAAAGTCGTTGGCACGTTCCGCTTCTTACAGGCTCGTTTTAGCCTTGAGTACACATCTCATGCTTCGCGAGAGTTTATTTCCGATGCCCTTGTTGCTGGCCTTTTAAATGCAGAGCATTTCTTAGGCTCGCCTCTTCCTGCGTCGGACGGCGTCCACAGCTCCGCGTCCGCAGCAGGTGCGCCTCTCCTCCTTCCCTTCTCTCTCTCAACAGCAGCTGGCGCGCGCATGCGTCGTAATCAGCCCGTTCACTCCGTCACGGTCTCGGCGTAACAGGTGCGTGATAGCAGCGCGGTGGGGCGTGGAAGGGCGCGCGCTGCTTGCGCATGCGCGCTCTCCCTCCCCCCCCCCCCCCCCCCCCCGTACTGCTCTTTCTCTACTGCGCGCGCTGCAAATATAAAGCGGCTAGCGGTCGCTCGTGCTTCAGTCACTGCGTTGCTCCTTCCTTCCTTGGTTGACGCTCGCTCCACCCTAACGCGACTTTACTCTCCTCTCTCTACCCCAAACCAACACCAACGCAACTACGACCCAACTACCCACCCTTACGCGACTTCACGCGGCGTTAACGACCCCCAATGCTCTGCATTTACTCGTGTTCCCCTCGCGGGAAGGCGCGGGAATTTTTTTCCCATCCCTTTCCCATACCTCCAGTGTCGTTACCACGGGATCCTCAATAGAGAGTGTAGAATAAGTGTTCCGCCAGGCGTTAAAACATTTTTCGTTCAATTGCACACTAAGAGCTTGGATGCAATACCGTGGCCCTGTCATTGCTTGGTCGAGAAATTGCCGCCTCTGTTCAAGACCAGAGACAATTGATCACTGTTTTGTAAACTGTAGAGATGCTGTCTTTTCCTGGGACATTTTGCAGCGAACACTCAAAAAGATATCGGTATAATGTCTTTCTCAATCTGATTTCTGCCATTCGGATGTGCAGGTGAGCCACCCTAAAACATATTTGTTTTACTGGTAAGAACGGTGTCTATTATATCATAGGCATGCTATGGTACCTAGATCCACAAAGTCGTATTTACGAGAAACTGTGGTGTTGCACATATTGTGTATAATTCCTTTGACCAACCATCTGACCGGTCCTCTCGTTTGAATGCTTCTGTGCCTACTTGCCCGAATTTCTATGCTTTTGTGGTTGCCCTAATTTGCGTACTCTCTTGTCTGCTTGAGATATAGTGTCCTTGTACTATAGTTATATTTGACTTTATTCTACGATGCAAAAAGATATGCCGGGGTAGCACAGTTGGTTGAGCATCAGGCTGGTACTTAGAGACACGGGCTCGAATAACACGGGATCACACATTTGTTTTTATTTAATCTTTAATCGTCCTTTCAAAAGGTTTACCCAGAGGGCCTCAGATTCCAAGCCACGCAGTCCCGAACAGGAGCCTCCCTGACCGAGGATATGCTGCACAAGTGGTGCTTACGTTAAAGTGGCGGCACGTAATACCCCAGTAAGACGCGCCAGCTCCGTGCTCCCACCGACCTACAGTACCCCTTCCCCTACTGCAAAGACACCACAGCCAAGAAGGACATTCGACCCCTTCTGTGGGACTACGGGGGCCTCCTCCAACTCCAGGTCCAATGCGCCCAACACTTGGTACCATATTAAAAGCGGACGACGCCCAGAAATCCCAGTGATGCCATGGAGATATTACACTCCCTCTGGGAGTTTGCAAATGAATCAGACGTAACCCGAATAATTTAGGGCCTGCAGGAGCCCTGCACAACCTTCAAACTACCCCTTTCTTAGCCACCAGCCAGACCTTGTTCAATAAAGATTTATAGATACATCTATTTCTTTACTATGGCGGATATTGTCTTCATCGCACAAGGGGGATTCTTCCCAGAATGGGGCATTTAAGGCTTTGGGCGTAATAACGATGAGCGCTGTTAGGCAGGACCTCCGGTCTGGCAAGATGACAGAGTCGTAATAATCCTCGCACTTTGGACAACTTCAGCCAGATTTTTTGTTGTTGTTGTTTGTGTTCTATGGCTAATCTAATAATGCCAAGACCGGGGGGCACGCTTTACTTTTTGACAGCATGGAGGGTGGGGGCTCCTTGAGGCACCTGGTTCCCCTTTCCACCTTCTGAAACCAGCCCAGAGCAATGGCTTCATATCCAAGCGCCTCCGCGTCCTTGTAGATGGTGAGTTACCCTTGTGTAACAAGAAACACTCCGCCAGCATCCATTAGCCAGCCAGGAAAAGCCAGCCAGACAAAAAGAAAACCAACTTGAAATTAGCGACACCTTGTTGATTAAGCATACTACACTCGTCGCAAGAGTGAAGTCAACCGTTTATTTAGCGTATACATAGGCTTGCTGTAACAGGTAAACGTGTCTGCATACGAAAAGGCTGGAAAAACTAGCTGACAAAGTCAAATGTTAAATTAAATTACAAGCAAAAATGAAGTTATTTTCAAGCAGGAAAAATTGTTTTTTAGTCTACTACAGGATAGTCCTGTTGCCATAGAAACGCGGAAAGGCGCCAAGCATCACTGCGCAGCTGTCATTCTCGAGGCCGGAGCAGCCATAGGCCCTCCTAAAATCGGGAGTACTTGCGATGAAGGCTATGCTCTTACTCATATACGCTATAGCCGCTTCAGAACGATAATACATGGCGGGGATGCAGGCCTGGAAGTACGTGTACAGCATAAAGAAGAGGCGGCTCTCAGAAGACTGCCACAGGCTCCAGGCATACTTCAGATCGTGCCAATCTTGATCCATTGCGGCCCATGCGGCGGTCTGCAGACTCAGCGCCGCGTAGCGAAGAGCACTGTCACCTCTTGAGCGGCTGGCACAAGACTTCAGCGCTTGCAGCCTTGCGTGCGTCTGCTGAGGCCAACCTGGATGCTCAAATATCCTATCCCAAAGGAAGTCGGCGGCACTGGCTCCGACTGCAGCCATCGTCTCTAATGTCAGTGATCGATCGTGCGAGTGCAACGCGGCAAAGACGTTTAGAGGTACAACTATTGTGTGGCGGATGCCCTCGATGCTCTGGTAGGACCAGGCGCGCTGTGCCCACGTCATCACTGGAGGACCTTCCCCGCCCGGAGTCAACGTTCGTGAGCAGATGCCACTGTCTGTGCCTCAGGACATTAACGTGAAAGTTCAATGAAGTGTCTGGAATCCGACCAACATTTTGAATAAGCTGAGAGGGCACAATCGCATTTACCGTCGCCAACAGAAGGTAGGCTTCGGATGAGGCATTTTCGGGCATCAGTGACGACGATTTTCGAAACACTAATTCTTTAACCTTCTCCAGTGTGGAGAAAATAACCTTTTCTTTTGAATCACTGCTAAATTGTTTGGTCATCAGAATGAAAAACAATAGGCTGAACTGGTTACGCAGATCATCTGTACAACCTCCCACACCTTTCTTCAGCGTGTATTTGAGGTCATTAGGGTTAAATGCATAGTAAAGATTAACAGCAGCCTTGAACAGGACGTATGACACGGCGATTGGCCTCTCAGTCCTCTCCGTCAAAATGCTGAAGTAGAAACGCACGACGTTCCTCCCTCGAACTGTAACGTCTGTGTTGGAATGGAGCGGGTAAACATCATCCAGACTTTCCCTGAAGCCTTCTGCATCCTTGACTGGCAACAGCGTGTCTAGGAGCGATAACGTGCCGCTTATTTCCGGCTCAGCTTCCGGGGCATCTTGCATCTGCCTACGGATGTCGCCGACCTTATCATGGAGAATTGGAGCCGGAGTTGATGCATTCAGCTTTTCTGTGATGACAGCGAGAATTTTCTTCTCGGTAAAGTTGTCAAGGTTGGCTGGCTGGAAATCGATATAAACGAGAAGCAGTGGCGCAGAGCCTTCCGTTCTTGGCATCAGAATATTGATTTCGGGGTATGCTTGATAAACGTAGGATAGTCGCACAATTAGGTCTATAATGTCCCTGGATCCGATCTCTTTCTTGAGCATTGCAACTTCTAAAATGGCCTCCGCTGTGACGACCTCAATATCATGATCGTGTACTGCAAACATCCTGAGGCAAGATGAGTATATCCGGTGCAGTGCCTTGCCTTCTGAGGTGACGTCCATGCCGGTGATAACGGAATATTCCTTCTGGAGGAACGCTCCCAGCGTCGTGGATGCCTCGTGGACGTCTTTCCAGGAGGAGCAGACGTGGTCGAAGAAGTTTTTGCATGGGTTGACAGTTAGGTTGACGAGGGGCACCAGAGTTCCAAGCAATTCCGGGCAGCAGAATGGTGTGTCGTTGGACACAATCCTTTGGACGACGTGAATCTTTACAACGAATACGTAAAATAGCGAAGCAATCACGAGAAATCCGACGACTCCTGCTAACAGGGCCAATTGACATCCGAAATTCAAAGCTGGGGCGTTACGTTCCTCTCTTTCCGACGACTCCATCTTCCTTCTTCTTCTGCTTCCTCTTCAAAGGCACTTGCCGCACGCACGTGTAATTCGTATTATTATTATAAAGCGCGAAAATGAAGAAGAGCGGCATACAATTTGTGATTTTTAATCAGTTCTGCCTGTTTGGATGATCGCTTATTGCCGGACGCAGGTAGTGTAGAGCAACCCTTTCGTGGCTTATTTTGTTGGAGACACATTTGTTGATACTGCATACCCTGCAGCCTATTCATAAAGAACGACAATGCCACGGAAGGATGGGGGAATCGCCGTTACTTCCACGGGCCAGGCACATCTTGGTAGGTAGTCAATTATGGGTATGACAAGATATCAACTGCCGTATTTGGCGGGACCCATCTTCTAAGGCAATCAACATTCAGAGATAACAGTCTCACTTATAAAATCACCTAAAACACGAATGGACTTGAAATAGATCAAAGCGAAATAGCAGCTCTAAGCAAGGCAGTGTCATGTTAGAAGCGCTATTTAGAGGGTATGCTTGAGAGTGACCCCTCCGGGCACCTCGCGAGTTCCTTCGTGGTCAGGACCCGATGAAGGCAAGTATTTCAGAAAATTCCCTCGCACTTCCCCGAGGGGGAGAGTGTGTAAGTGCGAATGCACGGTTGTTGATTGCGCGATTACGGTGGATATCGTGATCTTAATGAGTAGTCGAGAGATTACACACACGCACACAACTACAAAGAAAGATATTTCACTCGTTATTGCTGGTACCGTTGCCCGGTCCGCCATCATCGTTATCGAGATGCAGGACCAGCGACCGCTCTCGACGACGGCGCGCGCTCGAATAATACCCTCCCGCGCCACGCGGCCGCTACACGAGCGCCCTCACGCGTCGGAATGCGGAGCGCCCGCTACGCGAGCGAGAGCTCTCCCGCCCGAAGTGGAGAGGAGGCACCCAACACCCGCAGTCACTGAGCGGAGAGAGGAGGAGGAGAGTAGCACGCGCCCATCTCCCCCCGTTGCTAGGGGAGGCGAGGAGCGCGCGCACCCGCAGCTGTTGCTATGCGGACGACGGCGGCGGACGATTCAGGCTCGCTTAAGAAGTGCATTCGCACTTAAAACTGCTTTCTAGAGCGCAGCTCTTCATCACCGGCTCCTGTGGTTTCGCATCGCCATCGGCCTCATTGTAACCGAACGAACGAAGAAGACATCGAAGCTGGACGATATAAAGCGAGCAGGAAATCGGAGGGTAAAATTATTTCGAAAGTGTGAGGAAGAGGTCGGTATACCCTTCCTGTTACAGTCTGTACAGCTTCTCCTCTGACCCTATCGCCTGGTGTCCTGAATTAAGTTCCTTTGCTTGAAGGCCTAGGGACTCAGCAAAATCTGGCCAACATATATCATATACCGAAGGATATATACAGCGAGACGTGAAAGTTATGCCAGTGCAGTAGCTATGAAATGAAGCGCCTAAGTAGGGTACCTTTTCAAGAACCCAGGTCCTGATTCGTCGTAGAATCATGTGTGTGTCAATGTGAGGAGCTCAATGCATGACGGAAGCTACCCAGCCACGTTCTTGGACACGGCCCATAAGAGGCTGTCTGATTCTTCCGGCATCCTTTGTGTCGCAGGTGTATTTTTTTGCCACATTTTATTGTAGTGACATGGCTCGCCACTACAGCTGCAAGCGTTTCTTCTAGGAAATCTTTTCAAGCACTAAATATCGTGTAGTTGTGATGCTTGTGGCGCATGCTCACAAGGCTTTTTTGTCTCACAAAACGTATCCTGGGTGTAAAACAAATTTTAACCTACAATTTCGCCCACTCGAAAATAAAAACTGCCCGATTTTCGATAGTCTATCTTGCTAATATTCCTGACGGGGAGATCTATTGCAGTTGGTCGTACGCGGTACATGTGTGGGGACACCAAAGATGACCTTTCCTAGTTATTCTTGGTGCAGTTGTTTGTAATCGTAATGCGCACATGTGCCTAGTAAAAAAAACTGTTGCCGCGTCTAGCCTTCGTCGTTAGCACAGTAACATTCAACTTATCTTTTAGACGCTGCTAAGATGTCTTCCTTTTCCAAAACACAACACACCGCGGTTTCAGGTCCCCCATTTAAGCATTCTGAACTTGGCGTGGGGCAAACTGTTGATAGCAGATGCCACCGCACCGACATGCCTCGGAAGGTTCACAGAATTACGTTCGGACTGAGTGTTTTCTTGCGTGGAACATAGGTTGTTCGAACGGGGCCCGTCGGCTCGGCGATGTCGTCTCACGTATACGCTTAGCTTCCATAGGCGTACATCCAGCGGTCACAGGTCAACATTACTCGAGAGCGGTTATTTGCTACCGTCTGGAAAGGCTGGCTTGGTCCCCACGCGATAGTTTAACACAAGCAACGTTCTCAAGTTTTGAGATAGTGCTTTTAACACAATGAACTCCGCTCTGTCTACGTTGTCGGCCCGAGAAAATCGGGGCTTCGTCCCGCTTTCGAATACACGATACGGCTGCAGCAGCAGCAGCAGCGCCGGCTGATCCCACAAGAACAAAAATGGTTTGTTTAGAAAACTTCTAGCAGTTGAATAGCGCGTTAATTTGTGTTACAAATTTTAAAAATGTATACTTTGTACTAAATACAGTTATTGTTATTCTGACGTCACTATGACGTCCCGTAAAACAGGAACCACCGCTAGGGGGCGCGTCTCGTGCCATGCCTGGGGAATAGAGTTTCTCAATATTAGGGAACTCTATCGCGGGGGGTACGAGACGCTTCCTTTTTGAAAACTGGTATGATTCGCTTCATAAAGCTGTCAAGTTGCCTTCCTACGATTATGGGCGTCAAACGTCTCTTGGAACCAACTCTAAATAGATAATATTGCCGCAGTTTTGAAAGACCCGGAAATGACCGGCTCAGCCGCTCTGTGACGTAAGTACCGCCGGTTGAGAGGTGCGACGTAGAAGCGTCCTGGCGGTCTAAGCCCTCATTCACACAGCTGCTTTTCACCCCGTCACGTCACCGTCCCGTCACCGTCTTCCGCCATGGGCGATGGTTTCGCGGGCGATTTCTCGCCGAAAACAGTGCGACGGTGACGGGAATCCGAGCTCTACGTTTCCGTTCCGTCAACGCGACAGGACCACGCCCGTGGTAAACCAGCCAATCAGAAAACAAATTTTTACGGCTAAATTTAGCGAAAAGTGAGCACACGTAAAAATCTAAGCCTTCTCTTTTACTTTTCAGATTAAGCACGCTCAATTGTAGGCTAAACTGATCACTAGGCAGACGACCGTGTACTCTAACGGAGAGCTCCAGTACGAACGCTACTCCCTGCGTGGCTGTTTTTTGACCGGCGGTGCCGTTGCGGAGAAGGTGACGGCTGTGTGAATGAGGGCTCACTCGTAGTGGTCTGTTCTAGTGACACTAGTCGGTCCCTTGGCATACCGCGGCAAAAGTGGCCGCCATTCACTCACACTCACACAGAAAAATATATTTTTCTGCACGCACTCACTCACACTCACGCTCACCAGCCGCCCTCACTACTCGACTCATGCTCACTACGCGCCCTCCACCACTCGCACCCACCCGCGCTCACGCTAGCCACTCCCCGTGACCACGTACTCGCACTCACTGGCGCTCACGCTCACTGCTAGCCGTCAGAACTCGCAATCACTCGTGCGCACGCTCACCATTCGCCGTCACCATTCGCACTCACTCGCGCCCGCACTCACCACTCGTCGTCTTTTCTCGAACGCGAGTGTGTGCAGCAGACCCTCCATGAGTTTTGAAACCGAACAGTATTAGTGGCGCCATAGGTCGGCAGGCTAACTAACGAGTGCACTCACACATCCCCCGCCCACGTGCCTTTCACGAGTGAGTGGTGAGTGAGCATCGCCATCGTTTTGGACTGCCGAGTGTGAGTGCGAGTGAGTGCGAGCGCCACGCACAGTGACCCGAGCTCAGCACTCGCGAGCGCACTCGCTCTACTCGGGCCGTTTGCGGGGCTTGCCGCGGTGAGCGCCATAATTGCGCTTGTACTCGCTGTTGGCTATTCGTCGCAGGAGCTGCTCGCTGTGTTGGTTAATGGCGGGATGGTTAATGGCTTCTAGCCTCGGAAATAAGTCGTCACTGAGCTCCCGCTAAAGGGCACCCTAGAATTAGTTCCCTGGTGGCGTGTTGATTTAGGAATATGATTTGGATGGCCTTCTGACGCCGTAATGCACTAATCATACCTCGGCAAAACTGGGCTGCACTAACTCACACTCCAATAGAAAGATATATTTTTCCTCACGCACTCACTCACACTCACGCTCACCAGCCACCCTCAGCCCTCGCATTCACTCGCACTCACGCTCACTACGTGCCCTCCGCAACACATACCCACTCGCGCTCACGCTAACCACTCGCGGTGATCACTCGCACTCATTTGCGGTCACGCTGACCGCTTGCGTCACCACTCGCTATCACCACTCGCACTCACTCAAGCTCACCATTCGCCGTCACTACGCGCACTCATTCGCGTGTGCGCTCACCACTCGTGGTCTCCAATGGCACGCGAGTGGGTGCAGCACACCCTACATGAGTCATGAAACCAAACAGTATTAGTGCATTACGTCGTCAGAAGGTAATCCAAATCATATTCCTAAATCAACACGCCTCCAGAGAATTAATTCCAGGGTGCCCCATAGCAAGATCTCAGTGACGACATTTCTCTGAAGATAAAAGCAATCCCTCCATTAACAACCATCACAGCGCGCGGCTTCTGTTATGAATAGCCAACAGCGAGTAAAAACGCAATAGTGGCACTCACCGCTGTAAGCTGATCAAATAGCGCGATTGCACCCCTCTAACCCTCCCCCCCTCCCCTCACATCAACCCTGAGCGATGGGAGATCTTGTTGTCCAGCCCTGCCCTGCAAGAACAGATTGCGCTGATCACCAGAGGACAGGGGTACCTGGAAACATATGGGGCACGATAAGAGGGCACCCCGCCATTAAGCGCTTAATTGGCTCTAGAATTCTCAATATAGTTTAGTTTCTCTCTCTCTCTCTCTCTCTCTCTCTCTCTTCTCTCTCTCTCTCTCTCTCTCTCTCTCTCTCTCTCTCTCTCTCTCTCTCTCTCTCTCTCTCTCTCTCTCTCTCTTTCTGCACTCGCGAGCGGTGAGCGGGGCTCGCTGCGAGTAGTGCTCCCATTCGCGAGTGGTGAGCTGGGCTCACTGATCCTCGGGTCCACACTCACTCGCACTCACACTCGCCAGTCGAAAACGATGGCGAGGCGCCCTCACCACTCACTCATAAGTGTTGAGTGGGGTGTGGGTGAGTGCACTCGTCAGTGAGGCTGCACACATATGGCTGAACCTGCCCGCAAATTCCTCATTCTGCTTGGAAAGAGCAGCAATGCCATTCTTTAGCCTCGTATTCCTCTTCTGTTTCCATTCAAGAAAGATTAACGGTAGGACCATAAATAAAACTCCTCGGGGCACGAAACTCTGGCTACATGCTTTGAAGGTGAAAGCTTGGCGATTCTTTTTAGAAACTTTTTTACTGCAAGGTCGTATTGACTTCGGGGTTTTTTTTTTTTTTTTTTTTTGCACTCGTTTCTTCGCTTTCGGCGCGAATAACTTCGAAATACTTCTCCTCTGTTACATCGCGTATTAGTCGCCTCTTAACCTCGTTCAGGTTTCGTCGTCTTACGGCGCAATTTACGTAAACAAGCAGACCGGACACGTCACACGTACCCTATAATAATTGTTCTGCCCTTCTGGTGCGCACCTCACGAGTTAGTACATTTATGTGTCAAGCGGCGCGCACTAATCTACAAATTTGGCGTGTCACATTCATAGTTTTTGTGGATTTTGTGAAGCGGGAGCATCGCCCTCAAAGCTCCCGATTCATGGCCAATCCCCCAAGTGTATTTGTGCCACTAAGAAAGCAGCAACAACAACGACAACGTTCATTCTACGCTGGCAACGTTCGGAGATAGCAATCGCTCGTGTAATTCGCTTCCTCGAGGTCCAACCTGATATTCTATCATACGATTTCCTTATTTTTTTTCTTTTGGGTTTGCACAGCATATGGAAGAATAGAATCGATATTATAAATCCAGGTGTCATTGTAGGCAACTAGATTGTAGAACACACGTTCAAACTGCGTAAAATTTTGAAGGAGTACGAAGATGAAGTAATCGCTGTTACGAATGAACTTGCCGTCTGAAAAGATCGCAAAACGTAACCGCCAGCTAAAAACGTGGTGGTTTCTAAATAAAGATGTTTTCTCTCTCTCTCTCTCTCTCTCTCTCTCTCTCTCTCTCTCTCTCTCTCTCTCTCTCTCTCTCTCTTGAATGTTCTTTTTAGGGGTGAAGCACCTTAAGGCCGAGGCTTGTCCGGCGTCCGGCGTCCGTGCTCACGGCACAGCACCGTGCAAATTGAACAATCGGTGAGGAAAAGGCTCACAAAAGGTTAACAAAAACAAAGTAACAGGTGCACAAAAGGACAGAGAGAGAGAGAGGGAGGGAGGGAGAGACAGAGTGCTCCTGCAGAGCCGTGCTGCGCATGCGCGGGGAGCATCGGATTGGATTCGATTAGATTGGATTGTATTGGATTGATTTGAATTTGGATTGGAAGTCATTTTAGCAGCAGTAATCACCCTCACGGGTGATTTACGGTAAGAACGATCCCCAGTGCTTCGCCCACTCGTCATGATTCACTTCATGGAGATGCGTGAATTTTTTCGTCAGCCTCTTAGCTGATTTTGTTGTACTTGTTGCTGAGCCGAGAACGGCAATAAAGCGGCAATAAAGTAAAATGCGGGTATAAACACACTTGGTAGAACACTGGGCTGCTACTGTACAGACCAGTGTTGAAATCTAGTCGGACTACAATTGTCACAGAACTCATATATAGGCGGACAATGCCCCACAGGGTTATGACCCATTTAGGACGACGGCGATGGCGACGACAACGAAGTGGCTGGCGCGGGTTCTCGAATGGGACTTCAGATGTAGGGTCCCCGAGCTGAACTTCTATATGTACAGATCTGGTCTCGCCTCCTCCGCCCCATGTGCTATTTGCGGTGAACACGAGAAGACACTAGATCACTTCTTCTTACATTGCCGTGGTTTTTCAATGATCAGACAAGGTCACCTTATCAGGCCATTACAACGAATTTGACTTCCTATCTCCATGCCCGTACTACTGTCACTAGGGGACACATCACTGGGATATTGTCACAGAGGGGTGGCTGCAACAATTCACGCAAATGTGAACGAGACCAGGCGTCTGCCATGTTAGCCTTTATTATTACGGGTATGTTTTCTCAAATTCAACCGCAACTTTCAATTGTTAGCCAATTCTTCCTTCTAATCTCGCGCTGTTACTGGATGCCAACGGATAGGTATCTACGTTTAAGTTGTGAGCGAGCGAATTAGCCCCCTTCTTGCTCGATTCTTGGCCAATCCCCCGCGTTGGTATGCACCATACGACGTGGAGCAACAACAACATCCGCCATGTACCGGGTGCGCGAGGTATTTGAGAACGCCTTTCCTTATCGCCATAGACACCAGAAGCCTCATCATATATATATTGAGAGGCTCTGGGAGTCGCCAGGCGGGAGTCTTTATTCGTGCGGTCACAGCGCCAGGAAGGCTCAGCAAGAAAGGCGATGTCGATGACACTGTGCCGCCACCGAGATGAAGATGATGCGATGATAATAGGATGCACACCCAGGAAAGGGCGATTGTCCACTTGCTAAAATATAACCTGTACAGCTTCTCACACTTATCCTCCCCCTTCAGGAAAAGCGGTCACCTGGCCGCTGGCTAGGGCGTGTCGGAACGATGAACGTATGGTTTCAGCCGAGAAACGTGAACAATTTCAGTCCCGCGGCAGCGACGATCGGTGACAGCGTTGTTCGGAGCCACGCGATAATTGACCGGGGACATTTGCTGAAGCACGGTATAAGGACCGATGAATCGCGAAAGCAACTTTTCTGACACACCAGGTTGGCGTACGGGTGTCCAGAGCAAAACTTGGTCCCCTGGCTGAAAGGAGACACTGCGGTGAGTCTCATCGTAGTGAGACTTGCGGAGATGCTGACTGGCTTCAGTATTCTCCCGGGCCATTTGGCGGCAGTAAGCGACGCGGGCAACGAATTGTGCGGGGACATTCTCCGTGCAGTCAACAGGTGCAAAAAAGAAAGTTGAATCGAGAACAGAAGGTGGTGGGCGCCCATAGACGAGATAATACGGCGAAAAACCAGTGGTGCGCTGAACTGCAGAATTATACGCATATGTAACAAAAGGCAGAATAGTGTCCCAATTGCTGTGATCTGGTCGGATGTAGAGCAGAAAGCATATCAGAAAGTGTCCGATGAAAGCGCTCAGTCAACCCGTTTGTTTGAGGGTGATAACTCGAGGTCGTTTTATGGACGGTATTGGCGGCACGAAGAACTTCCGCGAGGACTGCTGACAGAAACGTCTTCCCACGGTCGCTTAGAAGAACGCGTGGTGGACCGTGGCGCCAAAAATAGGGAGTGTATGAAAAACTCGGCGACCTCTACAGCACAACCCGTTCGGAGAGGGGCGGTTTCAGCATAGCGGGTAAGGTGGTCAACCGCAGTTATTACCCACCGATGACCAGCTGGGGTAACGGGCAACGGGCCGTATAAGTCGATGCCCACAACATCGAATGGTGCTGACGGACAGGGTAGTGGCTGCAGCAGGCCGGGAGGTGTCGTGGTTGGCCGTTTACGGTGCTGGCAGGGCGCGCAGGAACACGCATACATGGAAACACTGGTAGAAAGCCCCGGCCAGAAGAAACGACTTTTGATCCGGTGGTAGGTCTTGTGAAAGCCTAAATGTCCGGCCGTAGCGTCGTCGTGAAAAATGCGCAGTATCTGCTGTTGAAGAGCACGCGGAACGACGGGAACCCACTTGTCACCGGTAGGGTCGTAATTATACGATGCAGGATACCATTAAAGAGACGGAACTTCTGCAGCTGACGACGTAAGCGGCTGTTCGACGGCTCTGCTAACCCGTTCAATTGATCCATGAGTTTCCGACAATAATGGTCTCCCGCTGGAGTGTAACCATGTCTTCGGGACAGTCGAGCTTCACGACGTCTAAAGGCGCTATTGGCAGGGTGACTTGAGCCGCAGGAGCTGATGATTCACTTTGTGTCGAGACAGGGCAACGCGAAAGGGCGTCCGCATCCATATGCTTTTTGCCAGATTTGTAGGTACAGTGAAATCATACTCTTGCAGCCGCAAGACCCAGCGGCCAAGCCGTCCGTTCAGGTTCTTGAGCGACGAGAGCCAACATAAAGCATGGTGGTCAGTGACCACGTAAAATGACGTCCGTACAGGTATGGGCGAAATTTTTGTACTGCCCAGACAACTGCGAGACACTCTTGTTCCGTGATTGTATAATTTCGTTCGGCAGGTGTCAGGGTACGACTTGCGTAGGCCACAACGTATTTCACTGAAGATGCGGTGCGCTGCAACAGCACGGCACCGAGGCCATGCCCACTGGCGTCTGTGTGTAGGATAGTCGCCGCCGTTTGGTCATAATGGTGGAGCACCGGTGCAGAAGTGAGAGCGTGCTTCAGATTTTCGAACGCTGCTTCGCAGTCATCAGACCATGTGTAAGAGGTGCCAGATGCGAGAAGTTTGTGGAGGGGCGAAGCAAGCGAAGCGAAGTTTCGTATGAAAACGCCGGAAATAAGAAGCTAAGCCAAGGAAACTGCGGAGATCTTTGAGGCGGGTCGGCCGGGGAAAGGTTGTACGGCATTAATTTTGTCGGGGTCTGGGCGAATTCCGTCTTTGCTCACTACGTGTCCGAGCACCTTGATGGATTTGCTCGCGAATCGGCATTTCTTTGTGTTTAGTTGGAGCCCGGCGTTGGCAAGGCATGTAAGGACTTCATCGAGGCGGTGTAGGTGGTCAGCAAAAGTAGAGGAAAAAACAACAATGTCGTCTAGAAGATAGCATAGGCAGGTTCTCCATTTAAGGCCGCGAAGGACGGTGTCAATCATTCGCTCAAATGTGGCCGGAGCGTTGCACAGCCCGAATGGCATCACGTTGAATTCGTAAAGACCATCGGGCGTTGCGAAAGCTGTTTTCTCCTTATCGGCTTCGTGCATGGGAACCTGCCAGTATCCAGAGCGAAGATCGAGGCTCGTAAAGTACTCGGCACCTTGCAAAGTGTCCAGGGCATCATCGATGCGGGGCATCGGGTAGACGTCTTTACGAGTTATTTTGTTCAGCGCCCGATAGTCGACGCAAAAGCGTACGGAACCGTCCTTTTTTTGCACTAACACAACAGGCGAAGACCACGGACTCGATGAAGGACGAATGATATTCCGCTTGAGCATGTCGTCGACGTTATCTTGTATAACCCTCCGCTCGGATGGAGAAACGCGGTATGGGCGGCGGCGAACAATAGACGATGCATCTGTATCGATGCGATGTTCCGCAGCAGATGTCTTTCCCAGAACAGACGAAAAAATGTCGAAGGAACGCTGGTGTTTCGATAGCAAGACTTGTAATGCTTGCTTCTGGTCTGGTGTAAGATCAGAACTTATTGCCGTGTCGAAAGCAGAGGGCTGGGTTGGCGACTATTGCCGTGTCGAAAGCAGAGGCTGGGGTTGGCGACTTGGAGGTGTGTTGATCGGTCGAAAGTGTAGAAAGTGGGAGCACAGACACTGCCTCATCGTCACAAACTGAAGCGACCGTGGCACCTTGCGGTAGCAAAATTGTTTCGGTAGACGTATTTACTGCAGCAAGGAGAGCTGAACCAGACGAAAACGGACGAGGCAGGAAGGTATGACTACGCCTTTCAAAATAAATTCCCAGCTGGTTCAATCAACACCTCACCATCAGTGACTGTGGTCGAGGAGACGGAGAAAACTGTTTCTTCTCCTGGGCACAAAATAGAATCGGTCTCGCTACAAAGCGGCCGTTTGCTGCGGTTCTTTCGGAAACACTGGCAAAGGAAGTATCGGCGATATGAAGGGGGGGTTGGCGACAGGTGGCCTGGCCTGAGGAGGCCGGCGAGTGCGGACGCGCTTCACGTCGGCTCCCGCTAATATGCCAATTATCGCCGCGCTAATTATCCTATACCGAAGTTTCATTGTTACCACAGTGGGCGGTACCATCTCCGGCACCGACTGACACCACAGTCGACCAAGTGGTACGTGAATTACTCGAGTTACGAACGATTTTCTTGTGCACAGCGTGGACGCCCCGCTAAGCCTAGCCGAGGCCTAGCGCGAGTACGGCCCCCGGGAGCGCCGGCACCGGCCGTTAGGCCTAACCGCTGCTCGGTATGGCCCACGCGGACACGGCGATGGATATTAGCACGGCACCGAAGGAAGATAGGAGCTCGGATCTGCAGCTCGGCAGCCACGACGGCCGCACGAGCATCGGAGTTCAAGGCAGCGACATAACTCCCAGAGATACGGCGGGATGGACGACAGTGGGCAAGCGCACAAAGCCCGCCGCTGCCGCCGACGACGCTTCGAAAGCCGGTGAGTCCCCATCGATTGAACATACGTCGAGAGCGCGAGAGCGAGCTAGTTACGCCAGGAGAGCCACGGCAGCGGCCACGAAAGCAGCACGCATGCCACCGATACTGCCAAAGGACGATATCAAGATAATAGTGCGGCCACGTGGAGGCCTGAACATAGCGAGGACCGAGGCGACGATTATCATGTCCGCCGTAGTCTCAGCGGCAGGAATCCCGAAACAAGAAGCAAACGCGGACACAATCTGCACTAACGTGGCCCAAAATATCATCGTGGTGAGCACCCCCGATCCCCGCCGAGCGGGGCTATATGTCAGCATGCAAGGCCTCTTCATAGGAGGCAGGAATTACAAGGTCAGCGCGTATCAAGCGGCACACGAAGACACCGTGAAGGGTGTGATCAGAGGAATCGCGATCGAGGACTCCCCCGCCGAGATCAATGCCAATATCGTAAATGAGGCGAACCCTCTGGCATTACAAGCACACAGAATCGGCAACACGACAGCGGTAATCGTCCTGTTTGAGGGGCCCAAGGTCCCCAACTATGTGAAATACGGCCCGATTCTCCTGCGGTGCGGCCTATATAGGAAGCACTTCGATGTATGCAGACAATGCGGAAAAGTCGGCCATCGAAGCGACGTATGCCCCTTCCCTGACACCCGAGTATGCATTGCATGCGGCGAGGCTACCCCTAACGCGGACCACGACCGCCATTGCACGCCTAAATGCAAGCTGTGCGGCGGCCGTCACGTGACCGGAGCTCGCGAGTGCACAAACAAGTTCAAGGTGCCCTATGTTGTCAAGCGCCGGCAGTGGAACCGCAAGATGGATGCTCTAGGCAGCCAACGCTTCCCGGAATACAACACAGCTGCCGATTTCCCGCCATTGCGCCCTGCATCGCCCGAGAACACACGAAGAAGATCGCGGTCGCAAACGCGCGGCAACAGTGGACACCGCTCTACCAGCAAGCGCAGCACAAGTCGCGCCCGACAGCCGTCCGTAACCCGTGAACGAGTCGCCTGGGCCGATACCCTCAAAACACCCAAGACGCCTGTACGACCATCCCAAACGGAGGACACCGCAATGAAGGCTCTCCAGAACGAAAACGCCCAACTACGCCAGAAGATCACTGAACTTGAACGCATGAACGCGGACATCAACACGAAGCTGGACCGACTCCTCGCCCTACAGCAGCAAGCGCCCTCCGAACGGCACTCATCACCATCAGGCAACCCGCCGCCCGCAGAGGCAGCCACCTTGGAGGCACGACCAGAACAGGACCCACGAAGTCAACAGCGGGAAGCGGAGCCGACACCTAAGCGCAGGGCACTCGAGGCCGCCAAGGAACGGAAGCTACTAGTACGGCTTGAGAACTTGGAGGAACGCACCGACGCCTTCATTAAAATGTCAAACGAGCGCAGCGCGCAGTTAGAACAAACGTGCTGTAACATGCAAACCATGATCATGCAAATGCAAACCCAACTCCAAATGCTAATGTCGCACCTAGGCTTAGGTGGGGACCCTCAGCAGTTCCAGCCGGTTAATCAGCAACAAACGCACGGGCACTTTTCGCAATGAGCTCACCCGCACGAGACTTCTTGGTATGGCACTGGAACTGCAATGGATACGTTGGCAAGAAAGCCATACTACAGCAATACCTCCGACATCTCAACCGTAAGCCCGATGTTATTATGCTACAGGAAACGCTCAGCGAGTCCCCGCCGCAGCTCTCTGGGTATCGGGCGCACGCGCGTCCACCCAGTGCGCGTGCGACGTCCTCGGGGGCCGGCCGAGGGGTGTGCATTCTCGTGCGCAAAGACCTCATGTTCATAGAACACAGTCTCATCGAAAGCAGTGCGATCGAACACTGCGCGCTGGAAGTGATTGTTGGCAAGAAACGCAAAGAACGCATCCTTCTCGTCACGGTGTACAGCAATCCGACCCATCGCAAGCAGCGGTTTCGGGCGCTCCTCCATCGAGCGAACCGACTAGCCGCGGGTAGTACACTTCTGATCGGGGGAGACTTCAACGCGCCACACCAAGACTGGGGTTACCCGAAAACGACCGTCAAAGGCCGTAACTTGCTGGAGGACGCAACTGAGGCCGGGCTGCAGCTGCTCACGGACCCGGCGTACCCCACGCGTATCGGTACATCAGTCACCCGTGATACTACCACGGATCTCACCTTCATTAAGACGGCAGCGCCCACCCCGGGGGCGCGGTGGCAGAACACGGGCGAGGAACTCGGGAGCGACCACTACGTTCTCGAAGTGCGCGTTCCACTCCTGAACCCCAAGAGTGCGCAGAGCACCCGCACACATGAGCTCACGGACTGGAATAAGTTCAGGCGATGTCTACCTGAGGAAAGTGCGGAAATCGAAGACATCGAGGCGTGGACGGCAGCAGTCATGCAGGCCACGGCCGAGGCGACCCGAACGATCGAGACTGACGAAAGCGTTAGCCAAATGGACAGCCGACTCGCCCACTTGCTCGAGGCCAAGCGTTCCATACAAGCGCGCTGGAGGAAGCAACGCACCAACAGGCGCCTCCGCAAGAAAGTCGCCATTCTCAACCAAGAGATCCAGGCGCATTGCAAATCGCTCAGCGCTCAACAGTGGCACGAGGTATGCAGCGAAGCCGATGGCCAGATACATAAGGGTAGGACATGGCGACTGCTCCGGCACTTGCTCGATGAGACTAAGACAAAAGGCTACCAACAGAACACCCTCGCTCGCATCCTTCACAAAGCCATCGCAGAGCGGGGCGAGTCCGAGGTGAGCAAACACCTAGAGGACAAATATCTCCCCGATTCCCCTATTGATCAGCACCCCGAATATGGCGGCGCTGCCAACGACGTCCTAGACCGGGACATCGAAGTCTGGGAAGTGCGGGCAGCCCTGCAAACTCTCAACTGCAAATCGGCGGCGGGCCCCGACCGAGTGACGAACAAGGCCCTTAAGAACCTCAATGATCAGGCTATCGTTGCGCTAACGCGCTATTATAACAAGTGCTGGCATGCAGGTCGCCTCCCGAGACAGTGGAAGACGGCCAGAACAGTCCTAATTCCGAAGCCGGGCAAACCGCCAAGTATCGACCATCTCCGGCCGATTTCGCTCACTTCGTGTGTGGGCAAAGTCTTAGAACATGTCCTCCTCAACCGATGGCAGCGCTATCTCGAAGACAACGAACTCTACCCCGACTCACTCATAGGGTTTCGGAGTCACCTGAGCACTCAAGATGCCATGCTCCTCCTTAAGCACGAGGTCATCGACGACATGGTCAACGCCCGGGACAACAAGGCGGTGTTGGGCCTCGACCTCCAAAGTGCCTTCGATAGGGTGCGGCACTCTGCGATTCTGGCGCAAGTCTCTCACTTGAACATGGGGCGGCGGACGTACGCATACATACGGGACTTCCTCACAGGCCGCTACACGCAAATGTGCGCCGGTGAGCTCCAATTACCCGAGAAGCAACTTGGCAGCAGAGGTACCCCCCAGGGATCCGTGGTATCGCCGCTGCTTTTCAACCTGGTTATGATTGGCGTCGCCAACCGCCTCGGGCAGGTGCCGGACGTTCGGCACACCATCTATGCCGACGACATTACACTGTGGGTCACGGGAGGGAGCGACGGCCACATCGAAGATACTCTCCAAGCAGCAGTCGACGCTATCGAAGACCAGCTTGATGGCACGGGCCTCATATGCTCCCCCTCTAAATCAGAGCTGCTCATCCTCCCCCCGAGGGGCAGGCGCAAGCCGCAATCACCAATTCCCATTACGGTGTGTACGACAGGGGGCCAGGCGATTCCCGAAGTCGCACAGATACGGGTTTTGGGCCTCCTGATCGAGCGGAACCGAACCAACGGGTCCACGGTCAGCAAGATAGCAACGAAGGCGGCAGCGGCGGTCCATCTCATCCGGCGCATCTCCACGCGACATGCGGGCATGAAAGAATCCAGCCTCACTCGACTGGTACAATCGTTTGCCGTCAGCCACATCGCATATGTGGCCGCCTTCCACAACTGGCGGCAGTGCGAGCGGGAAAAGGTGGACGCCACTATCCGCAAGACCTACAAGACAGCTTTGGGACTTCTCCAGAGTACCAGCACTGCAAAGTTGCTCGCTCTAGGTGTCCATAATACCCTGGATGAGATTTCCGAAGCCCAGCGCACCGCCCAAATAGAACGCCTATCTAGAACACGGACGGGCCGCTACATCCTCCACCAAGTGGGCCTCCTCCCCCGAGGCGGCCTGCAGGGGTCCAAGGAGCAGATACCGGCAGACGTACGCAACCGTCTCATCGTATGTCCTATCCCCAGGAACATGAACCCCGAGCACAACCACGACCGCAGAGTTGCTAGAGCGCGAGCTCTGGTGGACTTACATGCACAAGACACCGGCGCAGTCTTCGTCGACGCGGCCGAGCATCAGAGTCAGCACGCCACCTTTGCGGCCGCAGTGGTGACGGCTACAACGGGCGAAATCAGGTCTTCCGCATGCTTCCGGGCTAGCAAGGCCTCACACGCCGAAGAGGTGGCCATTGCCCTGGCCATAGTGAATCCCCAGTGGACTACGGTGCTCAGCGATTCAAGAACAGCAGTGCTAAACTACGCTCAGAACAGGGTGTGCAGTGTCGCGGCGCGTGTCCTCCGTACAGCAGGAGTGCGTGACAGTGCGGTGTGTGTGAAGTGGTTCCCGGCACATATGGGCCCCAGTGTATCCCGCCGGGGCAATGACAACCACAACGAGACGGCCCATGCCGCCGCGCGAGGACTGGCCGACCGCGCGGTGGCTAGTGGTGTCGAAATCTCGGAGTGGCAACCCCCAGAAGGTAACCAGGACCCCCTGACCACCTACAACGAAGTGCTACAGTGGTACCGATTCAACAGGAGGACTATGCCGCCCCCGCATCCGGGACTTACTCGAGCGGAGGCGGTGCTATATAGACAGCTGCAAACTGATTCAATACTGACTCCAGTGCTAGCCAGACATGTGTGCCCGGAGGTATATGAAAGTGACATTTGTAGACTGTGCGAGCGGGAGCGAGCCACTACGGCTCATCTCCTCTGGAACTGTCAACTACGACCGCGTGAGGCCAGCGAGACCACTACGCTCCCACCGCAGTACAATGCGGCGAAGAAGAGCAAGGACTACAACACCCAGCTACAGGCCGTCCAGCAGGTTGCGGCGGCCCTCGAACGGCAGCGGCCGGAGTGCGACGCGCGGAAGGGGGTACGATCCCCCCGACCTCGTAGAGCGCGCCCGGGTGCGGCTCAAGAGGTGCTATCGTAACGACGTCGCGGCCGCGTCACGGCACCTGGGCCCCTGTTAAGGGCGCCCCACCGTCTGCAGGCCCAAATAAAGTTTATTCTCTCTCTCTCTCTCTTGGCGACAAGTGATGACCGCTGAGGCCGACGACGAGAAATCCCAACCAAAATAGTTGATGTGCACATGAGGACAACACTGCAAACTGTATGTGATGACGTATAGAATCGATGAACACACGAGCGGTGCAGAATCCGGAGGGTCGAATCATAACACCGTTGGCTCCACGAAGAGTCGGACCGTCATAGGGCGTCGTAACCTTGCGTAACCTAGAGCACAAATCTGCATGAATGACGGAAACACTGGCACCTGTATCAACTAAAGCTTCGGCCCAAACTCCTTCTATGAAAACAGTCAATGTATTTGATGGGGACTTAGGGGGACTTGAAGATTTTTCCCGTGACGCAGTTCCCCCCCAGAAAACTGCTGCTTTCAGTTTTCCGAGAGACGGTCGGCAACGTGAGAGGCAGGGCGGAGAGGAGACGAAGACCGGCGGTAAGGTGAAGGTGACCGACGTCGGGGAGAATGTTGCGTGCGGGGCGGGTCATAGGAGTCAGGAGGGGGCGAATATCGACGGGTAGCTGGTGGAAAGAAGGGTTGTCCATAACGGCGTGGGCTGTTATCACGGCGTGCGTTCATAGCGTAACTGTATCGCTCGTCCTGCTGGCGCCGTCGACAAAAACGTGGAAATATGGCCCCGGATGCCACAGTAGTAACAAACCGGCCGTGAAGGGTGCCAGACGGAATAAGACTGCGGAGTTGAAGAGACCGCAGAAATGGGAGCCACGTGCGCGCAGGATGGCCCCACGTGCGTTAGCGGCGTCGACGTTTGCATGGCCTGTGGCAGTGTGGAAGCAGAAGCCGCAGGACATGTGCAGGAGGGCTCACCCTTGTACGGAGGATCGGACTAACAGCGGCCAGCTCATCCCTGATGAGATCACGCAGGCCGGGAACCAAGCTTTCTTGTGGAGCTGCGAGCACCGTAGTACTCGGAGGCTGGTGGCGGTTGTCTGGGAGATTGTGCGAGACGTGTCCTTCAAGCTCCTCGCGAATGATCAGCCGAATCATGGCGCGCAAGTCGAAGTCCTTGGAGAAGCCGTCGCCCCAAATGGCTGGCTGCACCCTCATAGATTGCAGGTCTTCGAGTCGTTTGCATGTGGCTATGACGTCCTGCACGCGTGAATGGTTCTGCAGGGCAAGTGGCTGAAAAGCAAACGGGGCAATTCCCTTCAGAATATGCCGAACCCGGTCTTCTTCCGACATGCTGCCGTCCACTTGTCGACACAGGGCCAAGACATCCTCGATGTAGGACGTATAGGTCTCCATGGGATGTTGCACGCGCTCATTGAGTTTTTTCGTGGCAGCTTCAGCGCGTGTGGAGGATGTGCCGAAATTCGACGCAAGTCAGTGGTAAATTTGTCCCAATCGGTGAAATCTTCGCGATGATTAAAAAACCAAGTTTTAGCCACCTTGGTCAGACGGAAGGGCACCTCCGCTAGCTTGTAAGAGTCATCCCATCGATTGAAAGCACTCACGCGGTTGTAGGAGTCGAGCCACTCTTCGACGTCGTCACCGCGGAGGCCAGCGAAAGATGGTGGATCGCGCTGCTGGGGGCTGGTTGATAGTAAAGGTAGGCTGGATCGGGGCTGCAGCGTTGCTGCCCGAGCGGCTGCTCTCGTGCTGCATGGTGCTGGTGGGCAGTAGCAATCGACGACCTGATCGTAGCTCCAGTGGTGCGGAAGAGAGGAGAGGTAGACTGCGGGATCAAAGCACCTTCCACCACTTGAGAGGCTCTGGGAGTCGCCAGGCGGGAGTCTTTATTCGTGCGGTCACAGCGCCAGGAAGGCTCAGCAAGAAAGGCGATGTCGATGACACTGCCGCCACCGAGATGAAGATGATGCGATGATAATAGGATGCACACCCAGGAAAGGGCGATTGTCCACTTGCTAAAATATAACCTGTACAGCTTCTCACAATATATATATATATATTGAGAGAGGGAGGGACGAGGTTCGGGAGGACGACGTTTATTGTCCTCCTCGGAGCGAACGAACGGGAAGCGCGAGACCGACGTGATGTGATGGTTATTTACAGATGGTAATGGCGATGGGGCGTCAGTTCAAGAGATTGGGAAGCGTATCCCTCAGTGCTCACACTGGCCATGATAGTGGCGGTATCGCTTGCACTGCGCATCACATTAATGTAACGCCGCGAATGCTCACAATATATATATATATATATATAATATATATATATATATATATATATATATAGTATAATATTATATAGATATATATATATATATATATATATATATATATATATAGATATATATATTGATATATATATATATATATAGACTGAAAAGAAAAAACTCACACAGAGCGCGAAAAAATAAGGTTAGTAGAGACAGAGACAAACGAGAAAGACTTAGAAAATAAAAATAAGTTTACTGACGTTTCAGGGAGAGGACTCCTGAAACGCCGTTTTTGGGAGCGGGACTCGAACCCACATCTCCGCATAACCGGTGCGTTGCGTAACCATTACGCTATCCCTGCAGCGGCTTCTCTCTCGACTTTTAAAGCGGAGGTTATATTTACAAGAGCTCTGAGGCCGGTCAACTAGCGCCGCCCCTCGACTACCGCGGGAGACGTAGAACGTCTTCTTTCCCAGCGGCCGCCACGTAGAACGTGGTCGGAGGTCGGGGGTAGCAATTGGCATATCCGAACTGCTGGAGCCAGTGCCTCGTATGCATGTAGCAGAACAGAGAGATACGGGACGAGGGACTCGGTAAAGATACATATCAAGGTTGCAGTCGTCATTGCCAGTGCTATTCGGCTTTTTCGAAATATTAATAGGGCCGAATGACGTGTGCTTGTCACGTTTCTTTGATTCATTGATAAATAAGCGGAAATATAAGTCGAGAAAAAAATCCGCCGTTTTTCCGGGAGCGGGATCGAACCCACATCTCCGCATAACCGGTGCGGTGCGTTAACCAATTACGCTATCCCCGCAGCGGCTTCTCTCTCGACTTTTAAAGCGCCACGTAGAACGTGGTCGGAGGTCGGGGTTAGCATTGGCATATCCGAACTGCTGGAGCCAGTTGCTAACCCCCACCTCCGACCACGTTCTACGTGGCGGCCGCTGGGAAAGAAGACGTTCTACGTCTCCCGCGGTAGTCGAGGGCGGCGCTAGTTGACGGGCCTCAGAGCTCTTGTAAATATAAACCCCGCTTTAAAAGCGAGAGAGAAGCCGCTGCGGGATAGCGTAATTGGTTAACGCACCGCACGCCGGTTATGCGGAGATGTGGGTTCGAGTCCCGCTCCCGGAAAAAAACGGCGGTTTTTTTCTCGACTTATATTTTCGCTTATTTATCAATGAATCAAAGAAACGTGACAAGCACACGTCATTCGGCCCTATTAAAATTTCGAAAAAAGCCGAATAGCACTGGCAATGACGACTGCAACCTTGATATGTATCTTTACCGAGTCCCTCGTCCCGTATCTCTCTGTTCTGCTACATGCATTACGAGGCACTGGCTCCAGCAGTTCGGATATGCCAATTGCTAACCCGACTTCCGACCACGTTCTACGTGGCGGCCGCTGGGAAAGAAGACGTTCTACGTCTCCCGCGGTAGTCGAGGGGCGGCGCTAGTTGACGGGCCTCAGAGCTCTTGTAAATATAAACCCCGCTTTAAAAGTCGAGAGAGAAGCCGCTGCAGGGATAGCGTAATTGGTTAACGCACCGCACCGGTTATGCGGAGATGTGGGTTCGAGTCCCGCTCCGGAAAAACGGCGGATTTTTTCTCGACTTATATTTTCGCTTATTTATCAATGAATCAAAGAAACGTGACAAGCACACGTCATTCGGCCCTATAAATATTTCGAAAAAAAGCGAATAGCACTGGCAATGACGACTGCAACCTTGATATATATATATATATATATATATATATATATATATATATATATATAGCTTCTTCTTCGTCGACCCCTTATCATTGATACTGTGCAGTTTGTTCAACGATGGAAGTGGTGCACAAGTTGAAGCAGGAAATGAAACGTCATGCAGTACTTGTCGCCCTGGCTGCGCACCGCAGCTTCTTGGAAATTGCCACCTTTCTGAAAGCAGCACAGTGTTTCGTTTACAAGGTGCAGACAGAACTGATGTGTTATGACGGTGACGTGGCATCTGTGGCGAAAAGGAAAAAGCACAGTCAGCAGTCAGTCATTGTCAGAACTCCTTAATTTGACCAGCGGTGGTATTATCCGTTGTCCGCAATGAGGGTGACGTCGTGCCGCCACACTTTTTTGCAGGACTCCGCGTTAACGCTGCCGATTACGTGATGTACTTGGCACCGTTGTGAACCCATGGATAGAGAGTGTCCCAGAATGAAGACCAGATGTCTTTCCCAAAGAGTCGGCTCTTGCCCACATCACCTGCGTCACCGAATAGTGGCTAGCTGACAACCTCAGCGACCCTGTCACTCCCAACTTGTGGCCTTCTAGTTCTTGAGATTTAAATCCGCTCGACTACTATGTCTGGGGCGTCCCTAAGAGAGAGGCCAACAAAGGACCGCATAATACAAGAGACTTGCTTAAGGCCGCCATTTCTCATTCAATGGCCAACATCTCCAAGGAGAACCTGATACGTGCATGCAGCCATTTGCGAAGACGAATCGAATCGCTTATTGCTGCCGATGGCGGATTCATTGAGCAGTTATTGAAATAAATCATTATAGAAGTACTTCACAAAGTTTGGTGATAATATCTCTGATTTTGGTAGAGATATTCTGTAGCGCCTGATGCCAATGTTTTGTTCTCAAACACCTCGCGCACCCGGCAAATACTGTACATAGATCATTCTACCTTTTAATACATCGCTTCACCTTCAATCATGGTTCATCTTCAACCATCGCTTCAACCATGGTTCATCGCTTCATCTTCAACCATTTGTTCTGCCTCTACGTAACATTTGGTAGAGTGTGCACCAGTACATGCCCGTCCTGTCCCCAGCTTCACACCTCATCAGCATCGGCGCAATCCATCGAGGGGGCGTAAACCACGTAGGGCAGCCCCAGCCCTGCCGCTACTGGCACTCGACGACGTGTCCCGTGTCCTCAGCCCGTGACGAGACGATCCAGAGCCGCCAAGACCGGCGACATGTGATCAGGCGACGACAACGTGTCCCCAGCACTGTGGTGCGACGTGGTTACAAGCCCTTATTGGTTCCTCGTTGCCTTGCGGACACCGCTACTACGGGCTGGTGTTCATCAAACCTACCACCTTCATCCGTAGCGGCAAGCGGTTCTTTCTTGTGTATTTTCTCGCATCGCTCATCACCATCATCAGCGGGCCGCTTCGACCGGGACGGTCGCCCTCGACCAGGGAGTAATGTCGCGGGACATAGCGGTGGGCAATACCCCACAGTGCCATTAAGAAGGACCAGCGACGACGACGAAGAAGAAGGTCCTGCGCGTACCCTGCTAATCTCCTTACTTTTATTTTTCTACTCATTTACTGCTAATCCATCCTAATATTTAAATATTTTTCTTTCCCTACAAAAATTACCTAATTTCTTTCGGTAAGGCGCCCATTCCCTGGCCGATCCCCCTGAGCGGGTACGCGCCATTTCACTGGAACCACCACCACCACCACCCTGCGCTGGCTGACTGATCGCCGCCTTGTAAATAATGTAAATAGATTGTTCGCCTTCTTGTTGGTTCATCTCACCTGCTCTGCGCCACCGCTACAATATGTTTAATTGATTTTCTACTTACAACTGGTGGCCATTTTCTTGGGCAGACACACAGACCACAACCAAAAACAGCAACAGTGACAACAAGAACTACGGCGCTTTTTCGCCAAATGCTTTCGTTTAAAAAAAACGCTTGGCTACGTCATTTGCTTCCTCGCTAATTTGGGGTTCATATGATAAGTACGCCATGCTGCAGTTTGTAAGCTCTCGCAGCCCGCACGCACACCGTGTCAACCGTGCTTCGCCTTTATGGTGCTACGTGGACACGCTTGATTGTTTTATCCGCAGCAGCGAAGCCCAGTGTTCGCTTGACACGGAGACCATCAGCGAGCTGGCGAATCCAGCCCCACCGCTTGCTCTAAGTAAACGTTTATCCTCTCTTTCCTCGGTACTTAGTGCCTGTTGCCCCTTTCATTTCAAAGGCCTGACCGTCCCTGCACTCGCTTGACCCCATTCACCGCGGGGGCAACGGGCACGCCAGGAGGAGACAGGCGGCCAACAGCCGCTGGTTCTGGTGCAACCAGGTTGGAAGCTGCACAGGAAAAGGGCAGCCCAGCTTGACGTCGATCTTGTCCGCGCTCACCTAATCGTGTACTGTTTTTCTAACGGTTTCAGGAGATCAAAACACAGACGTTTTGCCGATGCGCACCATTTATTGCTGCCGGATGGAAATGCGCTTCTTACAAAAGACAAGTGAAATATGTGGACCAACATAGTGTTAAACATGTTTAGTACAGCAAAGAAAATCACGTATACTGGTTCTCGCTGCTGAAAACATCAACGGCACCAATACGCGAATACGAAAACCTGCACAAATAAAGGTGAAATTTAATGCACGCTTCATTATGCTTAGCCAGATGCAGCACTTTTTAGGCCACCTTTCATTTCCCTGGGGTGTTCGGTCGTGTTCATTTGAAGCGGGTAAGCAGATTTCTTCGACGGCTGCTCCAAAATACTGCTCGTTGGGCCATTTTGCGGACTTTTTTTCAGTGGTGTTTTCAAGTACGTTGGCACCGGTGGTGTAAGGCAAACCAAGGGTCGGTCTTGTCTGAAAGCTTCTTACCGCCCTGCCGAAACCACTCCGACGGGCTTTGAGTATGGGATATTCTGGGGCGTGCAGGAAATCAGCCGCTTCGCCCCTCCCGTGAACCGCGACACTGCCCGCCTCGTTTGGTGCCCTGACCTCGTAGTCCTCGTAGTCGTACTCTTCAGGCGTCTGTGGCAGTTTCTGGAGCCAGAATCGACGCATCTCGGCATCGTCTTTGTCTTCGGTCGTATTTGAGTCGTCGGTTGGGAACGACATCAGCGTGGTGGCGTTGCTTTCACTTTCGTGGGATCCAGAAAATACGATGACAGCGAGGCTAAACAGGGCAATCAAAGCACCTGCGAAGATCCCCAGGCCGACGATGACGTTGAGGCGGCGCTGCCTTGTTCTCGCGGCGTTTTGGACCTCTTTCGTGTGGCCGACCTCTATGGACTTGCCAATGGCCATCTGCTTTGGGCGCTCGGTTCCTGCCTCGGCACCGGGAGGGATAGCTCCAGTGGGTGCAGGGGCCCCTGCGCCCAGCTGACTTGAAACCGACACAAGGCTGGGAGGCCCACTGCCCGGGAGACCGCCAGAGCCTCTGCCGAATGGGGCTGCGCGTGCACCGAAGCCGCCATCCTTTGGGACACCGAAGTCTTCGAAGTCATCGAAGAAAGGGTCGTCTATTGTCTGAAGGTCCTTGGGCGCGGGCTTCTTCAGCGGTGTGATCGGCGTGGCCCCCTTCATGGCAGGCTTTGCCTTCGCTGCTTCTACTTCTTCGACGCTGCACTTGATCTGGGGGCTCATACCCAATACTAGAAGAGGAAGAGAATTGTCACTCTTGACCACAAAGGAATTCTATGCACCAAGACCGTTTAGTTTCAGAGACACTACCATACAGACGTGTACGCATTCAGGTGCTCAACCCCTAGAACGCAATAGACCCTTACCGTGTCTCAGCCGAAGAAGAATAGGACATCAGTACATACATCCACGCATCATTTGGACTTGTGCTGGATAGCAGACAAGTTAAGATGACGCTAGGCACGTTCAGACTCTGAGGCACAGCTACTGGCAGAAGTGGACAAAGATCTTGCGCTCATGGCATGTGGGGTGCAATCCGTTTCGTAAACGCATCTTCGCTGCTATACACGAATGCATACACAACGCATATGTCACGCAATTTTCTCGCTTGCTGTTTTTCTTGTATATTTGGAGCGACATTCCGCTTTGCTGTGGGTACAAGCCAGGAACTTCCTGTGCCCATCTACAGGTTCGCTAGAACACTCGCTCTGCTCTTTCGAAGAACTCCTGACAGAACGCCGCTGTTCTGCCTCAGTGGCCTAGGGGCAGAATATAGAGTTTTGTTGCGAATGGTCTGGTTTCGCACCCCGGCAATGCTAATTCTTCCCAATACCCCTAAATTAGGATTGTTTGGTATCTTTTAAATCAGGTTAGAAGGGAGAGCCGCATTTAGCCACGCTTAATTAACGTTCCGCGTCGCACCGGGAGTGCTTGGTTTGTACGTATTCCTTGGAATGAAATATTGCAGATTTTTCAAGTACTAACTACAAAAAGAAGCGCTCGACTGGCTGACTGTCTCACTGACTGACTCATCAACGCCCAGCCAAAACTGGTAGATCTAGACTTGAAATTTTGCGAGTATATTTGCATCATAGGTCACTAAGGTGGGATTTTTTTGTAATTGCACTCCTTAACTAAGGAAAAGGGAGAGATTGTATTTTTTTCAAATTCGTGATTATCTAAGTTCCCCGTTCATATATCGAAGTGATTTTTGCTGATATGTGTAGCCTTTAAGAACGTCTGAAAAGTAGTTTTAGGATTTCGGCCCAACCAACATAATCAGCGTGATTCCGCATAATGGAGCAAAATCAGTGTACTTAAAAGTTCTCTAATAAATCTTTCTGTGATTCATTTATCCAATTGGTTTGTGATAGCACACTTTAATCATACAAATGCAGAGAACTAAATTTAAGGATTTCGTCCTGCGACGCCGGTAAAAGGGCCAAATGTTTTTTTTTTTTTTTTTAAAGAAAAGACACGCCTGACGAGCCGAAAAGGACAAACAGGTGATGTCCACGCCTAGCCCAACTGCTGGTTCAAAACGCCTGAGATTTCATGAGCACAATGTGGTCACGGTGTTTGAGTTCAGCATTGCTAAAAATTTTAAAATATTACAGCACGGAGAGTGAAAAACCGCGATATACTTTTTCAGGTAATAATTTTTTTTATCATTGGGCATTTAAGATTTGAACTGGTTTTTATTGATATCGGTAACCTCGGGAATCTAAACACTGTTCTACAGATTTTTCTAAGACACCATTTTGATAGGGACAATCAGGATTTCGGGTAAACGGTGTGTTTTTAATCATTCCTTTATAACTATACAGCCGATTGATATATACAATTCATTTTCCCTTGTGAATTCTGTCCATCGAGTTGCCCAAAAATCGATTGCACAATTTTTTCTAACACGCGGATAAAAAGGCCAGCGATTTTTTTTAATTTACTTCCCTCTGGACGTGGCATTCAGTTGAATGTTCCCGCGTTCACATGGCGCTCGCCATCTGTTGGCAAGTTCTACAAGCACTCGCCTTCCGTAGGAGCCCATGTCCTGTATCATAAAAACTGTGATCGATGAGCATCGTTTATACCTGCTGAGGTAACACTTCCCACGGGTAGGAATACCTTCCTTACCCAGTCCGCCTCTATCGTACGTTCCCAACGAAAGCTGCTGCCGAATGCAAGTTCTATTTACAACCCGGCACTCTTCTCCTATATTACAGCGGAAGCAAAACCCCAATATCCCCCCCTCTTGCATCCCCCCTTCCCACCCGTGAGCTGTGGGAGGACTTCGTGACTAAGCAGTGATCCGGATGTTCAGACACTTTTGGCCTCCATAGCGAAGGCTGCACGCTTATCACATGCCTTCTTGGAATAGGGAACCATTTCCACTTCACCGGCTCAATAAAACGTTTTTAACTCACTGACTCACTCGCTTGACTGCACCATATTTGTGCGATTTGTTTAGCGGGAGTTGCAGTATAGCACGAGCTCCAGACGTTTCCCATTACCACGACACGCCTCGGGTTAGAGCCCATGGGTTGACTGCAGGCAGGCAGTTCCTAATTGCGTACCACTGCTCGATGAACTAGCCAGTTATGGCAACTAAGAAATAACTGAACACGTGCTATACCCATTAGCGTCATTGGTATAATGGGTCACCCGTGGATCGCCGGGTACTACCGCTAGTCACTTAATAAGCGAACTTGTGTGAACCTGACGAATTATGTGTTTATTTTGCAAAAGGAATGGGTTAACGCTTTGTTGATGTGTTCTCGCGAAGTAATGCGTGCGCATTAGAAATGGTACGTTGAGCCTCACATAGGCTCGATTGCGCAGGGGCTGCTTCTGGTGATACTGGGAATGAATTTATGACGTGCGTTATGCCAAAGGCGAATGGTCAGTGTTAACGCTCCAATGCGCAACTTTTTTTGTTTTTCATGATATTATTGATGAAGTTGCAGTGAAGCGTAACAATAGCTGTACCCGCATGGCAACTTCCTTCAGCGTATTTTTGCAGTTTGTATTAGCAGAGCAAACGCATGTCACCTATTCGCAACAACAAGCAGATAAAGCCAGAAGTTCAGAACAAGGAAAGGAAATATGTATGCTACAGAAACAAAAAATTTGGAAAAAAACACAGGATGAAAAAAAAATAAGAAAGAAAACAGAAAGAACAAAGTTACGCAGGATGAAATAAACTCTAAAAAAAGAGTTCCCACGGATAGTAGTTACACGTGCTGCAAAGTGAACTACAGACATGTACTAAAAAAGCAACTGCTGTGATTTGAAAGCAGATAGAGCTAACAGGAGCGTTGTCTTCGCGTCAGAGGCGAAAATTTGGGGCGTAGAAGCACATACATAAGTGGCATTGTGTTTCCAAGTGACTACAGGCGGTGCAGTTCATACAGTTTATACTACTATATAGCTAAAAAGGGAAAGGAGCCTTGAGGCAGTGGGCGGCAGAAAGTTAGATGGGCAGATGAGATCAAGAAGTTTGCGGGGATAAATTGGGCGCAGTTCGCACAGTACCGGGGTAATTGGAGGTTAATGGAGAGGCCTTTGCCCTGCAGTGTGCGTAGATATGATGATGATGATGACGACGACGACGACGATGATGATGATGATTAGAGAGAAATCTGGCGCTGCAACACCCGCCGTCGTGTTCGCCTACATTGCAGCTAGCGACGTTCCGCGCCTACTTGGCTTGGTTAGCCACGTGGTTTCTTTTTCTTCTCGAAGCCAAAATCAACAAAAGCGGGTAACATTGTTTCCTTGTTCATCTTGCATGAAGCTCTAAATAATCCCTAACAAATAAACCTTTCTAGAGCTTTAATTCTATACCAACAAAAGGAATATGAATAATCGTTTACTGTACTAGTGTTCTTTTTTTGCAGTCAGAGGCAACCTCTCTCAGCCTGTTCACTCGAGTCCACTGGGCCAAGGACAAGTGGGGGGGCGTGCCTGCCCGGTACATAGCATGGAAACGCCTCGCTGAAGCGCAGCTCCCCAGACAGTGGCGCCAAATTTCCCTGTTGTATATATTAGTATGAAACTCTATGGGGCACTTCTGTTGGACCTGGCGCCGTCTAGTGGTTTGATCTTAATACTGCCGCAACATTCGTGGTCAAATGCTGAAGCAAGCTTGCAGTTCGACCTCTGCTGCCTATATATGTATACAATAATAACAAAATAGCCTCAGTGGCCTAGAGGTAGAGCGTCGCGAGTTCTAATCTAAATTTTGGGCCCGACCATTAGTAATTCAACCTTTTTTATTTCCGGGAGTTTTTATTGCAAAAGCGCTCTCACATCAGTAAGGCAGAACAGTTTTGTAAATAAGGGTGGTTTAGTATCATTTAGGTCGGCTTCGGTGCTGAAAGAACCCTGTCATCGCCTTTATTAAAGTTCTGACTCGCACTGGAATTGCCGGGCCGCCACTGTTTCGGAAACGGCATGTCTGCCAGACGTAGCGGTACGCACGTGATGAAGCGCGAGCACGGGTGCCCCTTACGAATATGAAAAAAGGCCGTACAAACAGAAACATCCGGCGCATGTGTGAAATTGAAACAAACCTAAATTATGTACGGTCAGTTCCTTTCACTTTCATTTTTTTTTTGTTGGCTATTTTAGCATTTTCTTTACCTTTTTCGTTTTGTTTTTGCTCACAAGATGTTTTCTTTATTTCTGTACTTGTTTTCACTACCTAAGAAATCATTGTCTTTCCTTTAAAAACTGAATTTTCCGGACATACAATCATTCGTGCTTCATTTCATGTTTTCAGAGGAAAAGAAACCTTCTTCACGCTGTTGCACCTCCGCAACACAGGGAAGTTCCGCAACGAGAAGACAGAATTCCGAGGTAAAGGAGTTTTTTTTTAATCTACCCAATTAGGGAGCTTCGTCGCAAAGCGGAAGAACTTCTTACTTGATTTATCCTTTTCGGTAAAATGATTTGGGAATCTCTAGGCGTGTTCGTTGCGAGACAAGACGTACACGTTGCACCGCTCTGTCTCTGAAGCCCCGTGTTTCTGCGGTAAACACATTGCCTGATGTAGGCTATTGGAAGGCGTTGATCAACCATTACTGCAAACTGACCCATAAGGTTCTTCGCCCCTACACCCTCCCGCTTCCCCACCAAGTCATTCGTCGTCTTGGTTCAACGAGTAGGCTTAGCGCGCCGGCAAGGACGTCGGTGGCAGCGCCATGCCGCTGCCCTGCACTGTGAAGCAGCGCAGCACAACAGGCACCTTCATAATTTCGTCCAGTGTAACTTTACCGCCGAGTGGTCAGCTCCGCCACGAGTTGTCAGCTCCGCCATGGTTAGCTCCGCCATGGAAGCATCGGAGCTTAGGGAGCTCTTCGGCTCCGCCATCAAGGGCGGTTAAGAGGCCGCCCAAGTCTGCGTTCCAAGCACACAATGCAACGCAAGACCAGTGGAAACGACTTCGCCCGTTGTCCTTAGCCAACAAATCTTTCGATGTCCCGTTAGGGAGTCACTGCATAAGGTTATCACCAAGCATCGCCTCCTGTATTTTTGACAATCCCAAACGCATCAGCCCGGACCGGCCAACCAAGCCCTCTAATTCTACTCTGGCCACTCTCCCCCAATCGCTAGCCTTCCCAGCCCTTTAGTCATGTGACCGGTTAATCTTGGGCCGATGCGTGTTGGAAAGCTACAACGTTGGCAAAACGTGCTCCACGGCGGGTCTGAGTTTTTTAACGCTGGCGAGAGCGTCGTTACTTCGGCAATCTCAAACATCGGTTATCTTGGCAACCAGGCACAAGCCGCTCTCAAATTTAGTTACTGTCGGGTCATCCCGGTTCGTCTCGGGGCCCCACCTTGCGACATGTGGGCACTGCAGGCGTACCACTCACTCCCGGTGGGAAGCGGGCGATGCGCTTGACATTGTAAAAAACAGGAAGACGTGCCCCAAGCCACGCGTCAGCTTGACATGTCAATGTTGACCACTTGGTTGATACAAGCGGCAGTGGCCCCATGCCTGAATGTCTGTGGCTTCCCTTCTTTTTACGAGCACAAACCTATGAATACCACCTCGGTATGGGAGCCCTGTTTGATTGGACCACCAGCTCGACTAGGGTTAAGCCGCATATGCTGGTGTTCTGCTACTCAAGCGTATTAAGTTACAAGCATACCCGGCCGCTGGAACGGACTCAAGGCGCTGTGGTCCCTGGCGTATGCTCTGTTTAAGTACCTAAATAGCTTCGCCAGGAGCTCTCCTTGTGGTGGTGGTGGTGGTGGTGTTAACGGTCGAACCTAGCCTTTCTTAGCGTGACGGAAATTGCTCCCCTTGAGCAACACCTAAAGAGCTTCCTCAAGAGCTCTCCTGCTCTACCCACGTAGTAGCTGACGGATACATGGGCAGACGCCGCACCTGTCTCGTCACCCGATGTGGCCCGCACTCCCGTCTGAACCATATTCGGTGCTGTAGCTGCATCTGCCTGACGCCATCGGCCGTCCCCGTCATAGGTTGTATAGTGCTACGTATGCTACAGGAAAGAGCGCACTAAATTCTCCCGTCCTTATCCGTAAAGGAAGACCCTATGGAAACCGCGGCGCCGCGCATTTTCCTATGGGGCCTCCGCAAATAAAATGCAGAGGCTGCATTTTAATGTATAGCCATGAAATTACGTTCCGCAAGAGCCTTACGAAGTTCAAAAAGAAGCAAATGAGTTCCCAGGCACCGTTTCGAACGAAGCGCTTAAAACCACCAACCACAAAAGCAACAAGGAGACCAAGAAATGCTCGGAAGACCCTATAAAGTACACGAAAACAAAAAAAAAGGATCTGAAAAAACAATTTACAATTAACCTTGACTAACAACCAACACAAAAGTGTACCAATACAATCCCAGCAAGAACAGCTAAACAAGGAAATTGAAGAACAAACAGAAAGGCGAAGGCGGAAAATTAAATGCCCGAGGAAACTGTCCAGTCAAACAAAACAGCATTTAAACCCAATCTCTGTTGTGAGCATGCTGATAAAAGAGCCTATAAATGAAGGAACTCTATCAACACCCCCAGAATAACACAGAAAGCACTGCAGGACCCCAACTCACTACGGGATTACTCATGAGCATGCAAAACGCTTTCTAAACAAGAATTTCACATGTGCAGGAAAAGATGACCAGCGGCAGGCTCAGACGTTTAACGAACGGCGAAATAAAACAACAGCAATGCAACCCGAATACTGGAAAGCACCAAGCAGACCTAAACCTCACGATAAGGGACACGGCCATATACGACCAGGTTGAGGAATGAGCACAGTAGGCAACACGAACGACTTGAGAAACGGCAGTGGAAGTGTCGAAGCCTCGATAAAAAGAGCAAAGAACATTTTATTGAACCGCCCTTATTAAAAGTTGAGTTTCTATGCTTACAAAAAGTGGAGAAGAACACGAATACAAAGGTTTACAACCAGATTCAAAGCATTCAAAGGCCGACCACATACGTCCGAATAGACATTGTGGCAATTACGCACGCACTAGAATTAACCTCCCCGGCGACCACGCCAATCATGATAATATACGCGGGAACGATGCACATTCATCCTAAAAGCTTACTGTTCACCTCGAAACCCACTAGAAACAGTCCATGACCTATTCAGAAAATTGAAAAGGCTAGGAGGCGACTACGAAATAGTTGTAAAACAGTGAAAGAGCGCTTAAACGAAGGCAGTGAAAGAAGACACAGACACGGGGGATGACTACCAACTGAGCAAATTTTATTGCTTGGGGAAATATCAAGGGAAAAATATAATGACGTCGCACTCGTGCGTGAAAAAAGAAACACAAACAAATGTACAACTTGCAGGCGCATCTGCTGAGCCATCCTCACTCCAATGACAAGTTTAGGTACCCAAGTTATTTCTAGTACAAGGCTACCGAAGGAGTGCTCACGTAATTTTCTCCACGCTGTGCTATCTCCCACGCCTCGTAGATTTCGCGTGCGCGTGTATCGCAAAACCTCTTGAGCACCCTCGTGTGTTCCGTTTCAATTCTACACATGCGCAGTCTGTTTCTGTTGGAACGCCCTTTTTTTCTATTCGTAAGGTGCATCCGTGGCCACAGAGGTCGAACTGCAAGCTAGCTTCAGCAGTTGATCACGAATGCTGCGGCAGCATTAACGAGCCAACCACTAGACGGCGCTACGTGCAACAGAAGTGCGCCATAGAGTTTCATACTATATATACAAGAGAGAAATCTGGCGCCACTGTCTCTGGGAGCTGCGCTTCAGCGAGCGTCCCATCATGTACCGGGCAGGCACGCTCCACTTGGCCTTGGCATGACTCATGAACAGGCTTGAAAGTTGCCTCTGACTGCAAAAAAGGAAAAATAGTACTGTAAACGATTAGTAATATTCCTTTTGTTAGTATAAAATAAAGCTCCAGAAAGGTTTATTTGTCAGGGATTATTTAGAAGCTTCATGCAAGATGAACAAGAAAACGATGTTACCCGTTTTTGTTGATTTTGGCTTCGAGAAGAAAAAGAAGCCATGTGGCTAATCAAGCCAAGCAGGCGAGGAACGTTGCTAGCTGCAATGGAGGCGAACACGACGGCCGGTGTCGCAGCGCCAGATTTCCCTCTAATATATCATCATCATCATCATCCATCATCATCATCATCCCAGCCTATCTACGCCCACTGCAGGGCAAAGGCCTCTCCCATCAATCTCCAATTACCCCGGTCCTGTGCAAACTGCGCCTAATTTATCCCCGCAAACTTCTTGATCTCATCTGCCCATCTAACTTTCTGCCGCCCTCTGCCTCAAGGCTCCTTTCCCTTTTAGTATATAGTAGTATAAACTCTATGAACTGCCCCGCCTGCAGTCACTTGGAAACACAATGCCACTAATGTATGTGCTTCTACGCCCCAAACATTAGTGGCATTGTGTTTCCAAGTTGACTGGCAGGCGGGGCAGTTCATAGAGTTTATACTACTATATACTAACAGGGAAGGAGCCTTGAGGCAGAGGCGGCCAGAAGAAAGTAGAGAAAGTTAGATGGGCAGATGAGATCAAGAGTTTCCGGGATAAACTAGGGGCAGTTCGCACAGGACCGGGTAATTGGAGATTGATGGGAGAGGCATTTTGCCCTGCAGTGGGCGTAGAGTATGATGATGATGAGATGATATGATATCTTAGAGGAAACATCTGGCGCTGCGACACCGGCCGCCAGCCCTGCCGCACCATGCCACTAATGTATGGTGCTTCCTTCTACGCCCCAACGAGGTGGAGAGAAACGACCCGACTCCCTCCGTCAGTAGCTTCAAAGAAATAACGAAATGTACAGGGAGGACAGGCGCGCACTGCCGGCACCCCATAGTACACTAACACAGAAAGAGCAGACAGTATTACGAAGAATTCAAGCGGGGTCGCTGGCCCACCCAACATTGCTATACACACCATGTTCCCACAACAATATGAAGACACATGCCCCTTCTGTCGCCAAGAAAAAGGCACCTTGCGACGCGTGATTGCAGAGTGTACGTCACCCAAAGCCCCCATCCCACAAATCCCATCCCCAACCAACACCCCCCTACCTCCTTCCCCCAAAGAGCGATGGGAGATTCTACGGTCCAGCCCCGCCGCAACGACCCACGCGGCCCTAGTGGCCCGGGGCCTGGAGGTGCTGGCCGTTTATGGGCCCTGTGAATAAGGGACCACCCCGTCGGAGGCCGCCTCAACGGTGACTTCAATGGCTCAAATAAAGTTGTATCTATCTATCTATCTATCTACGCCCCAAATTTTCGCCTCCGACGCAAAAACAATGCTCCTGTAGCTCTATCTGCTTTCAAATCACAGCAGTTGCTTTTTTAGTACATGTCTGTAGTTCACTTTGCAGCACGTGTACCTACTATCCGTGGGAACTCTTTTTTAGAGTTTATTTCATCCTGTGTAGCTTCGTTCTTTCTGTTTTCTTTCTTAATTTTTTCATCCTTGTTTTTTTCCTAAATTTTTGTTTCTGTAGCATAAATACTTCCTTTCCTTGTTCTGAACTTGTGACTTTATCTACTTGTTGTTGCAAATAGGTGACATACTTTGTCTGCTAACACAAACTGCAAAATCCGCTGAAGGAAGTTTCCATGCGGGTACAGCTATTGTTACGCTTCACTGCAACTTCATCATCATGGAACAAAAAAAAGTTGTGCATTGAAGCGTTAACACTGACCATTCGCCTTTGCATAATGCATGTCATAAATTCATTCCCAGTATCACCAGAAGCAGCCCCATGCAATCGAGCCTAAGTGAGGCCTCAACGTGACCATTTCTAATGCGCACGCATTGCTTTCGCGAGAACACATCACAAAGCGTTACCCATCCCTTTGCAGAAATAAACCATAATTCATCAGGTTCACGCAAGTTCGTTTAATAAGTGACTAGCGGTACTACCCGGTGATCCACGGGTGACCCATTACACTAATGACGCTGATGGGTATAGCACGTGTTCAGTTATTTGTTAGTTGTCATAACTGGCTAGTTCATCGAGCAGTGGTACGCAATTAGGAACTCCTGCCTGCAGTCAACCCATGGGCTCTAACCCGAGGCGTGTCGTGGTAATGGGAAACGTCTGGAGCTCGTGCTATACTGCAACTCCCGCTAAACAAATCGCACAAAAATGGTGCAGTCAAGCGAGTGAGTCAGTGAGTTAAAAGCGTTTTATTGAGCCTGTGAAGTGGAAGTGGTTCCCTATTCCAAGAAGGCATGTGATAAGCGTGCAGCCTTCGCTATGGAGGCCAAAAGTGTCTGGACATCCGGATCACTGTTAGTCACCAAGTCCTCCCACAGCTGACGGATGGGAAGGGGGATGGAAAGAAGGGGAATATTGGGGTTTCGCTTGCGCTGTAATATAGGAGAAGAGTGCCGGGTTGTAAATAGAACTTGCATTCGGCACGAGCTTGCGTTGGGAACATACGATAGAGGCGGACTGGGTAAGGGAAGGTATTCCTACCGTTGGGAAGTGTTACCTCAGCAGGCATAAACGATGCTCATCGATCACAGTTTTATGATAAAGGACATGGGCTCCTACGGAAGGCGAGTGCTTGTAGAACTTGCCAACAGATGGCGAGCGCCATGTGAACGCGGGAAAATTCAAATTAATTCCACGTCCAGAGGGGAGTAAAATAAAAAATTTCGCTGGTCTTTTTATCCGCCTATTAGAACAAAATCCTGCAATCGATTTTCGGGCAACTGGATGGACAACATTCGCAAGGGAAAATGAATTGTTTATATCAACGGGCTGTATAGTTCTAAAGGCATGATTAAAAACACGCCGTTTACCCGAAATCCTGATTGTCACTGTCAGAATGGTGTCTTAGAAAAATCTGTAGAAAACTGTTTAAATTCCTGAGGTTACCTATTCAACAAAAACCAGTTGAAATCTTAAATGCCCAAAGATAAAAATATTATTACCTGAAAAAGTATGTCACGGCTTTTCGCTCTCCGTGCTGTAATATTTTAAAATTTTCAGCAATGCTGAACCCTAACACCGTAACCACATTGTGCTCATGAAATCTCAGACCGTTTGAACCAGCAGTTGGGCTAGGCGTGGACATCACCTGTTAGGCCTTTTCGGCTCGTCAGGCGAGTGTCATTTCTAAAAAAAAAAAACATTTCGCCCTTTTACAACAGATCTTCAACAGATACGGGGGCAATGACTCGCCTACGGATCTATTACACCGTGCCGGTGTAGCCACCCTTGATTGTCGTGTAAAGGTTTTTCGGCTTAAATTTCTTTAGGTACTTCTAAACAGATCATTCCGCATAAACCTAAATCGTTACTTGAAGTTTCGGGAGACCAGATTGACGAGGCAAAGGCATGCATTGGAACTCGAAGAATATTCATTCAGTAATAATACTTTTTGTTATTCGTTCTAACCACGCACAGTTCGAGAATGGAACACACTGGATGCAGTCATTACACAGCAGTTAACATTAGACAAATTTATGAAACTAATTGAAGGTACTGATTCATACTGAAGAAGTTAGCATGTACAGTCATTAGCTGTTTTCTTCACGGAGCCCTCCCGGTTCGAATTGTCATACCAAAGCACCTGTCTACAGAGAGAGAGAGGATGAGAGAGAGAGGAGATAGACTTTATTTGATGCACGAGATGGGTTCTGAAGGGTAGACGACTTGGACGTCTCCCTCCCTCATCCGTCAGCCAGATTCCTTGGCTCCTCGCGGCGGCTTCGGCCATTCCGGACTGCTGTCAGTTGTGCCTCCGGTGTGGAGCTGAGCAGAACAGTCTCCCATTGTTCTGCAGGTCTTAATTTTGTAGCTCTAAGTGTATCTACATGGGATTTTCTATTATAGCCATTCGTATTTTTTTGGAGCTTATGGCAGGGACCATATCATGTGGTGTAGGTCGGCTCTGCTGTTGCATAAAGTGCAGAGGTTTCAGTTAAAGGTCTGGGTAGCAGCGAGTTGAGGGAAAACAGGGCTCGGGAAAGTGTTCGTCTGCAACGTCGCCACGTGACTGCCTCTTTCCTGGAAAGAGTGGGGTGGGCCGGTTGGATTATTTGCATCTGGATAACCTGTAGTGATTTATTATATCCCTGTATGTGCTAGCCTGTCTTTGTGAGATCTCGTAACGTGTGCTTGTTCTTGGCTTTCCTGCGACGTCCTTGTGTGGGGATGATGTGGTTGTGGTGGCGTCGTAGGCAACACAGCTCGGTTGACCAGAGCTCGAGCGGTTGCGTGGGCCAGTTCATTCCCCTGTAGGCCGCAGTGGGCCGGAGTCCATATCAAAAAAAATTTTCTTTGGTTAGGGGTCTTCTCTAACAACGAGGCTGCTGCAGGGGAGATCCTATTTATTGTTTTCGCGGTTCCTTCATAATAATACCCGAATAGATGTTTCCGCTCTGCGTTTTCTTGTTCCTTTGCCTCTTTTCTTCCGGCCTCCGTTTCTTTGTTAGTGAATTTATGCTTGTGTTTTGGTACAAATTGACTGTGTATGATTGTACTATTCCGTACTACTATGTTCACACTGATTATGTGTTAATTTTTTCTGATTTTTGCGTTGCATACGTCCAAACGTTGTGACGTATAATTCCCATGGGGGATTGACAGTAGTCTGTAAATAATCAAATAAAAATAAATACATGCATTTGTGTATAGCAGCGAAGATGCGTTTACGAAACGGAGAGCACCGCACAGGCCATGAGCGCAAGATATTTGTCCACTTCTGCCGCTAGCTGTGCCTCAGAGTGTGAACGTGCCTAGCGTCATCTTCACGTGGCTGTTACCCAGCACAAGTCGAAATGATGCGTGGAGGCTATGCACTGTTGTCGTACTCTTCTTTTTCTTCGGCTGAGACACGGTAACAGTCTATTGCGTTCTAGGGGTTGAGCACCTGAATGCCTACATACGACTTTTTACATTACCCCTGATAAAGTGTCTTCCCTGCTATAAACTTGTGTACGGTAGTGTCTCTGAAACTAAACGGTCTTGGTGCATAGAATTCCTTTGTGGTCAAGAGTGACGATTCTCTTCCTCTTCTAGTCTTGGGTATGAGCCCCCAGATCAAGTGCAGCGTCGAAGAAGTAGAAGCAGCGAAGGCAAAGCCTGCCATGAAGGGGGCCACGCCGATCACACCGCTGAAGAAGCCCGCGCCCAAGGACCTTCAGACAATAGACGACCCTTTCTTCGATGACTTCGAAGACTTCGGTGTCCCAAAGGATGGCGGCTTCGGTGCACGCGCAGCCTCCATTCGGCAGAGGCTCTGGCGGTCTCCCGGGCAGTGGGCCTCCCAGCCTTGTGTCGAGTTCAAGTCAGCTCGGCGCAGGGGCCCTGCACCCACTGGAGCTATCCCTCCCGGTGCCGAGGCAGGAACCGAGCGCCCAAAGCAGATGGCCATTGGCAAGTCCATAGAGGTCGGCCGCACGAAAGAGGTCCAAAACGCCGCGAGAACAAGGCAGCGCCGCCTGAACGTGATCGTCGGCCTGGGGATCTTCGCAGGTGCTTTGATTGCCCTGTTCAGCCTCGCTGTCATCGTATTTTCTGGATCCCACGAAAGTGAAAGCAATGCCACCACGCTGATGTCGTTCCCAACCGACGACTCAAATACGACTGAAGACAAAGACGATGCCGAGATGCGTCGATTCTGGCTCCAGAAACTGCCACAGACGCCTGAAGAGTACGACTACGAGGACTACGAGGTCAGGGCACCTAACGAGGCGGGCAGTGTCGCGGTTCACGGGAAGGGCGAAGCGGCTGATTTCCTGCAGGCCCCAGAATATCCCATACTCAAAGCCCGTCGGAGTGGTTTCGGCAGGGCGGTAAGAAGCTTTCAGACAAGACCGACCCTTTCTTTGCCTTACAGCACCGGTACGAACGTACTTGAAAACACCATTGAAAAAAGACCGCAAAATGGCCCAACGAGCAGTATTTTGGAGCAGCCGTCGACGAAATCTGCTTACTCGCTTCAAATGAACACGACAGAATACCCAGGGAAATGAAAGGTGGCCTAAAAAGTGCTGTATCTGTCTAAGTATAATGAAGCGTGCATTAAATTTCACAACTTTATTTGTGCAGGTTTTTCGTATTCGCGTATTGTTGCCATTGATGTTTTAGCAGCGAGAACCAGTATAGGTGATTTTCTTTGCTGTACTAGACATGTTTAACACTCTGTTCGTCGACATATTTCACTTGTCTTTTGTAAGAAGCGCATTTCCACCCAGAAGCAATAAATGGTACGCATCGGCAAACTTCTGTGTTTTCATTTCCGGAAACCCTTAGAAAAACAGTACACGATTAGGTGAGTGCGGACAAGAGCGACGTCAAGCTGGGCTGCCCTTTTCCTGTGCAGCTTCCAAACTGGTTGCACCAGAACCAGCCGCCTGTCTCTTCATGGCGTGCCCCCGTTGCCCCCACGTAGAATGGGGTCAAGCGAGTGCAGGGGCGGCCAGGCCTTTGAAATGAAAGGGGAAACAGGCACTAAATGCCGAGGACAGAGAGGATAAACTTTTACTTAGAGCAAGCGCTGATGGTGGATTCGCCAGCCCGCTGAGGGGTCTCCGTGTCGAGCGACCCCTGGGATTCGCTGCCGCGGATAAAACAATCAAGCTTGTCCACGTGGACCATGAAGACGAAGCACGGTTGACACGGTCTGCGTGCGGGCTGCGAGAGCTTACAAACTGCAGCATGGCGTACTGGTCGTCTGAACCCCAAATTAGCGAGGGAACAAATGACGTACCCAAGCGCTTTTTTTTAACGAAACCATTTTGCGAAAAATCGCCGTAGTTCTTGTTGTCACTGTTGCTGTTTTTGGTTGTGGTCTATGTGTCCGCTCAAGAAAATGGCTGCAGTTGTAAAGAGAAAATCAATGAAACATATGTGGTCCGACAAGATTTGAACCCCGGTCTGTACAGTAGCAGCCCAGTGCTCTACTAAGTGTGTTAAACCCACTTCTTTTTACTTTATTGCCGTTTTATTGCCGTTCTGGGACCAACAACACATGTACAACAAAATCAGCCTTGAAGGCTGAGGAAAAAGGAAAACATGCAAGAGAAACTGCACGTGTTTAGCTGGCAATTCCGTTTTGTGAACTTTTCAAACCGCAAGTTCATTCGTTACAGAGATCACTTCATCTTTGTACTACAGCTTCGAAATTTCGCGCAGTTTGCACATGTGTTCTACAAGATAGTTGCCGAAATTCACATCTGAATTTCTAATACGCAGTCTATTCTTCCATATGTTGTGTACCGTAATTACCCGATTCTAACGCACCCCTGATTCTAACGCGCACCCCATTTTCCTGACAAGAAAAACGAAAAAACTTGCACCTCCGATTGTAACACGCACGTAACTTTGTGAACAAGAAAAACGAATGCGAGAGAAACCGGCGATTTATTTTTCGATGTAATCTCGCTCATCTCACTCCTCGTCGCTCTCCGCTGACCAGAACATCTCGTCCTTGGTGCCGTCAAGCGCGTTCGCGATGCCACACTTCTGAACGAACGTTCAACCGTGGTTGATGGGATCGTGGCCCACGCCTCGCACGCCCATCCCGCGGGTTTCTCCAGAGGGGCATGCTTCAGCCGACCGCTCGTTTTGAACGCGTGAGAGCCGCTGCTGCCATTGCTGTTTTCAAGCGCGCAAGTGGGACGATTTGACGATTTGTGTGGACGCCGATAGAAAAGCCTAGGCGCCCATGCTTCCTGCGTCCGAAAAATCGTTGCTAAAAGCTTTGGCGCCATACTGAGATGGCGATGGCGATGAGTGGGACGAAATTTCCGCTGTTTCGGCAGTTTCGGTTTCGTATCCGATTCTAACGCGCATGCAATTTTTCGACCTATTTTTCCCGAAAAAAAAGTGCGCGTTAGAATCTGGTAAGTACGGTAAAACCAAAAGAAAAAATAAACAAGTCGAACGATAGAATATCAGGTTGCACCTCGAGGAAGCGAATTACACGAGCAATTGCTATCTCCGAACGTTGCCAGCGTAGAATGAAAGTTGCCGTTGTTGTTGCTGCTTTCTTAGTGGCACAAATACACTTGGGGGATTGGCCATAAATCAGGAGCTTTGAGGGGCAATGCTCCCGTTTCAGAAAACCCACAAAACTATGAATATGAGACGTCAAATTTGTAGAATAGTGCATGCCGCTTGACATATAAACATAATGACACGTGTGGTGCACACCAGCAGCGCAGATCGTTTATTATTGGCGGTGAGATGTTTGAGTAGCGACCCCTGGCTCTGACGTCAACTTAAGGGCTCGCGCCGCTGTCGTCTGCTACACTTGCGCCGCTGCTACGCTCGCGCCGCTGGGTCCGCTTGTCAGGGCCAGCAAAGCCGAAGCTAAAAATCGCCCGCTTTGATCTTTCAGGACACCAAAAAGCGTATTTCCAGTAATTCTGTTATTTTTCCTTCTTCTGACACCTCTCGGTGACTTCAAGCTGTATATGCACAAGTTTGCAACGAACGAGGAAAGAAAGACTCATGTTCTTCTATTATCGGTCAGATAATCGTGTGTAACTCGTCCTTTCTAGCTTATATGCGAGGTTCAGGGCTCAGAGCTCCTCGATAAGTATGCAAAATGCGTAGGCTCCCCTAAAGTATTTTCGAGATGCTCTTATGAAGACTCAACGGTGTAATGCTGCGCACCAAGCACCCTACACGCGCATCGCAAAGCAGGAAACAAAGCGGTTGTCTTCTATTTCTTTCATTGTTGTTGACTTGTATCAGGGAAATGTTTTTTCTATGCCCAACGCTTTAATTTTTCTGCACCGCCACACAGGTCTTATTAGGTTTGGGGAGAGAAGAGAGGCGCACATAGTTCGTGTGGATATTTTCTTCAGGCTGTAAGGCATACACTACCTTCTTCAGATATTGGCTGTCGGTATGGCTGCGTTCCCAGCGTGCGTTTATTCACATGCAAATGCGATGTGCTACGGGTTTGTGCTACGCCACCGCGAAACGGCGCAGACGACGTTGTCCAGATTACTCCAAGGCGACTTTTCCGCCCCGAATTTCTATCGCAACTAACGAACTGAATCTCAACCTGAACACTTATGACATGATTACGGTGTTGAAGGCTTGATATACTTGCTAAGAAACGCAAGAAATAGTGTACGTGCCGGTTTTCAGTATTATGAAGAATCATAACCGATGAATATCTCCAAGCAGCTATTTATTGGTTTCCAACCCCTTCAGGTGTAAAGAACAAATCCTGGTCTTCTCGGGATGATGTTCCACGAACTGAAGAAAATTACTTTTACTCTCTACCCTGCACTGAGGAACCCGCCCACTAACCAGCTCGATTTTACTGCTAAAGTTTTCTCCTCCTCCCGCTCCTCCGCGTATTCTTGAGTGCAGTGTACTATAACACATAGCTTTATATAGGGAAGGCATGGCTGTCGTAAATGTACCGAAATGTCCCTCAAGGTCTGAATAAACATATTGAATTTGTTACTGTATTTTTACCCTATACGTTACCAGTTTTGCTCAATAAGCCTCCTTACTGGTTAGAAGCCTGCATCAGCACGCGCTTATACACACCGTAGGTTATTTGGAACTCAACCTACATTTTTAAGTGCGAATGCACTTTATAAGCGACCCCGAACCTTCCGCCGTCCGCATAGCAACAGCTGCGGGTGCGCGCGCTTTTCGTCTTCCTTAGCAACGGGGGGAGATGGGCGCGCACTGCCTGGCCGCTGACATGGCACATATCCACGTGGGAGATTGGCCAGGAATAAGTGCGAATGCACTTCTTAAGCGAGCCTGAATCGTCCGCCGGGGAGGTGGGGGCAAGTGCGAATGCACTTTATAAGCGACCCCGAACCTTCCGCCGTCCGCCGTCCGCCGTCCGCCTTCCGCCGTCCGCCGTCCGTGGGGGCCGAATGCAACCGAATGCGCGCAACCGAATGTGTGTGTGTGTGTGTGTACAAAATGCATCATGACAAACAACACCTTAAATCATTAATTACACTTCAATCATCATCATCAGTAATAAAACTCCCAGGCATTTTCCCGAGGGTGAACATGGTTAAGTGCGAATGCACGGGGTGATGCTATGAGGGGGGTAAAGTTAAAATCCGTTGGCATTCGCCAGTGAGTTAACGTAAACTCCCCCGTGTGATCACATTGCGATTCCCAGGAACCATTAGACTGTAAGGCACCATACTGTGAATTAATAAATAATTTAAGTGCGATGCACTTTATAAGCGACGCTGAATCCGCCGTCCGCATTGCTCCTCCTCCTCTCCCCTAGGAACGGCGCGAGGAGCGGAGAGGAGCGTCTGTAGCAACGGCGCAGCGACGTCACACCCCACGTGACCCGCGCGCGCTCCGCCTCCCGCGCCGTGGCTGCGCACGCCCGTGCCGGCTCCCGCACCGCTCCTCGCGCCCGTGAACGTCACACTCCCACGTGGACCGCGCGCTGGCAGCCTTTGCGTCTGCTCCCCCTCTCCTCGCGCCGTGACGTCACATGCTCTGCAAGCTGGCGCGCCTCTTCCCCCCGTTAGGTTTGCACTCACCCTACGGCGCGCGCCTCTCCCCTCGCCTGACAAGCTCCCCCTCGCCGGTACTGCGCCTCTCAAGGCGATGGCACAATTACTACGCCGTGTACTCTCGGCGCACGAAATGCATTCGCACTTCCTCACGATTCCCTTCGGGGAGGTGGGGGCAATTTTTTTGCGCTCCATAGTGCACCTCGGCACACTTTCATGCTAAGACAACGTAAAGTGGTGTGATACAATACATTCGAGCGTTTGGAAACATGGCAAAAACTGTTTTACCTAAGATACGATTACCAGGAATTGTAGTGCCTTCTGTCAATTACCGAGCCCCGAACGCCTGGATTTCGTGTTAGTCTTCCATTTCGCTGTTGTTGGTTTATAGACACAGTGTATCCCCTTTGTTCGAAAGATTTTAGAATACAGAAGCTGACGCCTAGCTCCGACTCTCCGCACAGGACCGGCTTCGCAGGAATGGGGCCACGTCGACAATGTTGCTTCCGAAGCGGTGTCGAAAACTATACTGTAAATCACGCCTTGAGCTCGTGTATGCGATTTTAAGTCTTTTATTATAATAAAAAGTTGCCCATACGAAAAATCTGCTGCGGACAAACATCAAAAGTCGGCCGAGCGCATAGAAACAGCAGGTAGAGCGAGCCCGACTGAAGCAGATGACAAATGCGAAAATCCCTAAGCCGACGTCACGAAGACGCGAGGTTTTAGGGACCTTACGAACACGCGCTTCGCAGCGCCGCCCGTGGTCGCGCTCACCGCCAATACGGCATGTGCGGCGTGTCAGTCTGCTTGTTGACGTAAATTGCGCCGTAAGGCGAAGAAACCTGAGCGAGGAAAGGTACGCACACACAGTGTAACAAAAGAGAAGTTCGTTGAGGTTATTTGGGCCAAAAGCGAAGAAACGAATCCAAATAAAACGACGTGAATGCGACTTTCAGCAAAGAAGTGGCTACTAATAATCGCAGTAAAGATTGTTGTGGTTCGTTTCGCCGAAGTCCGGTGTCGATCAGGAACCCAATCGCCCGGGCTCCGGTTGATTTGGCAGGAGGCTGGCAGGGCGATGGTGTTGAAGTTTCTTGGAGACGGCGGTCGCATTGACGAACCCGAGGCGTTGGGGTTGATTAAGTGAAACAGAGAGTTTATATACACCTATTTACAGTAGGAAAACTGGGTACATGAGTAGCAAAAGGAAAACTTCCAACTTCAGCTAGACGCTAGCTCCAAGTGCGCACAAATCACTTGAGCATCTCAACTTTGTCTAACTCTCCTATCCTCGGAGCGTACACAAACCGCTCGAGAAACGACGGCCGAGACTCTGTCTCGCCGCAAGATCCGTCTAGTTGCCCGGTACGGCGCTGTACCCTAAACTTCCGACGCGATCTTAACCTTTAGCCTAGGGGGGCTCACAAATCCCAACCTAGCTTTAACGGTCGAGACTCCTTGTCCCACCGGGAACTGCCCAGCTCCGCGCTCAGACAGGAACGATTTCTAACGCCCAAGTTCGGCCTTATAACACCTCGAGATCACGCTCTCTTGGGGACGCCCCTGTAGCATTCGTACACGCTTAAGGGAGTGCCCAAATTCGCGTAGACAGCTGTCACTCAGCGCGCTACGGAATATTCAATGAGGCACCACCATCTTTGGGTCAACGGCCCGCTCGCGGACGAGCAAGCAAGCGCGACCCCGCGGGGTGAGGACGAAAGGCGGTGACAGTGCACTATGCCGAAGGAGCGCGTTAAGAATGGAAGCTGCGCGCGGCGCACGCCCCGACGTTGCTTCTCGGAACCCGGCGGCGCCGTCTGCGTTCTCAATGGGGGATTATCCCCGTGGTATTCGGTGGGCCATACAATCCCTCTCCCGTGCGCGCCGTGGTGAATTGGCGACGGCTGCGGCGTAGAGTCCACAGTGCTGAGCCCCCGGACAGAGTGGCGGGTTCTCACGCGCAGCCCGCGCGCCTGGCCGCTGATCTCATCAGTGGGTCTTACAATCGCTAAGCTTTCACCTTGCAAGCACGTAGGCAGAGTTTTGTGCCCCGAGGTATTTTATTTACGCTCCAAACATGAATCTTTCTTGAATGGAAAAAGAAGAGGAATAGGAGAATAAAGAATGGCATCGTTGCTCTTTCCAAGCAGAATGAGGAATTTGCGGGCAGGTTCAGCCATGTGTGCAGCCTCACTCACGAGTGCACTCACACACACCCCACTCACCACTCATGAGTGAGTGGTGAGGGAGCCTCACCATGGTTTTTGACTGGCGAGTGTGAGTGCGAGTGAGTGTGGGCCCCCCGCACAGTGAACCTAGCTCACCACTCGCGAATGTGAGCACCACTCGCCGCGAGCCCCGCTCAACACTCGCGAATGCACTCGCGCTATTTGCTCAGCTTACAGCAATGAATGCCACTATTGCGCTTGTACTCGCTGTTGGCTATTCATCGCAGAAGCCTCTCGCTGTGATGGTTGTTAATGTCGGTATTGCTTTTAGCTTCAGAAATATGTCGTCACTGAGCTCGTGGAATGGGGCACCCTAAAATTAATTCTCTGGTGACGTGTTGATTTAGGAGTATGATTTGGATGGCCTTCTGACGACCTAATGCACTAATACTCTTCGGTTTCATGACTCATGGATGGTGTGCTGCACACACTCGCGTGAGATGATGAGTGGTAAGCGCGAGTGTGAATGAGTGCGAGTGGTAACGGCGAATGGTGAGCGTGAGTGAGTGCGAGTGGTGATAGCGAGTGGTGAGCGTGAGTGAGTGCGAGTTGTGAGGGCGAGTGGTGAGTGTTAGCGCAAATGAGTGCGAGTGGTCACAGCGAGTGGTTAGCGTTGGCGCGAGTACCCACTCGCTGAGTCATGGAGGGCACGTAGAGAGCGTGAGTGCGAGTGAATGAGAGTTCTGAGGGCGACTGGTGAGCGTGAGTGTAAGTGGGCGCGTGAGGGAAAATATATTTTTCTGTGTGAGTATGATTGAGTGGCGCCCTGTTTTGCCGAGTTATGGTAACGTCACACGGAAAGCCCATCGGGGGCCGAGCTTTAGCAGACGGATAGAAGCGCATTTTGGCCACGGGCTTGCAGTGCGCATGGCGTGTGCAAACACGACGGTTAGAGCGGCGACCAGCTCACAACGCTGGAAAAAGTAGTTACCTAAAGAGTCACATCACCGTGCCACGAAACAAAGCGTACTGAAACTAAAGTACAGCGTATTCAAAATACCGTGCGAGATAGTGTTACACGTTCTCCAGGAATGGGTCATTCAACGCAACGGTGTCCTTAAAGCAGCCATGAAGAAAAAATACAACTTCGAGTAATTTTAAAGAACTAGGATTCTGTATCTCACTCAGCTCCATTACAGCCACAAAATATGTTTTTTAACAAAAAAAAGCAAGAAGTATTTAAAAACCTTCAAATTTTGCGCCACAGTGACGTGTTATGAGCAAGAATGACGCCATACGGGCCAACAATAAAACAATTTTCAGTGCGTTAACTGTCCGTTAGCATTCAAGTGATGAGGTCAAATGCAACTAGAGGCCCCATTACAGACGTCCAGTCATGTGTCGTCGCGGACAGGGTCAGTTAGGCGGCCGCCAAATCGCACAACAAGGTTCCGTGACATCATAGAAAAGTTGCGGGAAATTGGCTAGGGGGTCGCGACTGCTTCACACGTTTTCTTTAATATCTCCGTTATTTGTTCGAAGATTGCGATGATATTGGTATCATTGTTATCGGGACTAAGCAGTCTTTCTAATAAATCCAACTTGTATTTTGTCTTCATGGCTCCTTTAAGCGTTGTGCCGTTGCGCGTTCTTTTTGTCCGCGGCTGGGCTGGTGGACGCACGCGTCGCTCCGACGTCTGCGTCTCTTGTGGCATTGAAACCGCCGTAGTACTCCTGTAAGTGTCTGTGAGGTCCGCTTTGGTGTCGGTGGCTGTGTTTGAAGTATACCTGACTGGTGGAATAACATAGTTTGCCTGATGCGGTCGGCCGTAGAAAACGTAAGTCACCGTTTCATTTTTCCTTTCGCGGTACGGGAGAGCTCGCGCTAGTTCCCGCCAAAACTTCAGCTGTCGTTTATAACAATTGGCGCGCGTGAGTGCTACTTAGTGTTGTTTCTTGCGAAGAATTAGGGGGTTACATCCATATGTGGTTCCATTTGTGTGACGCCAGTCCTACCTACACTTTTCCGGCTTTGTGCTTTCCGAACAAGTCACCGTGCTCCCACTGCAGGTTCACGACGTTCAGCGTGCGTTGAAGCAAGACTCGTGTGCAGTATACGAGTTACGGATGTATTAAGCTGGCTTAATTAAACTCTAGCTATAAATGAGGCTTTCGTATCATTATTTTCTTGGGCAACGTTAAGGTATTGTCAAGTGACACGGTAATTACACTGCCGCTGGGCTTCTCTGTCGGTTCCACTCGCATCTGGCGCGTCTGACGAGGCAGAAGTGCGCAACGGCGACAGCAACACCGTAACCAGTTTAATAACCAATCAGTTGCGTTTGTAGCATCGCTTTAGTTGTCACTTTATTTGGTTACCCCTTAAACGTATACCACATTAAAAGGTCAGAAGGCTTCTCATCTACCTCCAAGTTGGCATAGATGTCTTGCAAAAAAAAAAAAACGTGAACTTCGTGAGTTCCGAACCCATTGTGTAGTGCGCTGCCTTGAAGTCTGATCCCGCGTTGTTAGAAAACAAAACTTACGCTAACAAAACGTTGGCGGCACGACATTTCAGCCGCGATTAATTCTTTATGTGACGATGCAGCAGCCACAACAAAATTTCACGGGAACGCTGGCGTGTTGCTTTGTGTATTGTACTTTTTTCATATTATTTTGCGCGACCGCAATAAGTGTGAAGTCCATTTTCTGCGAAATTCCGGACTGTTTTCTCAAGAACAAGCCAAATAACTGCTACCATAAAACGCAGTATTGTAAAATAAATTGTGGAGTACGTTTTATGTTTTATAGCAAGTGCTAACAAACTAAACGTTTAGGCTGAATGTTTTCACACGTGCAAGCTTAAGGAGCATGAAGAGAAACAAAAGTTTGTTTTATTCGAAGATTAGGTGTTTCATATTACCCCAAGCCTTTCCCGGAAGCAAATATGCTTCCATTCACTGAGAATAAGGCAATTTAAGCCAAATTTTAAATCTCTCCCGCTAAAATTGATCATTCCGTGACGTGTACAATGGCGTCATAGAGCCGGTCCATAAACAGATACTTAGTACGTCAACTCCATATAGCACCCCCACACGCGGGGAGTCCGATCGAGAACGGCGGCCATTTTAAAAATATTATTAAAACCTAGTGCAAAACCCGCAGCCTAGTCATGAAATCGCCTGATCCGGAGAACAAAACTCTCGCCGAGGAGCTCGGGCTTGCATTTAAAACCTCACACCACCCCACTAAACGCTCATGCTTCTAAGTGCACAAGCGAGCGGCAAGAGTTGTGGATACGCGGTGGACGGGAGGTCGACCATTCCGCGATAGCCCCAACAGACGAAAAGCCCAGCCGTCGGCACCCGCTGCCTCGTCAGCCCCGTCGCGAAGGACGAATATAGACTGGTATGTATGTGCCGTATTTTGATTACGGTTATAATAGTTCAATTTTAGTAGCAGTATCACTTATTGCCAGTTGGCCGGTGTCGTGTATGGAAAAAAGTTCGCGCGAGCTCTCCGCTTCGACCAGAAAGATACGTTCGTCAATGCGCGGTGTGTCCGGTATTTTTTTTCCAAGGTCAGAGCGATTTGACGAAGTCGGCGACGAGCGCCAGCATGTCCCAGGAGTGATCTAACTTAAGGGTCCCTGCCGTAACTAACAAACTGAAGTTTTCAGTGTTGTAAACTGGAAACGAGCTCGTAACGACAGCAGCAACCAAACACCATCGAAACTTACGCGACGACTGGCACTATCCTCGTCGCTTCTTGTTCTTACTCCTCCCCTCGTTTCTAATTTTTACCTTTGCTGGTTGGCATATGCGGCCACCTCCTGTGAAGGGATTACGCAAATACGAAGCAAAGTCGCGGCTTTGCGTGCTGGACCGGTTCGTTGGCCCCGAAGAGCCTCGAACCCAAAATTCGTCTGCGCGACGGCGAGATGTCGAGCTCGGCCGGCGCTAGTTTCGTACGCATTGGCGCACAACGCTTGCGAGTTCGTTCGGGGACTCTTCCAACCGTACCTCCAACTCCCGTTTTTGTCATAAAAAGATGTGCAGTATGTTTCACGGGCATTTAGCTCGATATGCAAGCTGTAAGCCCTGCCTACCGTTTGCTTTGCCGGCCTCCGCAATCGCAGAGCATTCCCCAAGTGACATCACAGTTCTGTTGTGGAAAATGAGCTGGTGGGTCGCATGGTCATTTCTTTTTTCCTAATTATGTACTTATTTGAGCGAAGTTTGCGTTTATAGTGGTGTGTTATGGTTCTAACGAGGCAATCTTTCGAATGAACCAACTTGTGTTTTCTCTTCATGGCTTCCTTTAAGGATGGTGCTAGGTGCTGTATTCAGTAAGCAGTGGGCATTTACCATTGTAGTGAACGTTTTTGTTTTAGATGTGAAGCATCTCTTGCTCTCGGCTCTGTCGTCCGTCGTCCGTCCGCACCTCTCCCCCTCTCCCCTCCCCAACCCAGCTGTTTGTGCGATAGCGCGCGCGCGCTCCTCCTTCTCCTCTCCCTCTCTCCACGCCCAGCTGTGCGATAGCGCGCGCGCTCCTCCTCCTCCTCGTCCTCCCTCCTCCCTCCACGCCAGCTGTGCGATAGCGCGCGCGCTACTCATCACCGCAGCTGCGCGATAAGCGCGCATGCACGTCTCCTCTCTCATCTCCTCCTCTCCACTCCGTCTGCTCTATATAAAAATGACACAGCCCTCCCGCGAGGGAACCCTGAGTTGATGCGAAGCATCTCGGAGGTTCCGAAACGTTCACGAGATTGGGTATCCAAATAACGGAAAATGTAAGAACTCCGAGATCCTTCGCATCAACTCCCTCGCGGGAAGGTGGTGTCATTTTTTTACTTATTACAGGCGCTACAACGTAACGGGGTTCCCAGTGGACAAGTGGCGGATGCAGCAGAGAGAACAAGCCTTCGAGGCTGCAATATTCTACAATAGTGCTTAGTGTGATCTTGGCAGGTCGACGAATTACCGGGGGAAGGGCCTTGTTTTCATTTCCCTGAATGCTTCTGTTTTGTAGGCATCTCAAGCAGTTAAACGGGCCCCCT